>JAOWBO010000081.1:1127098-1152444 GCA_028564985.1 Crax fasciolata
CCATGGCAGGGGGGTTGGAACAAGATGATCTCTAAGGTCCCTTCCAACCTGAACCATTCTATGATTCTATGATTCCAGTTCGGCGTGGCGGTTGTGATCACCAACCAGGTGGTGGCACAGGTGGACGGCGCAGCCATGTTTGCAGCGGATCCCAAGAAACCCATCGGAGGCAACATCATCGCACACGCTTCCACCACGAGGTGAGCCAACAGCTTCTCACCTGCCAGTCGCCTCATTTTGGAAGATTTTGTGTAATTTTGAGGTACCTGTGGCCCTTCCAGCCTGCTCTGCAGCATGCAGCTGCCGCTCTGAGCGGGTGAGGTACCCAGCAGTGCACAACCACGGTGCTTTCAGAGGTCCTTACAGCTCAGAGCGCGCCGTGGTCATGCACCAACGCCATGTTTGGATGAAGATTTGCTGGCAGCAGGCCGTGCAGCCTCACCCGTTGTCTTTCTGTTTCCCTCCTAGGCTGTATCTGCGGAAGGGCCGAGGTGAAACCAGAATATGTAAAATTTATGACTCTCCTTGCCTTCCTGAGGCCGAAGCCATGTTTGCTATTAATGCTGATGGGGTGGGAGATGCAAAAGACTGAAGACTGCCTTCTGTTCCCCACATCAACTGAGACTGGGAGGCCCCAAGAGGCCCCTTCCAGCGGCTTTCCCGCTGCAGCCGCTGTCCCAACGCTGGCCAAGGATTTTTTTTCCCTTTCAGCACGTGCATTCATCAGGTGGGTGCATTTTGAGACCCACCTGTGGGTGTTGCTTGGAAGAGACCTTCCCTCCTGGGCTTCAGCCTTAGGTTCATGGGGTCCTTGAGAGTCTTTTCAGGGGGCCCTGGGCTCTGTGTTTCCCTCTCCGCTGCTGCTCCCGTCGGGTTCTGCAGGTGGATGCAGCGCAGTGATCCGAGAATGCGTGGCAGCAGTTCCTAACTGGATGGCTTTGAAGCACCAGCAAAATGGGATGGCTTTAAGGTCACGCTGATGGTTTGTCCAATCAGAAAAGCGGCGGCTTAACAACGTAGGGGGTTGCTTTAATAATTAATTGCAGAGTGGTGTTCCACGATACAAAACTGGGAATGTTGCTGTGGTGGAGATCACCACCAGTCCCTATTCCTTCTGTTAATTCTGTTTGCAACGCTGCAATCTGCTGCTTTTTGGGGGGGCTGTTAATTTACACTGCAATCACTTTTTTTTTTTTTTTTTTTTTTTTTTGGTATTTCATTACTTCTCTGTGAAAATCTTTTAATAAAAAGGACCGTGAACATGACGTTACAGGTGTGTGGGCCTCGGCCAGGTGCTGCCTCAGCCTGAGGCACTCTTCCCCTGCAGGTAGGAACCAGATGTGTCCATCTCCAGCGCAGCTCAGCCTGGAATGTTTTCCCACACAGCACCTCACCTTCCCGGGGGGGTGCAGTACCCCCCCGGTGTCTTTTGAGAGTTTCTGAGGTCGTGCGTTGGTACAACACAGTGTGGTGGTGTGAGCTGTGCTGTTGTGAACAGCCCTGAACTCCACTAAAGAGAATTAGACCCTAGCAGTGGTTGGCAGCAGAAGATATTTTCTTGGCTCTTTTTCTCCAGGACAGTTATTTTGGATCCGACCCCGAAGAAAACACACGGTGCCGTCCAGAAGTGGTGGCTGCAAGTGCCAGTGATTGAACCACACTGCTGGCCGTGCCTTGCCCTTACGTTTTACAACTCAATCAGCAAATTAACAGGAGCTAACGATCACCTTTAATCCAGCTCTGAACTGGGAGCTGGGGGCTTGGCTTTATTTCTTTGCAACACGAGGGCCTTTTGGAAACACCTCCGAGTTCTCTGACGCTGTCCCCCGAGCTAGAACACCCCCAGCCAAACATTGGGGCGAGGAACCCCAAAAAAACCCTCTCTATAACCGCCCCCCGTTATAGGGGCAGCGTTACTTGGAGGCATTGTTCCTGGGAGCGTTCTGGGGGGGGCAGCACTGTGCAGGGGGTGCAGAGGGCAGTCCCAGGGCCGCCCCTCCCCACACCCCCACCTACACTGCTCCACCCCCCTCCCCAAAAGTCGGGGGGGGGCCCTGAACACCAAAGGGGGGCACTGCCCTCCTGTAGGGGTTGGCAGAGATGGGCTGCTCGCAAAGAGGGGTGGAATCATGGGGTTACGGAGCCCGCAGGGTGGTTGGTGGGGGCACAGGGCAGCGTGGCAGAGCTGTTTGTCCCCTGTATTTTCTCCCCCGCTTCATCCCAGGTGCCCTCCACCCGGAGGATGGCGAAGCTTTGAGGAACATAAAGGAGCGTTTGGGAAAAGAAAGCCCCAAAAAAACCCAACAGCAACAACACAACAAAGCTAAACCCTAACCCTAAGGGGTAAAAAAAAAAAAAAAAAAAACGGCATGAAAAAAGGCTGTTTGGGGAATGATGATGCTGGTTTTTTTGGGGTGGAAAACAGCCCAAGAGGGACTCAAAAGCTCCGTGCACCCCACTTCGTCCTATTCATGCGGAATTCATTCCCCTTTGCCATAGAAATTGCATTTTTGGGGGCCAGGAGACCTTACATCACGGCATTCGCAGCACCGAGCCCCACCGGGCTTGCTCGGGGCAGGACGAGGTGAGGACCGAACGCCCGCCCGCAGCCCCCCGGCCACGTCCCGCAGCCACCCCGCATCCCGCAGCCTCACCGCTGCCGTCCGGGTGCCCGTCGGGGTGCTCAGCTCCGGGGACAGCCGAAATCCGTCCGCAGACCGACAGCTCCGCCAAGCCCGGAGCCACACAAGTGCCCTCTGCAGCCGCCAGCGGGGAAATGAAGAAGTGGGAAAAAAAAGTTGAGTTATCCGTGGACGGTGCGTGGCGTCACGCACCCCATGCCCCACATGGGTCCATTATATTTTTAGGGGGGCACAGGTGACGCTAGCAACCCCCGTGATAAATTTCTGACTGCTGTCGCTGTTTCTGTGCCCCATTCCCCCCAGGGCTCTCCCTCCTTACGGCACTCCCGGAGCTCCCCACTGTCCCCTTGCCCCACCGGGGTGGCTCCGCCCGTGTCCTCCCGGGGGAGGAGAAGAAGCTCAGCCCCCTCAGAGGCAGCCATAAAGCTGCGCCAAGCCCCGGCCCCACTGCAGAGCGGCTGCGGCCATGAGCACAATGGGGACCCCCAACGGGGCGGCCATGGGGACGGCGCTGCAGCCGCTCGCTGCCCTCCTGCTTGCTGCCGTCCCGCTCGCTGCCATCCTGCTGCTGGCCAGGAGCCGCCCTAAGACCACCGAGGGCGTTGGCCAGAGCCCACCGGGTCCCTTCACGTGGCCGCTGGTGGGCAACGTCCTGCAGCTGGGCCGCCTGCCCCATCTGGCCTTCGCCCGCTTGGCACGCCGCTACGGGGCTGTCTTCCAGCTGCGGTTGGGCAGGCGGCGCGTGGTGGTACTTAATGGCGAGGCGGCCATCCGGCGGGCGCTGGTGGGGCTGGGCACACGCTTCGCAGGCCGGCCCGACTTCCCTTCCTTCGAGCTGGTGTCGGGCGGGCGCAGCGTGGCCTTCGGGGGCTGCTCGCCCCAATGGCGGGCACGGCGGCAGTTGGCCCACGCTGCCCTCAGGGCCCGCTCGACCGTGGCCGAGGTGGAGCGGCACGTGGTGTCCGAGGCGGGCGAGCTGGTGCAGCTCTTCCTGAGGCACAGCCAGGGAGGTGCCTACTTCCAGCCTTGCCCGCTCTTGGTGGTGGCCAACGCCAACGTTCTCTGTGCCCTCTGCTTTGGCCGCCGCTATGGCCATGCAGATGCCGAGTTCACCTCGCTGTTGGGCCGCAACGACCGCTTTGGGCAGACGGTCGGGGCCGGCAGCCTGGTGGATGTGCTGCCCTGGCTCCTGCGCTTCCCCAACCCTGTCCGTCGTGTCTTCCACGACTTCCAGGCCCTCACGCAGGAGATGCACGGCTTTGTGCGGGCCAAGGTGGCACAGCACCGCCAGACCTTCGACCCGCGGTCCATCCGTGACATCAGCGATGCCATGATTGCCACTGTGGAGCATGAGGGTGGCTCCCCCAATGGGCTGGGACCCGAGGACGTGGAGGGTGCCATGACCGACATCTTCGGCGCAGGGCAGGACACCACATCCACAGCACTCTCGTGGGTCCTCCTGCTGCTGCTGAAGCACCCACAGCTCCAGCAGGACGTGCAGGCTGAGCTGGACCGAGTGGTGGGACGCAGCCGACTGCCCACGGCTGAGGACCGACCCCATCTGCCCCTTCTGGAGGCCTTCATCTACGAGACACTACGCTACAGCAGCTTCGTGCCCATCACCATCCCACACGCCACGACGGCCGACGTGGAGCTCGAGGGCTTCCACATCCCCAAGGGCACCGTGGTTTTTGTCAACCAGTGGTCGGTCAACCACGACTGCACCAAGTGGCCCGAGCCCCAGCGCTTTGACCCCACGCGGTTCCTGGACGAGCAGCAGCGCCTGGACCGCGAGCGGGCCAGCAGCGTCATGATCTTCTCGGCCGGCCAACGGCGCTGCATTGGCGGCCAGCTCGCCAAGCTCCAGCTCTTCCTCTTCACCGCCATCCTCCTCCACCAGTGCTCCTTCCACGCCAACCCGGCGGAGCAGCTCTCCATGGACTGCACCCATGGGCTGGCGCTGAAGCCGCTGCCCTTCACCGTCACCGCGCGGCCGAGGCTCCCTGCACTCATCCAGCTGTGACTGCCCATCCAGCTTGGGGACATCACCTGGGGATCAGGGGACACCCTGCCTTGCACGCTGGTGGCTCTTGCTGCCTCGTAGTGTCAACAGCAAGAGTCCCTGCAGCAATAAATACCCTTGACACAGGACCTGGCTCTGCTCGTTTTCTTTGTGGGGTGGCTTGTACCATTTGTCCCCCTATCCCCATACCATGTCCCCCTGAACTCCCCCACCCCAAAAGCGGTCAAAACTGCAGAGACCAGACCTCCTCCTTGGCAGCCCAAGGTGTAGCAAGAAGCAATTTCCTCTGCTTGAGGCAGGAGTGGGAGATTCACAGGAGACGTACTTCAAAACTCAGGGAAAGCCATGCTAGAGGGACACTGATATGCATAAGGGACACTGATGGGGAGCCTCATCCTGGGGGCTGGAGAAGATCTTAAGCACCAGACACCTGTGACAGCCTGGACAGGGCTCGTGCTGCTGCACGGCCCCATCTGTTTGCCCCTATGAGCACACCCTATCCTGGTTTAGGTGTATAAGGAGGCTTGGGCAGGTTTTGGGGGCTTTTTCACCCCTTGTCCCCAAATCCCGCTGGTGGCTTGCAATGTGGTGTGGAGAGAAACCTTGCTGGGGTAGAGCAGCTGTTAGATAAAGGTTTTTCTCCCCTAGGAACCTGTAAGTGGGAGAGCCACTGGGCAGGCTCTGACAGCCTGCACTGAGTTGCTTTGATGAAATGAGGCATGGTCCCTCTCCAAAATCAAGCTTTTTCCCCCCAAAAGTAGTTCCTAAATGGCATCTGGCAGCACGACCTGCACTTTTAAATCCCCCTTTTGAGGGGCACAAGTCCTTTGTGCACCAAGAAAATACATCACGGGTGGGTAGCTGCTATTGCTCATAGTCCACCAATGCCATTGCGTGGTCATACCCATATTTAAAAGAAAAAAGAAAAGATGAACAGGTCCAACCTACGGTAGCAGAGCTGGCTTTAGGACTGGGATGTATATGGTCCCCAAAAGGGAGGTCAGAATCTCCACCCAAGCTCCCATTGTGCTCATCTCAACAGTGGCAGAGTGTGGTCACCCCAAGGAGCTTCTGAGGATGGGACAAATCACCCCCTGATGACAAGAATCCACCAAAAATTAATTAATCTTCTTCCAGAAGCTTTACCAAAGACGCAATATTTAATTACCTCAATACAAATAATCCCATATCTCCTGGGCATGCCATGCCCACAGCTGCCTTCATCCAGTCACATTGGTGAGCACCAACATGGTGGTGGCCAACAATAGACTTCATCACATCAAGTTCTAAAAGCAGGTTTTCTCCTCTTTCGATGCATTTGTGAAAACATCCATTGAGATGCCATTAGATTAACAAACAAAGGTTATCTTTATACAAACTGGAAAGAAATCAAAGGATGCTGATGGGTTGGGTGCAATTAGGGAAGGCCAACAAGGCAGATGGAACGGTGCTCCTACGAACCAGGAGCAGAAGGAGGGCTAAGGAGAATCTCCATCCTTCATTGGATGTGGGGGGAAACACAGCATGAGGAAAAGGGATTTAGAAGATGTGCAGATGTGGTGCTTAGAGACATGGTTTAATAGCAGACTTGGGAGAACTAGATTAACTAACTGTTGGATTGATGACCTTAGTAGAGGCTTTTTCCAACCTAAATGATTCCGTGACCTTCACATCATTTACTGCCAGGTCAGAATTTTGACACAGATGGTCATCTCCAGCTGTTAGGGTCCAGATGGAGACCCTCTGCCTGACAGCAGCATCCTCAGGAGATGCTGCCTCCTGCAGCTTCCTCAACAGTCAGCTTTTCCATTTGGGACCACAGGCTGGATACGTGTTCAACCTTACTTCATAGATAAGTTTAAATAGGGAAATGAACACGGGAACAGCCCTTGGGCTCAGCCCTCCTCTTTACAGCACCTCAGAGCACATGGGTGTCTCCAAGTCTGTGTCACACCAGTGCTGCCAGCCACGGATGTTGGCTTGGATGGCCAACAGAACCACCATGCCCACTGCACCCTAACGGGAACTGGCACAAACTGAGGGCATCTGCACTGATTTGAGTCCAAGCCACAAGGTCGGACTCACAGACACGGCTTCACAGAAACCCACTGGCATGGTGGTTGTCCTTGGCTCCCCCTTCTTGGCACCCACCCAAAGAAAGTGAGGATAGTGCTGCTCATTGGAAATACCATAAAGGTGTTGGAGGTGGGGAGAGCATGCCGATAATTATTGCTCATTTTTTCCTTGTCCCTATATTATTCCCTGCGTGTCTGCAGCCAATGCAGGAAGACAGCTCTTCCATCCCCACGTGCAGTCAATCCTCTATCATTACAACTAAACATCCCTGTACTCTGCTCAATGAGTGCCAAAGGGGGAGGAAAACACTCTTGGCTGGAAAACCCACTGCGGCATCTGCGGATGCAACAGAGCCATGTCCAGGGCTCCAGCTCCCACCCTACCCATAAGTCATTTAAAATTGGTGCTCTGAACCCAAATCGTGGAGATTGAGGCACACACGTTTGACACTGCCCAGAATCCCTTCTCGAGCGCACGCTCACGGCAGTGCCGTGCAAAGCGTGCGGCTGCGGCTCCAAGCAGGGAGGAAGCTGCTTGCAGCACTTACCCGAAGGATTTTGCAATGCTTTGACCACCTCATTTCTCAAATTGAGGGAGAGACGCTGCCAGGAAATATGATTTTTGGAAGTGGGATGCTGGGAAACGTGTTGTATATTTACAGTCCCCTGCGTCCAAACGCATTCCCGCTCCGCAGCTGAGATTGAAGATGTCTTTGCATGCAAGCAGGTGCTGCACAGCTTCCACGGGAGCTTCCGAGCCCCTAAAATGCTGGAATAGGATCCCTATTATTTAGCAGAAGCCA
Organism: Crax fasciolata; assembly: GCA_028564985.1. NCBI lineage: Eukaryota > Metazoa > Chordata > Aves > Galliformes > Cracidae > Crax > Crax fasciolata. The sequence goes on from JAOWBO010000081.1 coordinate 1,134,642, forward strand.
CACAAGAGATGCAGCTGAAGAACAGCAATCAGTGCATTATTAATCTTCCCTTCAAAACAATTCGCTGCAGGTCTGTAAGCAACCCAACACAGAGAGTCCACACAAACCCCAGATCCTCTTTGGCTTCTCATAAACAATTTGGTTATCTAAACCTGATCCAAAAGGCCTTTAGCTTCTCCATCAGTCAAGCTGCCATGAGCCCAGTAAATAAGCAGCTGACCTTTGTTACCCATTTATAACGAAGTGGGGACTCTCCATGAGCAGTGAACAGTCTTGTCTTGTCTTCATCCACGGTCTTTGAGCCCTTCTCATGTTTTTACTTTGGAGAAAGCAAAAAAAATTAAATGGGTCTTCATAAGAGAAGTGATCTCTGGCTACTGAAGTTGGTGAGATCACTTTTGTGTGCCCAACTGAGGCTGCAACATCTGCCTGCAGGTGCAAAAGCTGAAATGATGACTCGATGGAAAATAACGACAGCCCATTGACACCAACCCAATGGTTTGCCATGCGGTGGCAAGAGTTGCTGTAAAAACAGGATGGCAAGCCTGCTGCAATCCTCCCACTTCAGGTTCTCCCTCAAACCAAGGATGTGAGCAGGTCAGTTTTGCCAGGGAATTTCCAGGGAACTCTGAATGTCATTGAACCAAAGAAATTTGGACTTCGCAGAAAGCTCAAAGCTGGGGTGGGAGTCGGAATGACTGCGCTGTTCCTAGCGGGAAGCAATGTTGACATTTCTACTCTGATCCTGAGTCAGAGATTTCCCAGCACACTGAGGTGGTCACAGCCCTGTTATGCTCCAATTAATGGAGACCAACTTCAAAATGGAACTTGCCTACTTCTAAATTCCTCTCTCTGAACCAGCTGCCCTGTCCCAAGCCATAAGTCAACGCTGGCCTCTGCTCTGTGATGCTGAAGTGACTGAAAAGCATTTTCCCAACTGTGCTCTCCTGCCCATGTTCCAAACCACCACTCTCCCTTGATTGCCAACACTGAAGGACTGCAAAGCGTCACCTAAAAAGTATTCTGGTGTCTTAGAATGAAAGAGATTCATGCTGAACAAGAGCGTACACCTACGGGTCCTCTCCTGGCCTGGTGTCCTCAGCATCACGCCTTGCTGGGGCTAAGCCACGGGTGGCCTGGGGCACTGGAAGATGCTACAATTTCACCTCGAGAAGGAAACAAAAGAGGTTACAGAGAAGCAGAGCTTGCAAGCCCCTTGTTTATGTCTTCAGGCTGGGGCAGATGGAGATGGCCCTCGGGTCATGAAGGTGGAGCACAGAATCCTTTCACTCAGCCACACGTGATAACACACATTTATTTAAAACCAGCTCCGGTACATCGCTCACCACAACGTGTGGCTGCCTCGCTTTGGTGCATTTGAAAAACAGAAGCAGTAGTCAGGGTGGTCAGGTACAAAACGTGCTACAGGTGTAAACAACATTGTTAGAAACATGATATATAGAAACAGCAATATACAAACAATGGGACTTCCCCATAAGGTGCTGGTGCATTTGGCACAGCCACCATGATGTTCTGGAAGAGATTTCCCCCTGGCTGTTGGGTTTCTTCACCCACCTACACACCAACACGAAAAGCAACACGGGGAACTTTAAGCAAGATTGCTTCCTCCTTCATTACAAATACTTTATTTCAAACAGAGCAGCACAGCGAGGATAAATTAGTTTAATAGATTCAGTTACTCTTTAGTATCACAGTTTAACCACAGGTAGGTAAGTTTTCAAAGTCAGGAAATTGGTCTCTCACCCTAAGTCCAGAAGAACATCTGGAGTCTCTCTGCCAAAATTATTCAGAGAAAACCTAATTGCTTGTGGTCCTGGAAGCGTATAGTGCAGGCATCTTTGAGAAATTCACACCATATTTGGGGCTTAGTCTGCAGAGTATGTGCAAAATCGATCAAGTCCTGATTTGTGTGTAGTCTGAAAGCTATGGAAGTGCCATCCCCTTGCAAACAGGAACAGATTCCCTCGCTGCCATCCCTGCCAACATGCAACACAGCAAGAGCCCAGCAGAACACCGCGCAGTCTGCTACTGTGAAAAATGAAATAAAACATCCCAAGCACTGCTGGGGGAGAAGCACTGTAGTTACACAGCCCACATCAACCTGCAAGCTGTGCTAGTAGAATTAAATCACGTTAATTACTCACATTCTTCTCATTCACAACAAGGCAGGGAAAAAGGCTCACGATTATTATGGCAGAACTTCCTGGAGAGCAGGCTGCAAACAGCAAAAGGCAGCTTCCATCTGCAATCTGCAAATTCTGTCACCGTGTTTCATTGTGGCTTTGGGTGCACAAATTGGGTTCCAGCTGACAGAGCAGAGAAAAAGAATGCCCGACACCGAGCTCCAGCCCAGCCCCGTAGGCAGGAGCTGAAGCTCCAGAGGAAGCCTTCCCTGCATGGAAAGCAGAACAAGAGGCCTCCTCTGCACTTGAGATTCCCCAAGAAAGGCTCAAGACTACACACACAAGTGACAGATGGAAGCAAAATGCCAGATTCCAATTTTTAAGCCAAAATTGAAGTCTATTATTTGTAAAAAAAACAAACCCAAAAGTGAAGCAGGCAATCAAACGCATGGAAAGCACAAACTATTCACAGATCATCCAAAATTGAAGAATAAATGAGGGCTGAAGGGTTGTACCCATGTAGAATCAGCTGATAATCAACAGCAAGTGAGAGGAATTAACGTCATTTAATTACCACTTTTCCCTCTGTGGAAGCACGTTGCTCTGGTCGCAGCCTGCGTACCCTATGCACTGACACCAAACTCTTTCTCTCTCCCAGGAGAGAACGACTTCAGCTTCCAGCAGTAAGAAAAACAACACTTTGGTACCCATTTCTTTGTTCAGTCTGTGACCCAAAGCTCTGCTTTCACAGCACTGTTAGCAGCTCAAGTGCTTCCATCCATAAGGCACTGTGACACGAACTCAATCCCTTCCTCCTTCGTGACGTTTTCAAAGCTAAGGGGACTCTTGCCATCATCCCAAGGAACACAAATGGGACCCATCCACGTCAAACTCTCAAACCCAACCTAGGGCAGCAGAGAAAAGGAAAAAACAAATCAGCATTTCCCCCCCCAAGCCTACAGTTGCTTGCTGCTTGGAAACAGACATGAAAAATAAAGAAGGGGAAATGAAACCTTTGGAAACGCAACGCGGAAACCATCTCCAGGAAATATGTAATTCAAAATCACTTCTAAAAGTCTGTATTTGGTGAGTTAGACAACAGGTGAAGGCTTACAAGTAAAGCTGTGGACTTTTGGTATTGTAAACGTTTCCTTCTCACACTTTTCCTATTGCATCCACAAACTTTTAACTTTCAGCAGGCAGTGATGTTAAAGCAGCACAAAAAGATAACAAACCTGGCTGACCCACAGCACTCCAGGGAAAGGCAACACAAGCATGCCTTGAGCTTGAGAGCTATGAGCGTTTCTCTCCCAAAAAAACCCTAAAAATTTCCTGTTAAAAAAAAAAAAAATCGAATTGCTGATCATCAGCTTTTGAACGTCACTGGTGAGGATTTCCCAGCTTGGTTTAAGCAACCAAAATGAAAACAGCTGAGAAGAACGTGCAAATGCCTAAAGGCTGGGTGGTCAGAGGAAAATAAAATGGCCATCCACTGGGAAATGTTCAAAATAAGAGAGGTTCCCAGAAATTAAAAAGGTGCCTGACCATGCCACTGAAGAGCATGCGTTCCTCCAGGTCCTGTAATTAAGGCCCAAGCACCCACCCATCCCAAGGGGAGCTCTGCCCAAAGAGCCAGGGAGCAAGTCCAGCCTGCCAGAGCTCAGTTCTCCACCTGTAAGTACCACATTTGTAGTTTCAAGGAAATAAAGCCAGCTGCCTCCTGGAAGAGGAGCTCGGCATCAAAATTTAGGGGAGCTCAATTTGGACCACAATAAAAATTAGCTAAAAAGCATCCGATGTACGAACTGGGAAGTTTGTGAGCTTGAGCCTGCTACACATTTCCCCCTCCACCTTACTTTCACAAAGTCAAAGAACCATCCACATGTGCAAGGGACTAAAAAGGGGATTAAGGAGTCTTTTGCCCACACCGTTCTTACTCCACACTTCACAAGCACTGTGCAACACGGCAGCGTGCAGCCAACACACACAAAGACACATCCAGCTAGCTGCCAGCTGAAATCTGAAGGGACAGAAAGAAAGCCTTGCTAAATTCTTTGGGAAACTTTGGAACCCAGCTTCTGCCTCCCCCTTTTTGTCAGCATACAGCAGTTTGTTTTCCCTGGTTGGTACCCAGAAGCTCAGCATCATTTTCTCAGTGCATCAGTCAACTGGTGGGAGAATATTACAGCAGAGTGTCGGCTCTGCCCCTGAATATCCCTGTAACCAGTGTTACATTGATGAACAACTGCTTTTAAATAACTGCTACGTTGTTATTCTAAACCTTAGTTGCTCTGTCTAAACCATAGCAGCATCCTTTAAAGGGACACATCAAGTTTTCCACTGGGAAAATGCCAAGTTTTCCACTGGCAAGATGCCACTGGGAGAAAGCCCTGAAGTTTAAAACCTCATCACTCGCTTTTCTGATGGAGACAAAGCACTTCTTAAAAATAAACTTCTTCTGCAGGACATCTCCTTGGTCCCTTGGTATTCCTGCACTGCAGCGAGCCGTGCTGGTTTCTCCTCAACCAGGAAGGAAGTTCAGGGAGAGTTGGAGAGGACCAACGGGAGTGTGTTTGGGACATCACCAGTTTTTTCACATTAAGGACTGACAGCTCACTTATTTTAAGTCTCTGTTGTCTTTTTTTTTTGTAGTGGCCTTTAAGACATCATGTCAGTGCCCATTCAAATCAACGGGCTGAGGAAGTGACGACATCCCACAGCCTCCAGTGCATCAGGCTGATAAAAATCAGCATCGCAGTGCCCAGCTTTATACCTCAGCAGAACATCTACGCATCGATGTGCTCAGTTATTTCAACTGATTCCATTCATGTGTTTCATAAAGGAAAAGAGAAAATAATTAACGAGAGGAAACACCTGCTGAAGACTTCCCCAGGAATCAGGAGAGAGACTTCATCAGCAAGCAGACCTGAAATTCAGGTATCACACACGTGTCTGTGGACATATACACTCATCCATGTATATCTCTGGTTTGAGGAATCCACCTTTTTTTGTTTTTCATTTTAAAATCAAACATATGCTGAGCGCTGAGCTGTCAGTAGGAGAAGAACACCAAATTTTATCCCACGAAATCCCACCGAGATCCTTTGCTGGAAGTGCTGAGTGTTTTTCCTGTGAACTCTCGTGGCTCATCCACGGGGTGCAACCACACTGGGCAGGATCATGAAACCCCTTTCCCTGGAATTTCATTGTCTGTGCAGTGGCAAATGGAATGAACTCTTACTCTTCCCAGAACGACCGCATCTCCTCAAGTTCTCTCTCCATTTCTGCATCCTGGAAATGCAGTAAAGGAAGGGGTTAATGCACAGGCTAATTGATGTAATTAAAAAAGGTAACCTCCCTTTTCTTCCCCAACCCCACACCAGGTTTTAAGCACACCCCCACCCTTACATTTTCACTTCTCTTCTCACACTGGTCTCTCAGCACCACTGTCTTTGAAGCCTAGAGAAGTTCTCCAAATATCTGAGAGTTTCTCTCACGTTTCCTTTTGAGAGAACTGAAAACCAGAGCAGCACATGTCAAACCTTTCCTCCCTCACTGACATTCCTACCCTGGTCACACGCCTTTGTTTTTCCTTCTCGGTGTGATGGAAGCTATTTGACTGCCTCTTTGGGATGAAGGGAGCTCTAACATTTGCAAAGACTCAACCAGCCAAAGCCACGAAAACATTGGCTTCCTTACGAGACTCCCACTTCTAATTTCAGAGCAGCAGGGAGCTAACTGCTCCTGACTTTTCTATTTACCATTCTAACTCTGCCTGGAGTGATTTCCAAGCAGCAGGCAGTGAGGAAGCTCCTCATCTGGCAGAGCTGGGATATTTCCTTCTGGAAGAAGGCATTTCTTCCAGACCCATAACACAGTCCAGCAGTTTCTGCAGTACTGGCCAGTGCCCTGCAGGTGGTAGCACAGGCAGCACTGACAGCAGGTGGGCCAACATCTCCCACACCTGTGGTTCACATCTCAGCACACTTTTGGCTACAGCAAAGCACTGGCATGAAATCCTTGCACATTTCTACAGGCAAGGGTGATGAGCTGCAGTTACCTGGGCCTGCTGAACACGTGCAGAGCGTTCAGACACGCCTACAACCCAACCCTGGGAGCAGCAGAGCATTTGCACGGTGCTGTGCAGGACTTCTGGTGGGCTCAGCTTAGTGTTTTCCATTTTGCTGAGTTGCTTTAGGCATTCTGCTAACAGGTCCCCAAGAAAGAAAAGGGTCTGAGGAAACTACTGCAAAGCCTGTGCTTGCAAGCTGGACATCTTTCACAGAATGATTTTATCCTGGCAAACAGGAGCTCACAACCAATGTGTGGTTACTGATTTAGTTTATTTTTCCCCAAAATAAATACCTTAAACTCTTGGTGTAAGCCTACTTGGTAGCGAAGCAGACTCACAATACCCATAAATACAATGTGGTTAACGCTTTCCAGCTTGCAAGAGGACAACTCTCCATTTTCTAAGTGCAGACAGGAAGTAAATGGAGAGGAAATTCTAGCTTCCATTTAAAGCAACAGATTGCAACTACTGAACAATAAGGCTGCAAAAATGTCTACATCTCCAGGTCTTGGAATCTATCTCAAAGAGTGTCTACAATATTCTAAGGCAAGCTTAAACTGAAAATCATGAGATCTCAAAGGGAAACCATTCAGCTTACCTTCAGCAGTTAACACTTCAATGCAAATGCATCCTAGAATGGTGAATGGCCTAGTGAACACACACGCAAAATCAGATTTCCAGAGAAAGCCTTGACCTCACACCACAGGACTGGGATTTTCAAAAATTTCCCCACGGTTAATCTGGTCACGTAACAAATATGCAGAGGATTTTACGTAATCTCATCTGATTTGATGGGTCCAATGCATACAACGTGAAATTAATTTTGGTTTCGTTCCTTTCTTGGAAAATAACCCTATCCCAGTGCCAGGGAGACAAACACAGACTGCTACCTCTTTCGTATTCACTGGCAGCTCTGAAGCAAGGTTTGTCCAGAGAAGAGCTGCAGAGTTGTTCCCCAGGTCCTTGTAACACTGTGAAGAAAAAAAATGACAATGTGAGAAGAGTTAAATAGGGAAAAGAAGTAAAAAATAAATAAAATACAACAAAAAAAATCAGGCAGCAAGTAACTGAGCCACTACGTAACCTGAGAACTGATAAAAAAAGACTAATTCTCCCTCTTAGGCACTTGCCCTGTGTGGTTTCAGGCTTCTGACACTTCACACCCAAAGCATGATAACCACCACTAGGTTATGGAATACCAGATTTTTCTTTTTTTTTTTTTATTGTTTTGGACAAGGAATCTTTTTGGAAGATTCTGAGGTCTCCCTGGGATTCTCACCATTTTCCACCATTTTTATTTCCACTTCTCTAGCCGCTGTTCCTCGCGTTGCTTTCATCATAAGATCTCTACATTGATGCCATATCATTTTATAGAACTTTAATTCCCCAGGCCTTTGAAAAATCAGGTCCAGCTGCCAGCACTGTAACATCTCATATTGACAGGACTCTGAGGTTCCACAGTGTGAACCATTTTTCACCACAAGCTCTTCTCCAACAGCACAGGAGCAGCAAGCTCTAAATACCACAACGGTTTTTGCTGCCTTGAGAGTCATGGAAGCATTTGGGGACTGCAAAATAAACATGCTCCAAGGAAGGGGCTGCCAATCTCAGCTCTTTTTTCTTTCCAAGTTTGATTTGTCAGGGCACTATTTCCTGGAAAACAAGTAGCTCCACATAGAACTTTTAAACGTTGTGACGAAGGATGTGATCCACAATGACAGGCACTGGGAAAAACAAACCCAAAGCCAAACAGATCCGAGTCCTCCTATTAGAAGCCAATTTCTCTTTGCAGAGCATTCCTGAAGCTCAGCCACATCTGCCAGACACGTGGTGAACTATTAGCCCAATAAAAATGCACTGGCCCACGCAGATTATAATTTAGCCATAGCGAAATCCAATTTTTTTTTTACGTTGAACCTGACAATTCATTGAGGTAATGACTTGCAAGAACTTGCTGCTGCTGCCACTTCACTGGAAACAAGCTCCATGCCTTCCACTCTTCCCTCTACACAAGGTATTTAGGGAGGGATTTGCAATCTGCATGACTGCTGGCTGCATTTACAAGCAGAGAGAGATGCAAGCAGGAGCACGTTCATCACGGTGCATCTGGTCAAAGGCAAAATCCAGCTGGTGTGAAGGCTTCCACACCTCTTGCTGAGTTCTCCTCCTCTCCTCTCACCTTTGTTTTCCTTTAGCAAGACACTGAGGAATAAATTCTGCCCCTAGGTTCCAGTCCTAAGCTATTCCAGCCCAAGCAGATCCTACAACTCACACGCTGCTCTGACAGAACTCACATTCTTTGTGGCACTGGGAATTAAGTCACAGAGAAGCTGCTCTTTGCCAGGCCCATCTGGCTGATATTGCTAAAGCTGTTTGGGCTTTAACTATAGAATCCAACTAGAGGCCATAGGAACGAAGCAGCAATTTTAACATTTAAGGTTCAAAACCAATTATTCCCTCAATGCAAACTAAAGGTCTTAGGAGCTTCAGGCATTCGTGGTTTATTTAACCACCACTTAAAGACTCCCATCTTTACTAGTAAAGTAGAGACACACTTTATACTTCACTGTTTCCCCACGATCTTCTCCCTTCTCCACTTCTTCCCCACAGAAACCCAACGTGGTGGTGGCACTAAGCCTCCAACCTAGGGCTTACAAGTTACCCCTGTTGCTTTCTTCAGAATTTTTCTATTGAAAAACAAGAAGGATGCTCCACAGGATGATTGAAGGGCAAAATCCTTCCTGAATTTTCATGTCTCTACACTAGCTGACTGGCATTTTATTTTTTTAGAAATGTTGTTAACTTATAAAATCTTGCTTCTGCATGGAGTAATTTATGTGTGGCTTAGCATCTTCCATCCAAAGATGCATACACATTTTTAATACAAATATTTCTCATCCTACAAGTATAGGACTGTAAAGCAACGAGTGACTGGTTACCTTGGTAATGTACACTCTTACAGCTTTGGAAAATCCAGGGCTCAGCTCCTCAACCTGGAAGAGCAGAGGGGAGGGTGGGTCAGGCAGAGGGAAGCACACATTAGGATACGCAAAGGACACAGTCTGAAAGCTGGATCAATTCTCTGCATCTCTTTAAAAAACAAAAAATCCAATTAGATGAGTAAACCCCACTTTGGAAAATACATAAATCAGCCCAAGAACTTTTCGTAGGCTGCGCTGGCTGGGTTAGCAGAAGTCCTCACACTTTCATAAAGAGCCTGTGACCCAACAAGCAACATCCATACCATTCCCAACTTCCTAATGGTTAACACCTTTCTGCCTTCTTCCCCCCACCTCAGGGCTAGCCATCACCCTCCAAGAATCCTTGTTCCCCCACACAGCCTTTGCTGCACCCTGTATCCCATCTGCGTTCGAGGCTGGCAATGCACACAACCAAAACACCAAACTCAGGTACCAGAGGAAGCACTGAGAGCATGAGACAGCCAATGTTTCTCTTCTTAATCCTGTTGTCTGGTTTTAAACCCTGGCTCAGCCTGTGACTCACCCAGAGCTGCAATTCTCGGGATGATTTCCATCCCATGCCAGCTGTGGCTGAACACTGAATTGGATTCTGCTGAGCACATGGCAAGTGCACTTGTTCAGGGGACGACCAAAGCTGAACCTCAGAAAAATCCAAATTCCTATTTCAAACCCCTGTGCCAGCCTAACTCATCAATAAAAACAAGCAGCTGCATTTTTCTCTGTTGAGAAGAAAGAAAACACTGGGCTCCAAACTCCTCTCTGAAGTGATTTAACGATCTTGGCTGAAATTAGGCTGAAACGTAGACTGCCTACAGCAGACACCTACCACAAATTTACCCCTTAGATTTTGGCAAAATTACAAGAAATTGAGACAAATACAATGTTCCCTGACACTCCGCAGAACTGCTGGCCCAACTGATGAATTATCAAGTGGTAGGGCAACTTGTTTCTGTAACACTTCACCAGCAGTGCTGTAGATGTCACAGGCACAGCCAAAGAGTTTGTTTAACTCATTCCTGTTGTGTAGACCCTCTCACCAAGAGCTATAAACTCAAAGCTGTGACTCAGGCCATGTCCTAAATTTATTTTTCATCAACAGGAGGACAGAAAACCCAACGTGCACAGGGTAGGATTCTTACATCTCAAGAACTCCAATAAATTTATTTCTAGAAATATGTGAGAAACTTGTCTTCAAAAGGTTAAAAAAGTTGTGTTCAAAAGTCTGGGGAATCTAATCAGAGAGCTTTTAAATAAAATATTCTCAGAAGAATTCAAATGACTGAACATTATGAACACCTGTGCAAGTGTTTCCAGGGATGAGCTCAAGCAGATCCTGAAAACAGTACAGTCCATATGCATTTAGCAATGAATTCATCAGGTTTTGCAGCTTTTAAAAGGGAAAATCAAAACTCTCTGAAAAAATTCTGATTGCTCTGGATCTGAGGTCTTGAAAGCCACGCTCTTCTGTCTGGCTATTCTATAACAGAGGCTCCTAAACTTTTGTTTTCAGCTGCTTTTCTTCCACAGGCTCTGGTCAATCGAGCCATCTCACAGAGCACTTTGAGAGCGATGAGCTTAAGTCAAACCCAAGTACTCAAATTCCACACCACATACAAGGGTTAGCAATTCCCTTGTGCATCAGATGTCAGTACCTTCAAGAAGTTCTGCAGTGCATCGTGTACGGTGGCTGTGGGAGGGGTTTCAAACAAAGCAGAAGCCGTCTTTTTTTCCAGCCATCCCAGATGGGAAACCTGCAGAGACAGTCAGATGAAACTGTTAAACTCACTGAAGACACAGAAAGGTATACAGTGAACGATCCAGTTTCTTGTAGCTGGTTCAGGCACCTGGGAGATGGCCAAAAATCTTGGGAGTGCCAGCAGATTCTGGTCAAGCATCCAAATCCAGCTAGAGAATTAAACCTGATTTGCTTTTCTTTGTCCCTCACCTATCCTACCAGTCACCTTCTGCAGTTCATCCATCAGCTGCCATACGTTTAACACTCAATAGAGGATTTGTCTCTACAAGTGAGTAAATATCACAGCAGGGCAACAGTGAGGGTGGGCTGCAACCCCCAACCTCCTTACTGCAACCACACCAGCTCCTGGCAGCTCTCCCCTACACACTGGAGCAAAGGCATGCATGCAGCCCTTCTGTCTTTCAGACTAAGCCTTGTACAAGAATCATACAAAAAAATCATACAAAAAATCATACATCATACAAAAATCCCTCCAGAGAGGCCAGCTGAAGCCTTCCCACCAACCCATGGGCATGTTTTGGGACACAGGTAGCTATCCATCATCCCATGAAATCATCCTCTCCTGCTCCCAGTTCCTCTGTAATAAACTCCCTGAGATTTCATTGGGGAAAAGATGCACACAAATTGCTGGCAAGATCTTCCTCTGTAAGTCTTGTAATATGCAGAAGCACTAACAGTTCTACGTATATCTGACCTTGTTTCTTGGCTTCTGCAGCTCTGTGAGCAGTGAGGCTGAGCAGAATGTTCAGAACAGAACAAAGAGCCAGGAGCTGCCCCTGCTTTAGCTCCCTGCTCCTCTGTAATTAGCCAATTCAATTACCCCAGCTACAATCTCTGCAATGGGACTTCAGTCCTGACAGCAGCAAAGCACTTTCAAGCTGCACAAACTGAAAAGCAGTTCCTGCAACCCCTTATTTCTTTTTATGGGCACTAAACCTGATTGATGGCATTTGACTCCAAGCAAAAATAGAAAGCAGCCGGCATGCTTCTTCTGATACCTCCAATAGTTTGTACAGCAGAGGAACCACATGCAAAGGATTAGAGAGAGAGACTCTGTGCAGCAGCTCTTGCCAGCCTTGACGTGTCCTTGATCACATCCATATGTGCTCCAGGGTTTAAAGGCAGTTTGCTTTTACTGAGTAAAGCACGGGAAGCAGTAAGCTGGTTTGCAGGTAGTGCTTTTCCCAGCCCACTCAATGTCATTTCACCTCCCCTGCCACCTGCAGTGACTAAAAAACGAAGGCTGGAGCCCCTAAACCCTCCAGAGCTCAATTTTCAGCAGTTCAGAAAAGAACACTTCTAGCAAATTGCTTCCATTTGGAAAGAGACAAAAAACCAGGAAAAAACAAAGAGCAGAACGGTGGCAAAAAATAAATGAAACAGCAAAAGCCCAGCAGCTTTTCTTCTGTTGCAGAGGGGTACACCAAGTACTTCATCAGTGGTGAGTTCTTCTTGGCAGTGTTTCAGGACTGAAAGGAGGAATTTCCAGATCCCATGCAAGTAAAACTTTCAAACTATTTCTTCAAGCAGCTGAGATTTCCATACTGATACTTCCTGACACAATATGAGCTCAGCAACTAAATAGTGTGTGTGTCCTGGTCAAGGCTTCAATCCACCTAGGTTTCATTCAAACAAGGAAATAGGTTCCAAGGGGGAAAGAATAACAAATATTAATCTGCTGTTTTACCTGGTAACACCACCTCCCCAAAAGATAGTAAGACTTTGGATCCTCAGGTTTCAGTGCAATCGCTTTATCGACGTGTTCCTACAAAAAATCATCACCAACAGACATTAGATTCTTGGTATAAGCAGATGAGCATAGATGGAAAGAGGAAAAGAAGAAATCCACAGTTTGTCAGCGATCAGAAAAATTACAGCACAGAGTCCAGAGTTTCTTAAAACTGTTTTGGTGAACACAAAATGAGCATTTGATCAGCCTCAGAAAAAAATGACTGCTACATGCCAAAAAATGAAGCTGCCCTTCCCTTTATTCTACCTCCTTTTCACAGCTCTGACATAAGCAAATGACTGGCCATGGGAATAACCAGCAAGGTGGCAGTTCTGCAGGTACTGGTGCATCCCCTTAGCCTGCCACATCCCTGCTTTGGATGAAAGGATCCTGAGGCAGATGAACTGGAGGGTGCAAGCAGGCAGGAGAAGTTGGTAGCTAATTACCACATGGTAATTTTATGTTTGAAGTTCTCAATCCCATTGTCTACCTAGATTTGACTTGCAAAACATTTCTTCTTCATCTTTTTTCTGACATGACAGCGTGCAGAGTGAGGACGCTTGTTCCCATCACACCACGCTGGAATCACCTTCCCCAGCCCAAACCACCCCCTAAAAGCTCCCTTTGAGAGCTCTGCCAAGAGCTGGAGGCACTCTTCCCAGCTCACCCACTGCAGAAGTGGGTGAAGAAACCAGAAGAAACCAGCACGTTCCTTTCACTCACCTTAAAAATATACCCAGTCTGAATGCGCTTCTGAATGCTCTCGTGTTCTGCGAGCTGCCCACACAGAATGGCGTACCTGCACAGGAGAAACACCTGTATTAATGACACTGTCCCTTTTAAATACTGTTACACTCTCTCTGCACCTTCCCCCTGAGGACAGCAGAGCATGTAAGCTCAGGACTGCCCATCCTGTACAGGGAAGAGGCATACACAGCACTCATTGAGTGGGACAGAGCGAAGCCAGGGAGCAGGAGTGGCTTGCTGAGATGTGGAAATCCATGGCACCCATGGCTGGGAGTCTCCCAGCACACCTCCACACCCTAAATTTCCTCCCTCAGCAATGGATGGAGTGAAAATACAGAGCCCTAAAGAGCAAAGCCTACTGCAGCAGGAGCCAGAACTGCTAAAAGCTCTAATTAATTAACTCTAAGAGGTGCAGCCATCACTCCTAAAAACAGGGAATCCATAGCACAGTGGATGCCTACTTTGAGGGAAAACATTGTGACAACCTACCTCGACCCTGCAGCCCAACAGCCACCACATTTGGGAAACCAAACCATACGCTTTGAGGGCTGCAAGCTCACGCCAGTTCAGTTCTGTCTAGCAAGAGGCTTGGAAATTTGACCCTGAGAAGCAAGATTCCTAGCAAAACTCATTGTTTTTGTGAGCCCTGGAAGCAAGGAAGCTCGATTACCCACTGGGTAACCACAGCAGATCTTCATGCAGGAGTTTGTCAGGCTCGTGAATGCTCCATGTTGTTAAGAAAACCCACAAGACATCTCACACCTTATTACTCTTGCCTGAGCTACATTTTCAGTAAGGTCCAAAACAAAGTTCATCTCCTCAGTATTTACAATTTTGTCAACAAAATTCTCTTCCTTCAACACATTGATTTGCCTTGGAAGAACTCTGGTTCCATTTTAAAATGCTTGTTGTTCATGATCGAATTTGAAAAAAAAAAAAAAAGATTAATGCCTTAATTGCGTAAATCCCTTTCTCCCAACCAAAAAAAGCTCATGGCTGCACTGCCATAATCTCTCCCTTGGAGATGATGAAGTGCTCGCATGACCTGCTGGAGCTGGCACCACAACAAACATCAGCCTGTGCTAAACAGCCCTGACCACAACATGAGCAGTGTGTAGAAATATTGGCCAACACAAGCCTTATTTTCTAAGACCACAAGACAAAATATTCCCCTACAATAACCTGTGGGGTCTGTAGCTCTGTTTGGTGCACATGGCTCCTACAACCATATTATTTAGGCTTCTGGGTACGTGGATTAAATACAATTAGGTCAGGTTTCAGGTCCCAGGTAAGTGCTGGAAACAGCCTTTCTTTTTGAAATGGAAGCTACAAGTCTGCATAACTTTCCCTTGTTGTGCTCCCTCCTTCCCCAGAGCAAGGCTCACAAATCCTTGGAGCAACAGGAGCAATATTGCAAAGGAGCAATAAATCCCAGGGGATGAAGCGAGCCCAGCCTGACCCCTCCACCAACCACCACCCAAGGTCAAGTGGTGCAACGTTCAGCTGTCAAGAAAACATAAATAGATCTACGTATTTTTAAACTGCCTGGTGACATGTCAGTAAAATAAGCAGTAAATAGCAGCCCGATATTTGTGTCATGAAGCAAACTGGATGAAATAAAGCAAAAGATGCCTGAACTGCTCCTCCACTGCAGTCCCAGGAAGAGCAGACTTGGCAGGAGCCTTCCTTGCCCGTTTGTGCCTCAAGGTCCAGAGCCTGGTGTTGGGTTTCTACATATGGGACTTTGCAGTTCTGAGATTTCTTGAGGTCTCCATCCTCCCTTCCTCTCCGTGTCTGCAACACCAGGATGGTTTCCTGCTTTTCTCTCTTCTGCTTGTTGAGCTTGGCTTGTTCTTCAACATTCAAGCTGTTTATTTTCATCCCGTCGGTGAAACGTCTTGGGCTGAATGTCACGAGAGGCACCGCCGAGTTGCAGGAAGACCAACAATCATAGGATAGATTAAAAAAGTTCAGGAAGGGGATTTTCATCTTCTGTAAACATTTTGTAACTGCGGGGAACGATGGCTCAGCACTTCCTGAAACCTCGCCTTATGAGATTGGCTGGACTGATTATTAACCAGAACCACTCATTAAGCTGCTGCCATCGGTCAAACCATGAGTTCCCATCGAAATCTCAGCTCAGTAGGGATTTCCCCATTCATTAGGAAATGGGCTCTGTACAACAGGAGAGCAGATACCACCAGGTGAGAGCCCGCCTGCTCTTCCTGCTCAAATCTCCAACTCAGCTTTGACGGAGTTCCGTGCTCGACGCTGCACTCTGGCTGACTCCCAGTTAAAAGAAGGACTCTTGGCCTCTGAACACAAAACACACAGCCCAGCACCTCCGGCCCCATGGGCTTGCCAACCCAAACACAGCTCTTATCTCTTTTAACTGTTTCAAAGACTAGTTAAAGCCTGCTGGTGCTCCTTTCTGGAAGAAGATGAAAAATAAATTAAAAAGAAATGATGAGGAAAAGGGGAGAAGTGAGGAAAGCCAGCTATTTTGCAGCGAGCTGATAAAAGTGGAACACAGTATGCTTTATTTTGCCAAAGGTGAGTAAATATGAGTAAATATGACCTCTGACAACAGCATGAAGACATGGAAGTCCTTATTGAAATAAAATTTTGCTTCATATTTATCCAACTTGGGTGTAGCATCAACATGGCGCAACACCCAAGAAATGAAAGAGCTACTTCATTTTGCTCTTCAACCAGCACTAAGCTGTGAATTGAAAACAACAAGGGTGGCCTGTCAAACTGGTGCTATTCAAACAGCACTGCCTAGCCCTCATCACATCCAGGCAAGGAGATAAAAACCCTAGGTCAGAGCTCAACTTCCAGCACCTAGAGGCAGGTTAAAAGCTAGAAGGTATAAAACCCTTCCTAATCAAGTCAAGCATAGAATGGCCGGGGTTGGAAGGGACCCCAAGGATCACCAAGTTCCAACCCTGAATCATTCAGAGAAGCAGAGCTTCAAAGCACACATCTTTCACACATAAAGAATTAGGAAGTTTTGTCAATGAGCATTACCAGTTGCCCTTAAATTGTATGTGTACATACATGTATATATATATATAATTGATTTTATATAGGTATATAAAAGCTTGATACACAAAGTCAAGGCTGCATACAGGAACACTCCTCAGAATGCTTCCCACCCCTCCTTTGAAGATATTTAATAAATTCTGAAAATTGGCTGCTGCCCACAGACATGAACTCATTTCTACACAAGGGATGCATTTAAAGGTTGCAGTCTGCCTTAACCTCATAACTTAAAGTATGATCTGATGGGAAAGATGGACTCGATACCATTTCCACAAGTTATTGCAACAAAAGCCGGCTCCTTCCAGACAATGCATGGAATAAACAAAATGTACCTGGTCCATGATACAAAACCCATATCTTCCAGGACCAAAAAGAGTTTTAAAAGCCAATTTAGATGGAAGGGTTTCTCTTACCTTGGCAGTCATACCAAGCTTTGAGATATTAAAATGTTTTAGCCTTTGAGTGATCCACATGGGTCACCATGCATGGTATTCTGCAACTTTTGGAACAGAAGTCTTTGTGTGCATATACACACGTGCTGTTTCACTGAACAGGGTTTTCTGCCTGCAGTAACACGATCTGCCTTACCCACACAGGTCTGGCACTCTGTCCTTTGGCCCAATGACATTTCCTTCCCAGAGGAATTCCTCTTGACATCCACATCCCAAACAAAGACCTTCCAATATCCTCCCAATGGACCAGGATGGGGCTTTGGGCAACCTGGTCTAGTGGGAGGTGTCCTTGCCCATAGCAGGGGAGTTGGGACAAGATGATCTCTAAGGTCCCTTCCAACCTAAAATATTCTGTGATTCTATGGCCCTGAAGGCTTGGTGGGCATGGCAAGCTCACTTTATATAAAATATCTCATCCTCTAGAATGAAGGCTAGCACTAGCAACCTTGATGTCCCATGGATTATAGGTGTTCACAGCCAGATGGCTGCTTTGTACTCGATGAATGACACAAGGTTTTCTTGATCAAACTCTACCTCTGAACACCCCTAAGCCTGAGACACTGCCCTATGAGCGCAGATATTCTTGGCCAAGTCTCCTTAAGATCCCATTCTTAATTTTAAAAATCAAGTCTGACAAAAGAAAGTAGTGGGGGAAACATTTTGCAGCACTTCCTCCCCCTCACGTCTTGCTGAGGACCACGTTCTTTCAGGAGAAGATGGAACTCCCTTCCTACAGACCTGGTCTGACATTGTAATGAAAGCTGAGCCATCTGAGCCATTGGTGCTACACGGGTGTAAGAGAAACACGAAGTCACAGCCTGAATTAGTGATTGAGCACCTGGTGAAGGGCGGTGGCTGGCCTAAGGAACACCTGTGC
>JAOWBO010000081.1:1156041-1172929 GCA_028564985.1 Crax fasciolata
GGTTTATCACCACAACAGCTCCAGCTGCTCCCATAGTATCTCGTGCTTTGCCTCACCAGTTATTGTCTTTTTGCCCCAAAATGTGCCAGCCTGGAAAACGAACCCCTCAACTGAACCAGTTTTTGTTGCTGTCATTAAAACCTTTTGAAGCAGTGATCTCCTCTGCCATTTCAGCACAATGGGGAAGGGATAAATTAAAACTCATCGGTGAAGCCATGCTGTAAGTTAACGGTGGGGCTCTGGGTAAAATAAACACCAATGTAGGCTGATTTAAGATTTTTTTCTTTTCTAAGTGCTTCACTTTTCCTAAAATAACCTCATGATTTGGTTTTACAGGGATGTTTTGGGTCTGTCTGCTGACACAGATCTCCAGCAGACGTGCCAGATAGGATGCAGGTACTGCGGCCAACAATAAGCGGCCTCAAACCAGAGCTCAGCAAGAAGTTTGTCCAGAATTTACCTCTAGCTGTAGGGGGGAAAGTCTTTATTTCTCCCACGTGACATCAAAATGTGGTGTGGAAACCACCACTTACTCCTGAAAACACGTCCAGGAGCTCATCAGCGGGAGCAGGATCAAAGCCAGCAGGTTGCAAGGAGCCGATGCTGCGGATGAATGACTCCTTTAGCAATTAGGGACACTATCAAAAAGAAACACAATTACTTTCAGATGCATCAAGTGGTCATTAAGTACCATGTTCTTGGCATATCAAACCTTCTAATGCAGCAAGAGGCCCTCATCCCCCATGCAAAGATGCTTGCACATGGCTTGGTCCATCAGCCAGCGAGATTTGGAGTTGGGAATGTGCCTGAAGGATGGCACAGGGCTCTGGGAGAGCACCAGGAGCACGCACATGTCTCAAACCTCACTCTTTTCCGGGCTGCTTCCAGGAGCAAGGGACAAACATAGCAAAACATGGCATTGAGGAAAGACACTGAGGTCTGTGGGAATAGAGAATGGTTGGTTTAGAGAGCAGCCATGCACAGGGCTTGTTGTGATTGAGGGGGTGTAAAGAACCGCTTGCTATTGGGTTGAGATTTTGGGTTTTTTAAGGTAGAAACGGGCTCTGTGTAAGGCAAGGGAGAGGTTAATGATGAAATGAACGGCAAAATCCTGAGCTCAAGATTTTGGGGTTTGATTTTCTCTATTCCACAAACTATGGGCTGTGTATTATTTACTAGCTGAAAGATGGATCACACATGTTCTGTTACTCCGATCCAAGGATAGGGATTCTCAGTGGCAGCCTCAGAGGACGAGCGGTGCTAATTAATCAGCTCTGCAGCATTTTGGGGATTCTTCCTTGCATCAGACACAGTGATCAGAAGTTGGCTCATCTTTGGCAGTGCCATTCACCTTCCAGAAGGTGAATACATACCTTAGATTTGGGGGATTGAGTTGTTCTAAGGCGCTGCCTCCATCCCATTAATCAGCAATATTCCGGGCAAGAAATTTAATCGGTCCTGCAGAAAGAATAATGTCAAAAGGGGAAAAATAAAGCTCTTCAGTGCCACTCCTGTGCGTAACGGGATGATGATCTATGGCAGAGCCAAATCACCTTTTGCTTTCTTTCACGCAGGTTCTTGCTGTCCATGTCCAACTCGAAGCCGACGGCTCGGAGCCGTGCCACGGGGCGATAATTGTGTTCTGATGATGGATGGCACCGCTGAGATACATTGTGCTGTGTTTTATAGCTCATCCTCACTCCACCACCGCGCAGAGCACTTGGGCCTTCTCCCAGATATCGGTATCTCAATGGGAAATTCAATCCCAAAATCTTGTGTGCAAGCTCTGTTTTCTTTTTCCTCCCTTTTATTCCTTCTCCTCCCTCCTAAAAGAGCCTCGTGGGAGCCAAACCGAGCCGTGAGAGCGAGTGCCTGGCAGCCTGCCACGCTGCCAGAGCTCTGCATGGGTTTTTTTCTTTAATTTGCAGAAAGATCCAAGGGTCTGAATCTCAGCTCTGGGCTCCCTCGGGATGGGAATGTGCTCGCAGCAGACATCACCCGGTCCAGGTCATAGGATGATGGATTTGGTTGTAGGAAGGAAACACAACTGAGGCAAAGCCAGCAGGAGAAAGCACTTAGTTGGGTAATAGGGGCAAATCAAAACCAACAAACATGATGGGAACAGCAGCAAAACCTGGCTTTGTTGGAGCGTTTTCTTTGGACTAGCGAGCAGAAATATGGATTTTCTCTCTCAATCTCCACTGGAGTTAATCAGTAACTGTGGCATTGCAGAGAAGCTGGCCCCAGGTCAGGCAGGAAGGACACAGCGTGCCCCAGCTGCATGGAAACAGCCTTCTGCTCTCCCCCTGAGCTGCTTGTTTCTGAACATCAGTAAGAAAATTAGGAATTAATTATGGCATGTTAATAGTTGCTGATCATAGGATCATAGAATTATAGAGTCATTTATGTTGGAAAAGACCTCTAAGGTCATCAAGTCCAACCATTAACCTAGCACTGCCCAGTCTACTGCTGATGAGCTGCAAGAAGAGTTTTCTGTGCAAATTTCGAGGTTATGGAAATATAGTTTGCTATTTGTGGAAATATTATTTGCTTTGTTTGGGCTTGAGATATGAGATTCCCCTCACATTTGGAAGGGATTTAAACCATCAAGTTTAAAAGCTGCAGGGTCCATGGCTTTTCCTGTCCATCATCTCTCTATCCATCATCTTTCAGTCCTTTGTCCATCATCTCCCACTTTACTACCACTCTGTTCAATGTCTACTGGTCCACTGTCTCCTGGGGCATCATCTCCCATCCTTCATCTCCCATTCTTTATCTCCCTGCCCTTCAATACCCTGTGCATCATCTCCTCATCCTTCATCTCCTTGTCCATCATCTCCTCATCCTTCATCTCCTTGTCCATCATCTCCTTATCCATCATCTCCCAGTTCATTGCCTCGCTGTCCAGTGTCTCCTGACTCACTGCCTCTTGGGCTATCATCTCCCATCCTTTGTGTCCCTGCCCTTCATCTCCTTGTCCATCATATCTCTATCCATCACATTCCTGTCCATTGTCTCCTGCTCTGTCACCCCCTGAACCATCATCTCCTGTCCTTCATCTCCCTGTCCATTATCTCTCTGTCCATCATCTATCTCCCCATCCATCATCTCCCTCCTTCATCTCTGTCGAGCATCTTCCTAGCCCTCATCTCCCTGTCCATCATCTCTCTATCCCTAATCTCTCTGTCCATAATCTCCCTGTCCTTCATCTCCATATCCATCATATCCCTATCCATCACCTCTGTCTTTTGGCTCTCTGTCCATCATCTTTCTATCCACCCTCTGTCCCTCGTCTCTCTGCCCATCCCCTCCCTATCCCTCACCCCTTTATGGCTCAGCAGAGCCAAGATCCTTGCACAAAGCCGGTTCCACGTCCCCCTCGCCCGGGGTGGGCGCAGCGCGGCCACCTCCCCCCGCGGGCGGAGCGGGGGCGGGACGCGACGGGACGGGGCGGGCGGATCGGTGCCCCCCCCGGGCACGGCCCCGGGGCTGCGGTGCCAGCGGTGGGATCATGCCGTACCTCCTCATCAGCACTCAGATCCGCATGGTGAGTCCGCCCCGCCGCCGGACCCTCCCGGGGCTGTGGGGCCGTATTTGGGGCTGGGGGAGTGCATAAGGGCATAGGGTGATGCGAGCAGTGGGATGGCGATGGGGCTTCCCAAGGGCTGTGGGGTGTGTGGGGAGATGTCCCATAGGTGTGCTGGGCAAATGGGGGTGTGCACAAGCCCTCCTCCCTTTGCTCCATCCCTTCTGTGCTGTGGGGTACCCATAGTGCTGCCCTGTTCCCTCCCCAAATACCAAACAGCATCACTTGGGAAACTTCTTGCGGGAGCCTGTGAAAGTCAGGGAAAGTAACTGGCAGCCATGTGGCCTCACTGCTGACTTTCCCTCTTCCTGGAAAAGCCCCTGTGGAAAGCACAGCCCCAGCCAAAGGGAAGGGCGTTATCGGCAGCAGGGCTGTTGCGCAGCACCCAAAGCCACGTTTTCATATGGAGCCATAAAGGAAACACTGCTTCCTGGTGATTGCAGCATCTGCAGCCTCAGAGCAGTTCTTGCTGCCAGCTGCACGTCTGCAAGAGCAGAAGGACATCTGGGTGTGTTTTTTCTTCTTTTCCCGAGGGGAGCTATAGGTATGGATATCATGGTGTTGCAATAGGAAATGAGGAAGAAAGAAAAACCAACATGTTGGCAGGAGTTTGGTGAGAGATGCAAAGATGCCCTGTTACAGGAACATCTGAAACCCAGCGAGCAGAGAACTGAGGACATGTGGGGATGCCGTGATAGTGAATGATACAACTATAGAATGGTTGGGTTGGAAGGGTCCTTAAGGATCATAGAACCATAAGACCACAGCATGGCTTGGGTTGGAAGGGTCTTTAAAGATCACAGAACCATAGAATGGTTGGGTTGGAAGGGATCCCAAAGCCCACCCAGCCCCAACCCCAGCCATGAGATGGTTGTCACCTGAATCAGGCTGCCCAGGGCCCCACCCAGCCTTGAGCACATCCAGGGATGGAGCAAAGGTGTTTCTGCAATGACATTTGGCATCGTACAAGTTGATCAAGTGATCATGGACCAAGCCACAAAGCACTGCGCAGTTGCGTTTTAATGCACTTGACGGAAATGCATGCAATGGGGTGGACTGAAATACTCCTCCCTGCAGACTTTGGAAACTCTGCTCTTTAGCAGGACAGAGCAAACATTTACAACCTGAAATCTGGCATCGAGCCACAGCTGGAAACAGCCCATGCTGGCACCTAGCAGGGGGTGATGGCCTTTGCTGCTTTTGGTGGCCCATTGAAATGTTTGCTCAGCAGTGCTGCGTTAAGTGCTTCCCACTTGGGGTCTGGTAGAGGCTCACGGTTAACTCACAGCTTGCTGGTTTGGAGATGGATGGTGTCAGAAGGAATGTTACCATCTCTTGCTCTTCAGCCTCTGCCAAACCACATCTATTCAGCTTTCCCAGCCAAACACAAATTCTCTGCTGTTGGTCTGTCGAGCCCTTTGCGTATTATAAATCAATGATAATTAATGTGGGTTTGCTGATGGCAGTGCCAGTGGATGGGGGACATTCTTCAGACGGAAGAATAAAAAGGGAATAATAGCTCCACCCATTACAATCAATTGAAAACCTGTTTTGGGGGTAAAGCCCAGAGCCTTCGGGGGTAGGATTTGGAGCATGGAGGCAGTCAGCACCCCCAGTGCAGTCATCATGGAGGTCGCATTGGAGCTATACTTGTCTGCTGTGCCCTGCTCCTTAGTTCTGGAAATTATCCAGGTCAGGAATATCTCAAAAAATAACACTTCTGGAGCATGGTGAGAAAATGTCCCCGTCCCCTCCATATGACATGTGGGAAGCCCATCTGATGGCTTTGGTGGGGAGATGACTCACGTCTCCACCTGTCGCTCTGATGTGACAGTCTTTCCTCATCCTGTGGGTGCCCATCTGCCCAAAGCACCCCACGGCACCTCCTTGTCACCCTTGTGTGGCACTTATGGACATAGTTTGGTGGGCATGGTGACGATGGTTGGTGGTTGGACTAGATGATCTTAAAGGTCTTTTCCAACCTCTGTGATTCTATGATTCTACCTTGATAGTGGAGCCCTCCCCAAAGCGGTCTGTGGCCCTAAGTGGCCCTCTCATTTCATGGCCAAACATTGAGGTTTGCTGGTTTGGTGCAATGAGGCTGTGAGTGCCACCTCATTGCTGTCCTACAGACCTGGGGACCAGAGCTACCATGTGCTCAGCCACCAGGTGGCCTCCAGAGCAAAGCCACCAAGGTCCTCACTTGGGATGTGCAGATGGCTTTGTCCTGGGACACATCCAGGCTCCTCCAGGTGGAGGAACCCACACCAATCCCATTAATGCCAGCAATGGAAAGCTCATGTTTCTGAGGACACCATTCCATTCCCAGTTGGTCGTGCTCCTACACATTGCTCACCTGCTCTGCTGCCCTTCTGCAGGAGGTCGGCCCCACCATGGTGGGAGATGAGCACTCGGATCCCAACCTGATGCAGTTCCTGGGGGCCATGAAGAGGAACATGCTGGGGAACCACTTGTAAGTGCTCTTTGCAACGTTTCAGTCTCTCCCTCTCCCTATTTTCCCAAGAGCTTCACTCCTCATGTTCTCCATGGCACATCCCCTTCTAATACCAGGACTGCTTTGGACAAACCTGCCCTTGCCCCCACCTGTCAGTGCTCACCCACCAACATCTTCCTAATACTTCACACAGTTTTCTGTCTTTCTCACTATGAGCCCACTGTAGCACCTGACCCATCTCCCTATCCTCAGCCTGTACATTTTTGGGATGCTTCTGGTTGCTACCTGCCCTGGCTGAAAAAAAAACAGGCACAGCGAGCGCTTGGACCTTTCTGCCTAACAATCTGCCTTTAGCCCATCCTCAAAGACAAACCTTCCTCGTCTTGGTACCATTTTCAGCCCTGAGATGCTCAGAAGCAAATGGTGCCCATCCCTCCCATCACAGCCTGGCTCTGGCCAGTTCTGCTGCTGACCCAGAGCTTGTCCCATCCCATCTCAGCTCGAGTTTTCTCCTGGTTTTTGAGCACCCCTCCCTGAAGCCTTTCCTTGGGCTGCTGAACCCCGGGGTTCATGTTCCTTCACGTCCCCAGTCTGCATGCTCCCAGCACATCCGACGCTTCTCCGTGTCCCCGTGTCTCTCCCTGCCCACGCTGAGTTTGACACCAGCCTCCACCAGGGTGCAGCGTGGAAACACTGTCATCCTGTTCTTTACATCTTGGCCCACTTCTTTTTCTTCTCTCCGGTTGGTACGTCGGCTTCTTTTTCTCGAGGAATAAAAAATAAAACACAAAGCAAAACAAAACCCCCGAATGCAAATCACATTGAAGCAGAGGGGAGCAGTTGGATTTCTCAAGCTTGCCCACTTGGGCCGCGGTGCAGAGGAGGAGTGGGAGGAAAACCAGGCGTTTCCTTGGTCCCAGCATGTTCTCAGACTTCCATCAGCGGAGCTGGGAAGACCCATATCCTCAGCACCAAGCTGGCAAGCATTGAGGTCCGGCTCCTCCATCGAATTAAAAACTTAAAAAGCTTAAAGAGCAGAAAAAATAATAATTGAAGGCTCCCTGATGAAAAGAAACTCTCTGAAATATGAACTCAGGCCACCTGCTTCAGGAGGATCTCAACCTCTTCCATGGCTCCTCTCCATCATCAGCAGCCCTGGGGTGGGCTCGCAGGGCTGGGCTGTCTCTGTGCTGCTATTCCCAAGCCCGTGGGTGGCACGGAGATTGGCAGCAGTGCCAGCTTCATGCTGCTGCCTGCAGAGCCGAGCCCGGGAGCACGCGGGGAGTTATGCAATGGGAGGAGAGACCCTAGGGGAAAACCAGGAGAGGCTTCGAGGAGGACCAAGTGCTGCTGGTGCTGAGATAGGGGTGAATCTCCAGGATTTGGGTGGAACAAAAAGGGAAGGCAAAATGCCTCCATGCTGCATACCCAAGCACACAGGGAGGAGATGCAGGGTGATAAGGAAGGAGAGTGCCAGATTTTGCTTCTCTAGGGGAGAGCTTTCTACTTGTACCTGTGCCTGCTTGTGGCCCAATCGGCATTTTCGAGCACGTCTTCCCCGTTTGTGCTTGAGCAACGTGGGGTGGAGGAAACGATGTGGCAGGAATGCTGACACCCCGAGAGGCACAGCAGCATGCCAGTGGGGTGAGCCCCGTCCACCTTCTGCCAAAAAACCCCGCTGGGAGGAGAGCACCATGGCCAAGCAGGGTTTTCCATCCCACTGCCTGTAGGATGCCACACATCCTGCCCTTTCCATATCCTCGTGAGCCCCAAAACCTTAAACACAAATTAAGGAGCTTGGAGGGAGCCTGAAAGAAAAAGTCTAAGCGGCATGGACTTGCTGGAGCACTGTAATATACAGATAAAGCACTTAATTGCCTCTAATAATGGGAGCATGAATCCTGTTATGCAGCTCTGTGCTAGCTACTGCAAATGGCACATCATTAAGCTCCATCAGCTGCCAGCACGCATCCTCTGTCCCTTATCTGATGTGCAGGGGCAGAACCTGCAGGCATTTGGGTTTTGGCATGGGGAGAGCCAGGCTCTGCATGAGGCCAAGGGTCCCAAACCTGACCCTGGGCTGCTGCAGAACGGGATTCTGTGCATGGGTGGATGCTGGGCAACGTCCCCTGCACCTCCTGTAATTATAAAGGCTATCAATCAGCGCTACTTATAAATAGCAAACCATCTAAAATCAGACTAAAAATCACTGCATTTGGAGGATGGTCCTGCTGTAGGTCAGTCCCATCCCTACACACAGCTCACACACCAACCCTTGGCACTCCTGGGAGCCAAAGGGCCACGTACTTACAATGTGCACGTGCAGAATTCCTCTCCAGTTTGGGGGGACCTCTCTGTCCCCTGCCAGCTTCTGGCTGGGAGGAAAGCTTTACAGATGTCCGCATCCTGATTCAGCCAGCTTGCACACAGAGAGGGAGGCACACCTGGCACGCACCGTGTGCGATCCTTTGTTTCGCTCCATGTGGAGTTCTGAGGTTCCTATAAATAACAAACAACCCCTGCCTCATCAACTCCCTCTGCATAATGGCAATAATATTTACCACCTTCAACATGTGAATCTGAAAGGTATGTGGCAAGCCTCTTAGAGAAAGCATGAAGTTCAAAGGCACTTGGAATAACACACATTATCTTCGCAGCACATCTATAATTATTGCAAAGTATAGTCTGTCTTGAGAAACTGGAAAATAAACCAACTTTCACATCTTGGTGTTGTATCGTGCTTTACAAGCGCTCATCACTATTAATGTTCTGCAATCTTAGCAACTTTGGAAATGCTTTTGGGCCTTTTTTATTATTATTAGCGTGAAAGTCAGGATAGTTTTTGGTAGGATGCCCAAAGAGATCACCAACGATCCCGCAGCCCTTCATTATCAGCTTATCTGGCACGGTGAGTCATCTAAGAGCCCAACAATTATGAAGCTTATCCCATCTGCATGAATAAATACTGCAGCCCAAACGACTGTGTTAAAGGAACAGAAAGGCTGCCAAATCCAGCACTGAAGGTTAGACTTGCCATTTGGGTTCTGCCACTTCCTGGCCTCATTCAGCACATTTTGTGTCTGCGTTGTGCTACTCTTCCACTCCACAATCACCGCCTGGTTTCTTTATGGTGGAAGCAGTCTCACATACGCAAAAACATTGGTTTTTCACTCTTTGAAACACCTCAATTGCTTTGTAAAAAGCTTCCAGAATGGTCCACCAAGGCCTGGGTGTAAGCACCAGCAAACAGGGGCTGATAACAGGGGGGTATCAGGCCTACAAGCTGTCAGGTCTGCAACTTGCAGTAAAGTGGGAACAGCAAAGAAAAAGCTCAGGCTGTTCTGTACTGCTACAACACGGTTTGAAGTGCTACCCTACATTTTCCCCTGCTTTGCAGAGACTGTCCTCTTGAATTCTGAGCTATGCATACACACTAACTCCTGCAGCAATGGTTTCAGCCCAGTTAACCACACGACATGTGGCTTTGGACAACTGGTCCCCAAACCACACTTCAATTGAAGACTGAATTCCATTCTGGGCAGACTTTTTCCTCAGTCTGGAAGCTGTGGGTTTTGGCCTTCCCCATCTGGTTAACCAAGGTGTTGCATCACGCAGGCAGTATGCCAGGTGCAGTCACTGCAGCATTTTGTACCAGTTTATGAGCAAGGCAGACTCGGCTCCACAAGGAAATTCTCATCTTTTCCACTTCATCTCTCTTCTTTTTCCTGCTTGCAGCTGGGAGTACTACGTCAATGATCCCCCTCGGGTAGTCCTGAACAAGCTGGAGAGCTGCGGTTACCGGGTGGTGAGCATGACGGGCGTGGGCCAAACACTGGTGTGGTGCCTCCACAAGGAATAGCAGGGAAGACTTCTGCATTCCACCTCAGCAGGACCCTGCTGGGGATCATCTCACACAGGACTGACAGCAAAATTTTCTCCTTGAGTAATTCCTTTCTGTCCCAGACTCCAGGGACTCGGGCGTCAGGGGAGGAGCGGTGTGGAGGCAAGATTTCACCTAATGGAATCTCAGCATCCCTGCCATTTCCTGAGACCTGGGGGGAGGAAGGCATACCCAGCAGTGCAGACTATAGCATGCACACAGAACAGATGGCTGTAACTCCACATTCATCTGAATGGCAGTCTGGCAAATATCATCTTTTTACATTTTAATAATCTATTTAGCATGCACTGGAAGGAGCTCAAATCACAGCCTTGCCTGTCTGTTCCTCGAGGCTGTCCCAGGGGGTATGTGCTGAACTGTGGGTTCAGAACAAGCCTCCTCCCAGATCCTGGGGGGCAGGGATGGGAGGTCAAGCATGGATAGTGCAATGCTTTATCCTTAAAATGAAAGTGGAGGCTGCTAAACCTACACAGTGCTCTCTGAGAATCCCTTCAAGCAGCAGCAAGGCCAACTTCCCTCCCAGATGGGGCAATGGTTAGCAGCATCAGGCTTTTAGTCCCAAGAGTACCATTCAAGCATAACACCTTGGTTCCTGAAGTAGCCTTAGATCAGCACAAACAGGTCTTGTGAGCATTTCAGGTATGGGCTGTGTAAAGCTAACAGCAACAGCTGCAACACCGCATTGTTTGGGACTGTCTATCAATCCTGATGTAAGGGCAACACCAATAAACATTTCACTGAAGAGACCAAAGTCTTTGTGTGGGTCCTTCTGAACAGCTGGTGCCAGAGGCTTCTGCATCCACAACTCCTGAGCAAGCTTTCAGGAATTGAGAAGCTTTGAAAGGTTTGGTGTTTGTTCTCACAGCACCTCTCAAATCCTGTCCTCTGACTGGGCAGCTGTGCTGAGAACACAGACAGACAGGGCAACACTGAAACTTACAGAATCATCTTTCCCTGATCTCTAGGAAGTGCTGCAGGCGCTGGCAGTCAGTATTCCTACAGCAGTTTTAAAAAAGGAGATTTATTGGCTTAATTTAAGAAACAGCTTTGGAAATGAAGAATGATGAGATGGGGAGAATCCATATTCTCACGCTAGGTGTGAGCCTCTTCCTCGTCTTCCCGCTTGAGCTGCTCAATCAGCTGCTGCCTCTCTGCTGCTTGGCGCATCCGCATCATCACCAGGCTCTCGTAATCCCGCTCTGAGACCACAGATGCCTAGGAGCAAAAAACAAATGCAACCTGTCAGGGATAGTGGATACTGCAAAGTCACTGCTCCCCAGTCCCTCTCTCCATCAGCCACACTCACAGCACACATTTCAGTCAGGAAGGCAGCTCAGAGCAGCGTGACACCAGGGAAATCAGATAAAGTGGGAAAGCTGCCTGCAATGCTGACCCTCAATAATGCTAGTGCTGAGACAAAGAACAGGACAGGCAGGGTGGCTGAAACACGCTCCTGCTGCTCACAAGGAGGCTGGATGGGGAAGCAGGGCTTGCCTTGCTGGGGTTGGTTATTCTGGATGACAAGCTTGCTCTGCAAGTACAACACTGATGCACAAAGTCCAGCACACACTTCATTCATTATAAAGGCTAATGCCATAAAAATCAAACCTTTGTGGTTTAGGAATGGAATCAGCTGCACAAAAGAAACCAGGCATGTTCCCTAACCCAGCACAAGAGTTTCAGCTCCCAAAAGCTTTTGGAGCCTCTCTGCTGTGTGTGGAAGCAACTGTCACGTCAGCTACGTGGAGATTGCAGACTGCCTAATAAACGTACGCAGCAAATGACAGCTGCTATCTCAGAGCAAAGTGGTGGTTTTGGCACTCTCTTTTGAAAAGCCATTTAGCATTAGTAGGTGGCCTCACTGATTTCAGATGTATTCAAAGCGCCGCAGTGCTTGGAAACATCCACTTCATTTGCTTGACAGTTCAGGAAGAAATAAAAGCATCTCAACAAAAGGTGAACCAAAAAATCCCTCACGTTCATTTCTCTAGGAACTAGATTCAGTGGTGATTTAAGGACAGCTTACAGAGAAACTAGAAGGGATGAACAGACAGCAGACTAGCAAAGGATTCTGCAGGAAAAAGGAGCAAGGGCAAATCTGCTACCATGTGCCAGCAAAGTGGTTCCTCCAGCTGCAGAGTGCCTAGCTGGGAGGACAAAATAGAAGCCCACAATGTCTGAAAAACCTTGAGTGGGGAATTAAGAGACTAATATGCTGTAATTGGCATAATGGAACTGCATGAATGAAATAAGCTTTCAGTACTGTGCAGCATGGATCTCCACAGTGTCTGAGAAAGCAGCAGATTGTATCAGCCTTCGGTGGCAGAACAAGGTTTCTTCAAAGCTCCTGTCCACTAACCACAGATATTTGCTGTCATCTGCCGGAATGAAATAGCCTACATAAGACTCATGCAAATGACTCACCCATACAACCTGAATCACCACCTCACACTCGGGATTTCAATGTAAAACAGACAAGAAATTATTTCCGGCCTCATCTGGGAGCCCTGCTGATACAACGAGCCACCAGAAGCCGCGGCAAAGAGAGCACAAAGGGAAGCAGCAGTCTGATTCAAGATGGGCTACAAGTTGACGTTCCCGTTGACGGTTCTCGAGCAATCTGGGTGCCTGTCTCGGAGGGAGCTTGCTTTCTCCTCAGGCAGAGTGTGGGCTGATGCTTTGCCACTTTACACACCTACTTCCTGCAATCCTGGCAATTACCAATAGTGTAAAACCCAGTTTCTGACGTGGCTGACTCAGCAAGGGCTTGGCTCAAAACAAATACATACGCACAAGGAACTGCAGCCTGGGAGCAGTGACAAGAGGCACACGAAGAGAAGAAGGCAAGGTGGATTTTTATTGCTCTGGGTCCAATCTGGCTGAATTCTCCCTGGACTTGCTTCTTCCAGCATCTCAGAACGTGGTGGTCACTGTTCTCTGAGTACTTCAGCAGTTTCTCCTCTTTGCCTGTTGGACTCAGGCGCTGCTCCGACAAACCGTAAGTCTATTTCGCATTCAATTTTCCTAACGCTCATCTTTCACATTTTCGTTTTGTTGTGTTCTTAAAATTTCCATTTGACAATTTCTTTGGTTTCCTTCAGCGTTACTGAGTCACCGTCTCCCTTCCTAACCACCCACTGAGATTTTCATACTGCGCCCTTCACCATGAAGGTGGCTGGTTACCATGGTACCTAAGTGCCCTTCTGTTCTAGATGCTAGAATAAATCTGTTCTCATGGTGACTGTGTGCCTTTGCTATTCTCCACCAGCTTGCTTCTGCTGCACAGATTTAATATGCTCAGACATCACCATTCCTTCTCCACTGAAGGAGACTCCCTAATATATCAGACAGGTCAACTGCTCCTCAACACAGGGATGTAGCGTGAAGTTTGCATTTCCTGCAATACCAGCCTCTCTGTTTTCCTTCCAGCTACAGGAACGGGGAAGGAAGAGGTTGTTCCTGTTGCACGACTTGCTGCTGAGCCCGTGGCTGAAGTTCAACACCTGACTGTGAAGAGTCAGCAGTTTCCTTCTTCTCTTTGCCTTCCACCAGCATGGATACTTGGCGGAGAGGATCCATTAAGTCCACAACGTTCTTCAGACGTTTCTCACTCAGGAGACACAAAAAGCTGGGCAACCAAGTCATCATCTTAAATAAGAACAGCCACACACTGGACGGTGATGGACAGCACCAGAAGAGGGAATGCTTGAGGGATCTGAAGGACAAGTCTGACTACCTGTCGTGTCAGAGCGAGCAAAACCTAGCCAAGGCACAAGCACCTCCTAAGCCTCCCCGGCTGTACCTGGACAGTTCCAGCTGCCCTAACATCATCGATCACACGGATTCTCACTCTGATGTCTCCTTTTCTGGTGCTTCTCAGCAATACAACAAAGCCACTCAAACTCAGTTCCACAAGGACCAGGCTACAGACTGTGTGACCTCAGAGACTGGTTCCCAGAACGGCACCGCTCTTCCTGATCTGTCTGATCCTTTCCTGTCCTTCAAAGTGGATTTGGGGCTATCACTTCTCGAGGATGTTCTGCAGACCCTCAGGAAACAGAATCCAAGAGATTATGCCATTTGAAGGTATTTATCACTTAATGTGTCACATTTACCTACTGCTGGTGCCAGT
Organism: Crax fasciolata; assembly: GCA_028564985.1. NCBI lineage: Eukaryota > Metazoa > Chordata > Aves > Galliformes > Cracidae > Crax > Crax fasciolata. Next base: position 1,170,116 of record JAOWBO010000081.1, read on the forward strand.
TTCTCCAGTCCTAAACAGGAGGAAGGATACTGCAGCACCCCTGTCGTCTGTGGTCTGTTTTGTTGTTCTTGCCTTACCCATCACAGACTGTTGTTGTCCTTGCCAAGGAGTCCTTCAGAGCAGAGCTGACAGGCTCTGTGCCTAGATGAGAGCACTGTCTGCTGGAACCTTGTGGGCAAGTTTCCATTCTCCCAAAATGGAATTTCCCACTTTTGACTGTGCATCTCCTTCTCATGGAAGATTGGTATTGTTTGGCAAAAGACACGTTGTTATGGGGGTGTGGCTGTGACACTGCAGAGTTCGGACACAAAGGGGTATGGCACACATCATTTGTGGACAAGCAGGCAGCTCGTAAGGAGACAGTAGTGTTGCTATCTCAAAGCCATAGCTATGGCAAGGGTCAAGAGACAAACTGATGTTTCTTCTCCCACCACGTCGGATGTGAAAAAAAAAAAAGAAATCAAAGCTGTTCCTCCCCCTTTATTTTTTTGGGGTGGGTTTCTTTTTCCCCTAATTCACGTGCAGTTGGCACTGCCAGCCTGGAAACAGGTAAGCATCTGTATAGGCTCGTAATACAGGAACAGCAGTTTATTCAGCCTACTAGCAGAAGAAATTTCTGTAGGTACTGCTGTTTGAAGCATGCACTGATCTATCAGCTGTACAGACGTGGAAGAATAAATGTATCTGTGACTGGAAGCGTCTTGTTGCCTCATTTCACTGGTAGCAAGCCAAAACAAAGGCCAGGCATCAGGAACACAGGTCCCTTATTTGTAGTGACCCAGATCTATCCTCTCTGGCACCTCAGGTTTTTATGAGGGTGGGGAAAGCAGCATGGGTCTACTTTTCTGGGTTGGGAAAAGGCCAGAGCCGCTGGTACTCCATCTTCCCCTGAGAAGGAAAGTGCAGCACACAGACCAGGACTCAGTGTTGAAATGAACACAGTTCTTCATCCTGTGAGCTGGACAGTGGGAAGAGCTCTGCCAGGCCGAGTATCTTTTAGGCACTATCAGGAGTGAACTGTTAAGAGGATACTGCAGAAGCTACCTCATCATCAATATCTTACCTTTTTTTTAAAATAGCTAGACTAGATACTAGGGTCTTTATTAAAATAAAAAAAATAAAAATAAAAATCCCATTGCCCCCAGATAACCATAAGCTTTGGAAGCAGGCTATAGTCAAGTGCACAGAGATTCCAGAGAAGGCACAGAGCTCAACCTACAGCCTGATGCGAATCTACTGAAGTCAGATAATATGTACCAAATATGCTGAAGTCTCAAAGGAGCTGAGAAAAGATGCAAGAGGATGCCAGACAGGCTTTTCTCAGCACTTGACCGTGGCTGAATGGATGGCCAAAAATGAATGGGGAGCACTCACAGGGAGATACCATTAGAATAGGTGCAATGATGGTTTTCCCATGGGCAAGTGCTTCATGCTGTTGCAGGGGCAAAACATACTCCTCACAGCACTATATAGCCTGCTTTGAACCTATCAGAGCTGCAGCAATCAAATGGTTGTTGCTCTGAAACAGCCTAAAGTAACAGTGGTCAAACCACACCTCTTGCAATTTTATAATTTGTAAAGCTTAACCCTCCTGTTCTTTAGGAAGCGCTGGACAACACTCATCCCTTGCTGTGGGATGAAACAAGCCAGCAAAAATTGTGAAGGTATATAACTTGCAACTTACTGCCTCCTCACAGCATGACTTTACAGCAGTCAGCCTTGCTTTCACCTGCAAACTGCTTCCAAAGCTGTCCTGGTCTGGCCTGTCTGTGGCTCTCCATTATTTGAGGACTTGGGTGCACAGCTCCTGGCTGACTACCCCACGCACGGAGCACAGACAGCTCTGAGCAGATGGGTAGTGAGAGTTGCCATGAGAACGGTGTGGCTCTTCAGCTGTTTTCTGAAGCAGAGCAGGGAAGGAGCTGCATTTGCAAAGAGTGGGAGCAAACAAGGGGTGGAATCGGACAAAAATAGGAGCTACCCAGAGAGAGTAAAGAGGAAGTGAAGGCAGCTTAAGCCAGTATGAGAGTAGTGCAGCCTGGAAGAGAGAATATAGCCCCTGATGGCTGGAAAGCCAGACTGGGTATGAAAGGATGATGTAGGGAGCAGACTGGGGCAGTGTCAACTGACACCTGAAGGACCTCATGTTGGAAGTCTGGAATGGAAGGCTGAGAACCTTCCTTCTCTGAGAAGGAAGCTGAGAGCCCAAGAGTGAGACAACTAGAAACAGTACAGCCAAGATAAGCGATTAGCAAGTTGCATGTTTTGGAAGCATCCTAATAGAAGCAGCTGCAGGACTTTGGGAAGGCCAGGTGTAGGAAATGGTAAAAGGAACCAGAGCAGCTTGGGAATCAGGCTAGACAGAGCAAGACAAATGTAATTAAAGAAATTGCTGCTGCTTACACATAAAAGCAGTAGAAAGGACAGAAAGATCAGAAGTGCAACTCCTGGGAAAGGATGCAAGTTGCTGGTCATAACTCCTCAACAGTTTGAGAGCAGGCAATGGACTGACGAGGGTGTGCTGGAGAGACTTGAGTCATCAGCTCCATGCAGCACAAACACCTTTTACTGCTTTAGCCTGCCCTCCCCTGCTGCTGCTCCACCAAGTTAATCCTTGGCAGCAGGCAGACGCTGCAGTTTCAAACCATCAAGCTTTGGTCATGGAAACAAGCCAAGATCAGCTCAGTCAAATGCTAAGTCTGTCGTAGTTGAACACATACAGGTAAGAATGCACTACTGTAAGGGAAACATGAAGTCACAGCCTGAATTAGTGATTGAGCACCTGGTGAAGGGCAGTGGCTGGCCTAAGGAACA
>JAOWBO010000081.1:1208265-1222422 GCA_028564985.1 Crax fasciolata
ATTGGGGTGCGTGGTATATCGGGGTGTGTGGTATATCGGGGTGTGTGGTATATCGGGGTGTGTGGTTTATTGGGGTGGGCAGGGATGTGGGATCTGCGTTGTACTGGGGTGCACAGGGTTGGGGTGTGCAAAGTTGGGGTGCAGTGTTAAGGTGCATGGGAAGCCAAGTGTAGGGTGTATTGGGGTACGCTGGAAATGGGATCTGCAGACAGCCAGGGTGTACGGAGTTGGGGTACGTGGTATATTGGGGTGCACACTATGTCAGGGTGCACAGGGATCTGGGGAGCACAGTACACGAGGATTGGGGGGCACAGGGATTGGATTGCACGGAGATCCAGGACATGGGGATCCACATTGGGACTGGGGTGCGTGAGGAACGGGGTGCACGACGTGTCAGATGCAGAGGAAACGGGGTGCAGAAGGATTTGAGGTGCACTGGGACCGGAGAGCGTGGAATATCGGGGTGCAGAGTGCAGTGGGATGCACACAGCGTTGGGGTGCATCGGGGTTCATGGGGCCTGGGGTGCACAGAGTATCAGCACCCAGGGATCGGGGTGGTTTTTTGGGGTGCACAGGCATCCAGGGGTGCCCATCTGCACATAAAAAGCTTTTAGCACGTGAGAGCAGCAATGCCGAGCGTGACTTTCCCTCCTGGGTATCACTCCTGCAAATCCTCACTGATTTATTAAAGCAGTGATGTAGAACCCCAGGAAAAAAACACACACAAAAAAAAAGCATTTGATAAGATGAACCCGTTTAATACAGGAACCAAATGAGCCATTTTGTTGTCAGTCACCAGAAAAAAATAAAATAAAAAATAAAAAATCTGCGTCTCCCTGGCGAGACAGAGGCACAGAACATTGGTTTCTTCCATTTCTCAGCAGCTCCACGGAGAGAAGTGACAGCACCCGTCCTGAGCACGCTGCAAATTTACAAAAAAAATTGTAAAATTTTTAAATTAAAAAAAAATATTTAAAAAAAATATATATCTACACGGTATAAAAATAGATTTTTGGAGCAAAACACAGGGTAGGCTCACAGCCAGGACCAGGCTTGTGTCATTCTCTCAGGTGTGCAAATGGTTTTTGGCAGTTTTCACTGAGGGTTTTCTTTATTTGCTGAGACACAGAGAGGGGAACAAAGCGACAGCGTGGCTTTAAGCTCTCAGAAAGCTTCAGCACATGAGGGCAGATGGATTTTTATCCCTGTTTTAAAAAAATTAAGCGATATCCACTTCTAAAACTGGTTTACAGCAGAATTCCTCCTCCCAATGGTGTTAAAAGTTGGGTGGGTTTTTTTTTTTTTGGGAAATATTCAAGAATCTCTTCTTTGAAACAAATGTAGTTTTCCCCATAAGGCACCTCTGAAAATGTGGGCAGGTTTTGACAGCTTGCTCTCACAGAGATGCTGAAGCTGCCTGCCAGGCTGGGCAGCCTCCAGAATGAGAGGTTACGGGGAGAAAAGCTGATGGGAGAAGCAAAATAAAATAAAAAATAAAAAAGCCAAGGCAGGGGGGTAATGCTGTGGTTGTACTCGAGACAGCCAAACTTGCTTGTTTTGTTTTAAAATTTAAAAAAAAATAAAAAATAAAAAATCTTAGATACCAAAACCAAACAGTTTTCTCTTTGCATTTGCAGCACGGGGAGCTGGCACAATTGAAACATTCAGGTGATGGCACTGAAGGGGACACAAAACACAAACTGCAAAGGGCTTTGCTCAGGTGAAGAGCTGGAAAGAGAAAAAAAATCTGCCTGGAATTCACATGTTTTGACAGCAAAATGCTTTAAAAAATGCATTCACAAAACTTGTACAGGAATTAGAAACGCTTCCCCCTCTGCCCACAAAGTAGAGCTTAAGTTATTCTGTTTCCCAAAATATCTGTGTTCAAGTCAGGAGTGTAATGGCACTGCTCAGTTTGTCTTGCCGGAGAAGTCAGGTCACCATTTTTTTGGAACTGCAGTCCCACAGGAGATGTTATTCTCCAAAAATCCACAGGACGTTGACTCCTGATAAGCCAAGATTGACACGCCTGCAGAAACAAAAAAAATAATCACAATTAATTAAAGTGCTTGTTAAAATCAAATGTTCATTACAGAAAAAAAAAATCACTTCCACAGTTCAGCATTTTGGTGCTAATGATTTACCCCATTTTAGCAGGTGTGGTGCTTTGCTCTGAATCGTGCAGAGCGCTTCCAGAAAAAACTCTGGCAGTTTGGATGCTGCTTTTATTGCAAGGCAGCTTTCAGTGTAGGCTCCAAACAAAGTTTGTTGTGCCAAAAACAAGAGGGGATGACACGATGATGAGGGAAAGGCTGTTGATGGCGTCTACCTAGACTTCAGCAAAGCCTTGGACACGGTCTCCCACAGGATTCTCCTGGGGAAACTGGCAGCCCGTGGCCTGGACAGGTACACTCTTCTCTGGGTAAAGAACTGGCCAGAGGGCCGTGCCCAGCGGGTAGTGGTGAATGGAGTTAAGTCCAGCTGGCGTCCTGTTAGTTAGTTAGTTAATTAGTTAGTTAGTTAGTTAGTTAGTTAGTTGGTGGTGTCACCGTCCCTGGCGCAGTTCAAGAAGCATCTGGATGAGGTGCTACGGGATAGGGGTTAGTAGCTTAGTGGGTAGCAATGGTGAGAGAAGGATGATTTGACTAGATGATCTTGTAGGTCCTTTCCAACCTTACGTTTCTATGATTCTATGATTTACATGACTTGGGCAGCAATTTCATTTTTTCCTACATTGTTTTGCAGATCGTACAGAAGATGTTATAATCCTTACTCCTTAAGCTCAGATCTGCTTGTGTGCCTTGCACTGAGAGCACACAAATCACTTCAACTCCTGGTTCTCATTGTTTGTTCTGAGAGGGGCTTTTATGGCTACCCAGCCCTCGAATCAGAATACATACATTTTCCAAAGACTGTGCAGAGGCTGGATGCGAGCTTTCCTCACAGATATCTGTGAAAGCATGCAGAATATACCTGGTACTGCTCTGAGAAATAATTTAATTCTGTAAGGTTACGACTGATCACGATCAATTTTATCAAAAGTCGTCCATTGTGTTTTGAGTTAGTTTTTCTTCATCTCAGATATTTTCTGCTTCTCTGAATCATTTTCAGTTGTCATTCTCACCTGCTTTCACACATGGGGATACAACTCATTACAAAGGAACTTGTCCATTATATTGGCCATGTGAATCTGAAGTTAAAATACCAGCCTTGACTTAGAGACCTTTACTTTGTGTGCTACTCCGCAGCATCAAAAAGTATGTCACTGATTTCAGATTTACCTGGAAACAGCTGGAGATGTTTCCGTAGAAATCTATTTTGGATAAGATCTGAGGCTAGATCATTTATTTATTAGTCAGGTTAGACTACTTGTTCTGCTCCATTATTCATTAGACCAAAAGAGCTATCTGTGCTGTTTTGAAGGCAGAGTGATCCATCCTGAATTTTATAGTCAAACTGTGCAGTCAAACTATGTGTTGTTTTTTAAAAATTGCACGTTAAAAGGAAATTCTTCCATAATAGAAAGTGTTTTTTATCACATTTGTTGAAGCCTTCATAATACCACAATGATGGAATTAGTTTACATGCCTTAATCATCTAAAGTCCTTTTTTTTTCTTTTTTTTTCTTTTTTTTTTTTTTTCAGGTTACAAAATCATTTTCACTGAACATATTTGGTTCTTCCAGAAGGTGTTAAGGGACAGAGCTTTGCTAGTGATTTTAATGCAGAGTAAACAACCATATAACCTACTGAATGAAGAGTTTGCAGAATATAAAAATGTAGAGAGTGTTAAAAAGAAGGCAGCTATGAAATACAGATGCTAGCTATGTGCAAAGCCCTTAAATTTTGCACAATAGTTTTCCTACAATTGGAACTCCCTATTTACATTATTCCTAAACACAGCTTTCTAACCAAAGATAGTTCTTGTTCAACACCAGCTTATTCCATTTCAAAACAAGAAATGTTGTTCTGAGTTTCTTAAAAGCTCCAAAGCAAGGTATTGTAATGTTGATGACATGCCGAATCTGATGGGATTGAATGCACTCATAAACTAATTTTATTGGCTGGCAAAGATGAGTTGAAGATATAAATATGTGTCTTCCTAATCACTGCAAATATTACTTAATTATAGATGCAAATCTTAAAAACATAGCTTACATTCAGCTGGTAGAGTATCGTCAGCTTACCTTTCTCATTAAAGATGTACTTCCTTGGATGAAGAAGAATTCTTAATTGGTAAACTCCCACAGAATTTTTGAAGCTCTGATTTAACTTAATGCCATAAACGGTGGCATTTATGCTTTCATCCTCTGAATAACACTGTAAGCCTCCTTACCGCTGGAGCCAACTGATGTGTTTGCTGCATCATCACTTTAGTTCAGATGAGGTGATGCAGTTGACATAGATCTCCAAATCCCCTGCCCTTTCCCTGCAATGAAGCATAGTCTTCAAATACAACAGCTGGATTCTTTTTGTATGAAACCAAGTCATGATATTTCTCCAAAGGTGGCACCCAACTGCTGGTGGAAATTCCCTCCATAGGATAAGACTGAAGATAACCCAAAATGTAGTCTCTGAAATGTTTTGAGAGCCAAGTCATGCCAAGGGTGGCGGAGTCATCTGTACTCTCACCCTTAGCAGATGCTTGTACCAATGCTTCAGAGGGTGCATAATGAATTTCACACTGGACCTTGAGAATGAACCAAAGTCTCCTATTGGAGACAGAGATCTGTGTGTGACCACAATATTCCTTGTTGATAACACCTATACCCAAGTGCACTGCATCTGTTAAGGAACATGGCAGGGAGAGGAGAGGGTGCCAGTGTTGGCATAATCCCCAGTTTCAGGTGAAATAGGAACATTTTTGCATGGATAAAGAAGAATTTTCTACCAAGTATCACCAGCCCTCTAATTCATTAGAAGCGCCCATAGGAGTTCATGGTTACTGAAGATAAGAATGATCTCCATGTTTCTTTGCTGAATTAACTGCAGTCTCTTATTCTCTCTATGTTATACCAGAGTTGATCTCGGCAGGTATATTCAGAGAAGTTCAAAGCAAAATATTTGATTTTATAATTTAGAGGAAGACAATCAGAAAGAACAGCACAGCTTGGGAAATGGGAAGAATTTACCAACGTAAACATTCATTATTTTGTTTTGATTAATTTCTTGTATGGCTGACTGACTACTCAGGGGTCTGCATAAATGTGAAAAACATAGTGAGTTTTTTCACAATTACTGACTCCTTAATAGACCATAAAAATTGGATAATAAGTCCTTAAATTTGGGATTAAAAACTTTTTCCTTTCCTCATTGATGACTATAAGTTTTCTTAGAAAAAAAAAGTGATATAGTGAATAAAAATCTGTAATGATACAGTAGCTGAGAAGTAAATGTACATCCTATGGTTTTGAAAGCCAATTTCATAAAAAGAAAAAAACCATATTACTTGGAGACACTTAATTGTCCCTTGAACTGCGCTATTAACATTTAACACAGTTAAATGACTTGATAGACTTGATAGTACAGAGATAAGCCATTCTCTGAAATCCTCTCCTTAGAAATCTCTGACAGGTATGAATTTTGAACTGCAGAATGTACTCCAGCAAAAGTGTTTCACGTCTGTGTTTATAATACCAAAGAAAGGACTGTGCAAAAGGTGAGAGAATGACTAGGATCAAGATGGTAGGAACGGCAGCATCAAAGATGAGAGATTTGATCTAAAACTTCTGACATTCCTGGCCACCAAAGTAAAGAAAAAAAATAAAAAACAAAGTCAATGATGCAACCGGTCTCCAGCTCTCCCCTTCTTTTCACTTTCTAGAAACAACAAATGGAAACAACATTGCCTTTTAATTTCATCACGGCTAGAGAAACACCACAATTTAATTAATGTCAAAGCCAAACTGACAAAGAATTATTAAAATAAATTATGGCAATGTTGTCAGAATATTCAACAGGATTTGACCCCAGTGGTTTCATCCAAATAATAGTAGTTTTGAAGCAGGACAAACACTCTCCCACTGTGTAAGAAATCACTTCTCACAGGAAGTTTTGGAGTTCTGCCATTTGGGTTTGGGTTATCCAAGGAAAATATTTCTGCTTGTTATGCTTAAATTTTCAGCTTCTGCATACCTTCTCTTCTATTCTGTGTGTTCCTTTTCAGTCCAACAACTCAGCTCAAATTAACAACAAAATAATAATATTTATTACAGTATCAAACTCTAAAAGTCTGGTTGCCTTGGGGGTCTGCATTTGAAAGCTCATTCACCTTTGTGTGTAAGAAGGTGCAAACTCCAACTTCACCTTTCTCATTTGGGGTGGTTAGGAGGATTCTGAGAGATTCTGGAGGAAAGAGGCACATTGAAGCCTCCTGGACAGCTTTAGACTTTCTTTTCTGCATCAACTAATTATTTTTCTACTTATCAAAGCTTTGAATATCTGAATCTTTGACTCCTCTGACAAAACTATCTCAAATGTGCCCATGGGGCCAGACAATCTTAAGCAGATATAGAGACAATAAAACATGCTACACAAGAATCAGCTTGGTAACTGGCATCTCAGCACTTCTTGCTTCTCATAGATAGGAATCTTTTTTAAAAATTAAGAAAAAAAAGTACTTAATTGCTTTATCTGAAAATTGAGAATGTTGAGAAAAACACATTGATTTCTTCACTTTATAAACAAAATCTCATCCTTAAGAAATTACAAACAGTAAAGATAGCTCGAAGTACATCTTTGTGATATGTATCTGATAAAATAGGAATACAAATGCTTATGAAATTGAAGTGTAGACAATTTTAAAATTGCAATTTTAAATAAATATTCTTCTTTGGATTCAAATAAACCACTAGTATAATACTTACAAATACTTTGTTTAGAAAATTTGCTTTCTCCCAAAGACGAAATCTTGATTTCAAATTAAAATTTCTGTTGATACTAAGCAACAAGGGGGATTTGATAGAGCATAAACTCTTGTTCCATGTTTCAAGCATATCTTTGACGACTGGCACAGAAGTATTATCTAAAAATGAAGGAACTTCCACAGAGAAATACTACATAAAAATCTATTGCTCAGTTCTTTGAAACATCTGATTGCAATCTTTTGTCAGCAGCAGTTTGTGAAAATAAAGGATGCTGGAAAAACAATCAGTACTAGCTCTCCGTTCCTTCAAATTTCATTTTCCTCCCTGCAGCGGGTCAGGTAAATATAACCTTGACAAATTCAAAGGTGTCTTTTCGGAATTGCTTGTGCTGCCAGTGCTGCTGGCCCAGTCAGTCTGGCAGAGAAATTAAGTGCTGCAAAATGTCTGCTATGTGCGTTTGGAAATTGTATAGACTGTCTCCACAGCTGTGCATGTACTCCCCGACAGTGTGCTGTAATCCTTCTGTTAACAATTGTGCTATAGAAATACAGCTGCTTAAAAGCAGCTGCATGGAGCTCAGAGGAAGACAGTGATAAATAACAGATCTAACACTCATTTCCCAATATATAATCAAGATGGACTGTTATTATAATTGTTACAGATTCTCTTCCAAAATATTTCACGTTCAGTCCCAAGCACAACAGACTCTGAAGTGCCGACAGTTTAAAACTTCATTATTAATCTTGCATATATCCTATGTAAACCAAGACTAGCTCTATCCTCCTAACATGCTGCTTTGACAAGTAGAAACAACAAGTTCCAGGTTCTTTACCTGCCACAAAACATAAAAGTTGTTCTGTCAGAAAGGGAAGACTGCATGAATTACCACTCAGCCTGCATACTCTCTAACAGCACAATTTCCTCCTTATTGATATGTGCAAAGCATGGCAATTTCCCATTCTTTCCCCATTACTCTACTTAATTAGAATGAAAATGATATTCCTTTCCATTCTTAGAGAATACTCCTTGCTTTATAGGTGAGACTGTAATTAATGAGACTACAAGAAAGGAGAAATATGAGAAATATGAATCCTAAATTAATGTTACAGATATTACAGATTAAAGCTGTTCAACCTTGCCAACTAGAACAATAGCAGACAGGCAATGTCTGCTTTCTTCTGCTTTCATTAAAAACATTTTTAATTAAAAGACACCGAGTGGAGAGAAAGGCATCTCCTTTATTCTCTCCCCAGCAACCTGCAATTTCTCTTTTTCCTCTCCCTGCTCAGGACAACGCTGAGTGTTTGCCTAGCAATACAATTGGAAGTGATGGGAGAAAGCAGGCAAAATTCCCTGCTTTGACATTTCAATACATTTCAGTGTGACATCAGCCCCCAGAGCTCTGCGGTCCCAGCGCCCCAACCCAACGTGTGGCTGATCTTGTCGGCACACTCCCCTTAGCCCTGTACAAGAGCAGCATCCTGCCAGCTGAGCTGACCTTTCGTTGGGAGAGAGACATGCTGGGACAGCAACCAATTTAAAATGCCTCTTCCTGCCTACAACACATGATGAAGAATAAAGAGAGAAGCAGGGTGTGCCTAAAACCACTTTGAAAAATGACACCAGAGCTGCTACCCATCTACCTATGTGCGGTAAATGACAGCGTGAATTACCCACTTTGCAGCTCCTCTGGGGATTAAGAAGCACAGAAAGACAGAGTAAAGCGGGTTCTTCAACTATGCAGAAAGAATACGGAGAGAGACATTTCCCGTACTTCATTGCTTGGTTTTAATATCTCGTTGAACAATAGGAGTAAGTATCAGACTAGCAAACCAGGGCATTCATTTTACCATGCAGAGCTGGATTTTTTCTTTTGGCTTTTTTTTTTTTTTTGGCTCCTCTATATTCTTTTCTTCTGCAGTGTGCTCACCAAGATTTCCCTTTCTCCTGGGTAACTGTCAACAGGCCTACTGCTGTGGCAAGTCATACCCACTGCTTTCTGGCTAAGGTGCAATGTGGTCATGGAAGCATTTTGTAATGCTTCCATCAGTCCCAGCTGTGAAATTTCCCCCCCAGTGAAATTCCCTGGAAACAAAGAAAACCATGCAAGATGACTTCTCTCTCAAACTCATCACATGCTGCCTGCTTTTTCTTCTTCAAATATTTAGCTAAAGAAAGTAAGGAACAAGGAAAAAATAAAAAGAACAAAAAGCAAAAAAAACCACAATATGTTCTCCTTGTTTTTATTTGGACCTCACTGACTGCTCAGAGGTCTTATTCTGCTCGTAGACATTCTTAATGATCCATGCAACACATGTCAGTTTTCAGTAGGCATTTCCCAGACCGTTTGGTCTGCTTTTTGTATTTTGCTTTGGTACGACTGCAGCAAAATAAATCTCCAGTATGTGACTGAGGCTCCTGGGTCCTACAGTGGGAAGCAAGAAATATTGCCGTGGAATTGAACTGTCTATCCATGAGCACATCACTATATATATATTTACACACAGCAATATTCTCCAGTCATTGATGAGCACCATTTTAAGGATTTTTGAGTTTGGCTGTCTTGATTATAGCTAGCTCTTCAGCTAAGCTAAGGAGGCAGTGTCACATAAGTTTTGGTGCTTTTAAACTTTACATTTTGAAGAAGAAAACATTTTAATTTTGAAGAAAAACTAGGATCTCCTGCTGGCAGGGCATGCAGCCAACTGATAGGAGCAAGCCTGCAAGCCAAGGAGGCCAGAATAATTCCAATGATTACCAGAGCACACCATAGTGATGTTCTCACAGGTTGAAGGTACGGTACAAAGATTTCACGGTACAAGAACGTGAGAAGGGGCATAATAGTGGCAGTAACAAATGCATAACTAGAGAAAGCTTTCCAGTGCTCCTGTAATAGCTGTTCATCAAATTTGCAACCTGCTTTCTACCTTCATTATCTGGCTGGTTTCCAATGAAAGCACTAAGATTTGTGTACCATATAAATATTTTCAATCCTATTTGAGAAGCTGATTTTGGAAAGTTAATGATGTTATCACTTGGCCTACGGCTGACTGTTTATGTCAAAGTTATTACACTACTTACACACTGCTGTATGAAGTATGGAAGGGTTTGTGGGTGAGTGTGTGCACCCACTCCTAACTGTATCTATGAATTAAAAATAGATGGCAAAGTATGCAAGCTAGATTTATTAGCTTACTCGTGTATCTACACATTTGAAAGTTCTCTATATTCCTTCTAGTTTCGTGGAATACAGTAAATAGATGAGCACCAGATGTAATGCACAAAACCTGTCTGTTTAGCACCATGAATTAATCTGTCCTTACAGGCATGTAATTATAGGAGTAGTTGAATCTTTCATGCTTTTTCTGCTGATTCCCAAGTGAATTAATTGATTTATCAACTTGAAAGAAGATGACAAGAACTGCGTATTCCAAAAAGGGTGTTGGGCTGCCAAAGACCCTGCTACTAACTGCTACGAGAAGAGCAATATGCACTTTGTTTTTATCTCGTTGAAACAGTGTAGAGTTACCCGACAGTGCACTGGAATGACTCGAGCTATCTCATCTGAGAAAACAAAATGCTTTTTCACAAAAGTCACTGTGCCAATTAATTTCCTTGCTTTCAGTTCTGAAAAGGTAAAGCGATCACTGTGAGGCATCACTACATTTCAGTTGGTAAAACAAAAACAGGACCACTGAGTCACTGGCTACATCTCTCCTTGACTGTGCTTCATTCAGCAATTAAAATTTGCATCTATGAAAGTTTTGCAAACCCAAGGATCTTTTCATGATCCTCAGACAATTTGTCTTTTGTAAACTTTTTTGAGTTTGTGAATTATTTTTTTCCACAGAACAATTCAAACCAGTGTTTTTCCCTGAGGATAATTTTTTTTTTTTTTTAAGCACATTCTTTTGCTAGTTAAAATGGTGGCTGAAAGATGGAGAAAGAAATGAAGAAAGGCAAGAGTCGCTGTATTAATCACTGAACAGCTTTAAAGAGCAATGACTCTACGATTTCCAACAAATACGTTATGTCCTGATTCAGGAACAATAAGAAATGAGATTTCACGTGCTATGGATGAAACAAATCCAGCACCGTCCTCCTTTTTGACAGCCCACGTTCATCAGGAGATGAGAAGGGTGGAAAGGGGTAAGAAAGCACCTACAGAGTACTGCAGGATGCTAATGCAGAACAATGTACAAACTGAAAAAGCAGATTTATTTCAACAAACTTTATAGGGCTGTCATCTGTGCGCCAAGGACTAGCAATAACAAATCCATTACCGATGCAGTATCTTTTACCCCATCAAAGACAGGGGTATTAAGGGGTATTATGATATTAACGTTATTATACTCTGAGAATAAGACCCAGCTGGCACCTCTAAATTTAGCTGTATATTAGGGCATGTGGGAATTTCTTACAGATGGCAGCCATCTCATCTATGCTGGAAAAGATAAAAGCAATATAATTCCATCACTCGCGGCGAGATTTTGCCTGTCAGTGACACCAGAAGATTTTTTCAAGTGTTAGATTTCACTCAACTACCAGAAATACAGAGTGACTTCACTCTGCATGTAAATAAGCTAAGAAATGGTTTGGTTTATCAGCAGTTACTGCATACATATTTGAGTGTGCTAACTTTGTAGAAGTAATAGATGTTTTATTATTAGCAGTCACAAATGCTATCAAAACTGTAAAGCCATTATTTAGCTTACCTCTGTTTATTGATTAAGAAGCACTTTTAATTAAAACTACTTAAATACTGGTCTTGTTCATTAGTTATATAATGGAATTAAAATGGAAAAAAGTCAATTCAGGGTTTATTTTGTGTGTATTAATTAGTCCTATTAATCATAATTACTTAAATTCTGTTTTGAAAATGATAGGTTAATAGAGAACTAAAAACAAAGTAATAACAGTGTATTTGTTTGGTTTTAAATTAAAGAACCTCAATTAGAAACTGCCACGTGTCTAGAGAGGATGGAAACCCCACAGCCCTAGTAGGGCATAAATGAGCAGAGCAGCTTAGCTACATGCCTTCACATGTTGCACACACATGGCTTCTAAAGGCAAGCACGTTAAGGAAAACCTTAATGTGAACTGCTGTATATTTAGCAATGCCTTCACTTGTCAGCATGTAAAAGCAGAGTTTACAGCAGCAAACACAATGCTCTCCTGTTCATCTCTGAGATTGTATTCCTATATATACTGGTAATCTGATTAGCAGGAGCTTAATTACACCTGCCAAATTCATGTTGAATTTTTGAAGCGGTTGATGTTCAGCTTTCCAATTCTGATGCTTGTGTTAGTACGAGACAGCAAAATGTCCAGCCAGCAATCCCAATTCTGTGTCTTGGATTATGAGGAAAAATAGAGAAATAAGCAAGGGCTCCAAGTACGTACACATCTCCGAACTGGAAGCCATCTCTTACTCAGAGATATAAACATCTAAGATGTACGCTTTTCTCTTTCTTTTTTTTTTCATTCTTTCTTTTTTTTTTTAAATTATGGATAAAACGTGTACACTTTTAAAGTAGTTTGAAACTGAATTCACGTAGATCAGTTTTGTTCATTCTTGCCAACGTGGAATATTTTATTGTAGTTATTATTATTGTTATTATTTAGGAACTCATCTATCTTAATTAGATGGCATATTTCAGCAACATTATTCATCTCATCATCTTATGCTGTTCAAAATACTACAACTTTGACATTTTGCTAAATTTTCCTTATAATTTGTTATGCAGAATTATTTACAGAATTCATTCCAATATTAAATTTGAATGAAAATTTCCATTCTTGTACTCATCACACATTCAATAGAATTGTATGATTTGTGTTTTCTTTGCTAATGGTTTGGCATTACTAAAGTACAGTATTTTACTATTTTGAAATTTCAGATTTGTAGATTTTTCACTAAAAAATCATGTTTACCAAGAAACAGTACATTTCAAGGTAAGAAATTAAATATAAACCCAGAAATTCTAAGCTCCTATCCAAAAGAATTCAAATATTCTAATACAAGTGTTTATACACTAATTCTAATACTTTACTTCCCTTCAGGTCATCACGGAATATTTTTCCAAGAAGCTTTTCAAAAGATCATATTGTTAAGAAATTATTTGGCCCAGGGATCCTAAAACAAATTTTAATTTTAAACTATACTTCATATAGTATACATTATAAACTATACTTTATAAGGTATATTCCAATCCGCGATCTTCCCTTGACACCAGTAAGTCTAAGGTTTGTTTTTTTTCCTTTACTCAGATTTTATTTTATTTTTTAAAAATTTTTTAGTGCTTTTAGATTTTATCTTCCACGTAATTTTTTCAAAAATTCATTGTATTGAAAGTCAGCTGGGGCTTTGCTGAATGAACAATGACAACACCACTACTCAAACAGCACATTTTCCCATATCGCAAGAAAGACGTAAATAAATTTTCCATGTATAACAGGCACTAAAGATCACGTTAAACACATTTTATTAACTTTGCCCAGGTTTACAATTCTGAAGCAGCCAGTTATGCTCGATGTCATTCTAACGCCATCCGTAGAAAAGAACAGGGCAACTAGTGCCTGCTGTATCCAATTCTGTGTAACATCGTCTTTAATTACAGAACGAGCGCAATCGTGGTATCTGTTCTCAAGTACACTTGCTGTGGTGCCTGAGCTGATCCTGGAATTCAACACAAACAGTTTCTGACACAATCCCTCAGCCAGGATGCCAGATGCTCATCCAACACGGCCTGTGCCAAATCAGCTGTCCAAGGTTAGTGACCCAAGGGATATGACTAAATGTGTGTGTAGAACGTGTCTTTTGTCAATAGAATGCGATGCAGGATTGTATCAGCACCTCCTGCAGCAGGATTTAATAGGAACATCATCCTTGAAAGTGACACCCCAGATGACAAGTTGACAGCAGAAGAGACAGAGAGTCGGGAAGAAGAAAGTGAGAGGCTATTATCTACTGCGTGTGAAACGCAATCCGTCTGAACGTGACATTGCCTTATACTGCAGGTCAATATTTGACAAACATAGATAATTAAGCAAATGTTTCTTGATATGCCAAAACATTATTTGCTTGTCATAGCATTAATCAAAAGTGTTCCTATGAAGTTGCAGGTATAAAGGCAGATATATACATGCCAAATATCCAGGTTTCCATGCATTTGCTATGTCTCTCGGTGCCAAGGAAAGTTATGGAGCAGATCGTCTTGAGGGAGATCACACGGCACGTGCATGGCAACCAGGGGATCAGGCCCAGCCAGCACGGGTTCACGAAAGGCAGG
>JAOWBO010000081.1:1222522-1235514 GCA_028564985.1 Crax fasciolata
TGTATACATATCTGGGATTACTTTGACCCAAGTGCAAGACCTTGCACTTCGCTGTGTTGAACCTCATTAGGTTCACACGGGCCCACCTTTTGAGTTTGTCAAGGTCCCTCTGGACGGCATCCCTTCCTTCTAATGTGTCAACTGCACCACTCAGCTTGGTGTCATCAGCAAACTGCTGAGGGTGCACTCAATCCCATCATCGATGTCATTGATGAAGATATTGAAGAGAACTGGTCCCACGACAGAGCCCTGGGGGACACCGCTCGTTACCGGCCTCCATCTGGACTTAGTGCCATGATCTATTTCTATGTGGTTAATTGAGCACTTCTTAGCTACAAATTTTATAATGCTAAGTGATACCTTACCAGAGATGAAATTTTACTCAAGCATTTTTAATTTACATACATGCTCACTCTTATGGGTATATATACACGTGTATCTAAATTTACATATATAAATATAAAATATGCATTTTTATGTTTACAGATTCATACAGATTGATAGAAAGATAAATGAGTTCAGAGATGCAGTCTCTTATGCAAAAGGAAAATTCAAACAGAAGTTTATAATGGCCTAAGCTGGAAATTGCTTGTCACCGTTAGACTTTGGAGCATCTAATATTTGCAAAGAGAACGATATGGTCCATGACCAAGTTACCAGGCAACTGCAAGGCATTGCAAAATGTTTTCTTAAGATGTGCTGTTCTGTGGTGTGATGAGTCCTCGTAGGGAAGTAAACCAAGTCACATGATTCTCTGTGAAGCTCATCATAAAAAAGAGTTTTGGGGTATTCTAGAGAGACCACGTATAACTGTGACTGAAATTTTATAAACTGCAATTCCTTATGACCACGTTCTTCGTAACATTTAATAGCCACAAATCAGAAGAAATGCCAAGGTCTCTTCACCTTCATTCCAGCACTGGGAGGTGAAACTACTCACAGTCGTGACTGGAATGAGAGAATGATTATTGGTCTACTGAGGGTAAATCTATACACATATTCTGGTTAAAAGCAGCATTAACACATGAAAGCATTATTGTGAGGTCCTGTTTCTCCTTTCTTTTCAAAATCTTTTCATTTATTTTTTCCACACAAATCCTCATGTATTCAAATATTTTCTCAAATATATGTATGCATATATTTACTATCTGTGAATTGAAGTGTCCTCTCAAAACGAGATGCTTAGGTTTTTGAATAGCAGTTCTTTGAGATATAACCATGAAGGTCAGACCTCACTTTATATGCGTACTATCCTTTTAGTGTGAGATTAGACTCCTCAGAATAGCAATATTTTTTAAGTCATACCAACAAAAAATATGAAAAATACTCATGCCATATGCAGGTGAATGTATCCATCTTTACTTTTCTTCATTCTGAATCATTTAGTGGATTATCCTAAAAATAACTAATATGAAGATAAACAAGGATTCCCTGTCATCACCGCCAAGATGTCAAACTCAATCACACTGAAAATGAGCAGCAACCAATGTCCTATACGAAGGCAGTCGAGTAATCCTCTGAGTGGACATAATTGATTTCCAAAGCTTTAAAAGCAAAACCTGAGGCTTAATGATCCCCACCAATATTGCTTTATTTGGTCCTGTCTATCCCGACCCTCACTGTCACTTAGAGAAAGGGACATACAGAATTGAAAGCATATATGCATGCAAGCACAAAAAGCTAGATAGCTGCTGATAAGACATTTTTCCCCCCATGTTGTGGACACCAACCCCACGCCGCCTCTTGACACAGCAGCAATGTGCAGCTGTAACAACAGTAGCCGTGTCACCAGAACTGCTGAATTCTTCAGAAAGATGAAATGAATGCCAAGTAGGACAGCTTACCTTGTTCCTCTGGGACAAGCTCTTTAAGATATATATCCTTTCCAGACAGATATTTGAAACAATTTTAGTGGCCTTTTCAGTCCATGCCTCAGACATTTCAATTTCATACACAAAGAAGTTCTGGTTTTGACATAAAACTAGGAAGTAGGTGTTGGCTGTATTTATGACAGGATCACAACTCTCCTTCTCACTGGAAATTTTGAAATACGGCAGATTGTCTTCAAACAAGATTTGTTGTGGCTATAGCTGAAATGCAGCAAACGTCTGCTATGCAGCCCAGACTGCCTGAAACAAAACACTATTCAATTTGATAGGTACAATTTGATGGTACTGGTCAGGATCAATTGTGAAAACTCCTATCTCTGTTCCGATTACCTTCGCATCCAGGATTTCACTTCTTTTGACATTTGTCATGGATAATCCTTTCTTTGATATTAGTTTGACTTTGCTGAGTATCACTTTGCCATAATTTAGTCAGCTCGTGAGTTTCTTTTCTTTTCAAAATTCTTGAGATTTCTCCTGGTAGAAAAACCTACTGTTCTGCAATACCCACTTCTGAGTAGAGAAGTGCATGCAGAATGTCAGAGCAAAATGAGTTTCACATTGGGAAGGAACAGACAGCTACTGGATGAGACCATTGAGAGAGAGAAAATCTTAAAAGCTAAAACTAGAACATTTGATTTTTAAAATCATTCGAAAGCAAGGAAAAGAGAGCAGCCCTAAGTAAATTACTTCCAGTCTGATAACAGTTGTAATGCACTGCTGTGTGTAGTAAGAGGGAGGTGGGACCTTGCAAGTTGCTGCTGCTTAAAACAATTCATGCAAACAGAGCATAAAACCATCGTGTCAAGCACTGACTTGTTCCCAAGGCATTAATTCTTGAAAGATTTCCATCTCAATCATATGACGCACATGAATTCCACTGAAATGTCATGCACACCAAGAAGACATTCTTTCTTCCTTCTTCCCCTTTCTACTTTGAAACTGCTTGCCATAGAATATGTGACCCATGAAAAACAGGAAGAACCCTAACAGTCACAGAACACATTCCAACTAAAATGCTCTTCACTGCTGTAGTGACTGACATGCCACCTGCCGCTGTCAAAATGTCGTTTCACCATTTAAAGAATATTTATATTGCTGAGGTGAGCACAGCTATGAGGAATGGAACTGAAATTCCATGAATACCAAGCTAAGAAGTTTTAACCCAGTTCCTCTAGCAACAATTTTTGCTTGGATCCTAAAAACAACTCTTCCTCTCTCTGTCCGTGAACTCTGCATTTCTGCCAACAGTTCAGTGTTCCAAATAGAACTAGTTATGACAGTAGTTAGAAAAAAAAGCAACGAAACATGTTTTATTGTTTAAGTAAGCAGATGTGAAATGCTATTACTCAAAGTTAAACATACATGGAGCCCTACTGTTCCATTTTTACATGTCTTCTATGAGTTGCATTGTACCTCAATGTCACACGACATCGTGTGATTTTTAGGGAAGGGCAGTTAGCTGCGGGAGGGGCTGCTGCTGGCTGGGTGTCGGTTGGTGGGCCCTTGATTTGTGTATCATCTATTTTTTATTGTGTATATATATAAGTACTGTTATTTCTTGTATTCTCTGCTGTCTTAGCAAATAGCTTTTATCCCAACCCACGAGTTCTATCATATTTTTCCCTTAATTCTCTCCCCCATCCCACTTGGGAGGAGGGAGGGTGAGCGAACAACTGCATGGGACTGAGCTGTCTGCTGGGTCAAACCACAGCAATCAACTAGGTTTACACATAACTTAATTTTTTTTTTCCACATCAACTGCCACGTTAATTCTTGATCTAAAACTGGATCTGCCAAAGGTACACAAAATAGAACAGACTGAGAAAATATCTGAGAATGGCATTCTTTCTTTCTTTCTTTTCTTAAAAAAAAAAACAAAGAAACTAATTTATAGTGTGCAATTACTAGTCAGGTAGAATAATAATTCAAAAACTGGGCTGTATTACAAAGCATTTCTTCAAACATCCATTTTGGATTATAGCTGAAAGGTACTAATTGGTCTATTCTAGACTAGTTTACAAACATTCATAAAATAGTGAAAAATGCATGCTTTAGAAACCTGGTACTATTCATGCCTCTGGACTAAAAAGAATAAGAAGATGGAAGTTAGTGACAAACATTTTCAGGTGTGCATTAGTAGTGTTTAGAGTTTCTTTTCTTTTGTGCTAACAGACTCTTCAAACTTTTTCTCGTTTCTTTCGGGTGATATTTTGTCTTCAGATTTAGTCCACGGAGGGCTGTGCAACATCTGCTGAAGGTGAAAATAGCATCAGTGCAAGCATCCTTTGACAGTGGAAAAATCATGCAAGTTTGATTTTCTTGTTCGTTGGCTTTGGTCTATCAAATGAACAGCACAGGTGTAAAAACTGCTTTAAGACTTTTCCATGGGTAAGATTGCTGAGTACAGCTTGACATAACTGCGGATGTATCACTGTTTTGACAATCTCTCCCTCCTCCCCTTTCCAATGGAACACACATCACATTATTAAATTAAGTCAGTTGACTACTAGGCTCCTCCAGTTCAAGTATCAAACAGTTTTGAAAATTGTTAATAGCCAGGAGCCATTTTGAACAGATGAACTGAGATCTGCTAGAGTGAAAGTTTGTGAATTCAGAAAGCATCTTGTCTCAAAAGCATTAGAATAGCATGTGTAAATGTACTTCAAGTAACTGCATGCTTTGCAAGTCCTTTTAATAAAAACCTGCAGATTTACTGGAAACTGAGTACCTGAAAGCTCGTCTCTGTTTCTGCTGTCTTCAAACGAGATGTTGAGCTATTGCGATTCCCCAAACATGTCTTGCCAACCTGTCAATACAGAAATTACATTGGATTTTTTCTTCTTCTTTTTCTTTTTCTTTCTTTCTTTTTTTTTTTTTTAAACATTCAGTCATTGGTGACACTGCCCTGCATAATCTGGCACAAGTGTAAAAGTTTAGTAATTTAATACCATGGAACAGGTCAGTAATCACAATCCTCCGTAGTGAGTGGGGAAACAGTAGCAAACAGTGGAAAGCTTCAGGTTAATTAGACTTGAAAACTTTTATTACTATTTTCTTGTCTGATCTGCTAGATCTGTTTTGTATAATAATCGTTGAGCTTTTTGAGTAGAGAATCAGAGAACTCTCAAGGTAAAGAAAGGCTTCTCAGATTCATTGTTGTCATTTTATTCCAGCAAGAAAGTCATTTTCTTTGCAAATATGATTTTTAACAGGGAAAACTGAGTCAAACAGTATAAATAAGATGCTGGAAGAATTACTTATTAGAATGCAAACCAAAGAGACCTTGCATTACATGTCTTAAGTCTTTAACTAGCATTGAAATTTCTTCTGAAATTAAAAGTCCATTCAGAACTAGGATTAATGACACAATAGGCAAAGAAATTAAAATGTGAAACAGTAAAATGTAAATAATCTTTGGTCATTGCTTTAAAATATGCTCACATTGGAAATGTTGCACTTGTTTTGTTATTACAAATAGGTAAGTGTAAATTGAGTGAAAATTTTAAAGCGTATTTAAATTTTAAGTCATAAATACTCCTTCTAGCCTAACAGCGATTTTGCTTATCTTAAATTTTAACATATGCCTTCTCCTGAAATGGTTCCTTTTTAGCATAAAACTCTGGAAATTTTTGAAGCCAAGCTACATTAGAACATTTTTACACAGACAAAATCAGATATATTGATGAAAAAAGCACAACATTCATTAGTATATGTCCTTTGCTCACAGGAATATGAAGACAAACATGCATTCAACAAGAAGCAAATAACATCCACTAACAAGTTTGCTGGCATTTCTGCAACTTCTTTTATATATTTTTTAAAATCGTGTCTGATCATATTTTTCTAGAATAGAATATTGGTGTGCTCAAGAGAGGAAAGGAAATAAACTAAAAGAAAAAAGTCTTAATAGTATATTTTGAGGCTTTTTCCTTGGACAGTTTTTCTTCAGAAAACAGAAATTGTCTGAATTCATCCTGCAGCAGTTTAAATCACAGTAGGATAAAAATTACCTCACTCAGCAGAGAACATTGAAAATAAACACTATCATGCAAATTAAATATCAAGAAATTGTATAAACAACCTTCCAGTACAAATGGCCTAGATTGAAGTTAATTAAAAAGTGAGAGGTTGACAAAGGAGAGGAAAATTCATTATGCTTTTGCACTTGAGGAATTCTGGCAGTCCCTCATCTATAACAAAGTTGGTCTACAAACAGGTGTGAAAATGAAAATGGTATCAAGAAAACTGTTGGGAGAGAAGATAGCTTCTTCCCTCCCAAGAACTTCTAGAGAGGTTGTGGTATTGCCAAGGATTTTACAGTGCTTGAGGGGATTTCTAGTCAGGTTTAAGCTACTAGAGAGCCCCTGCAATGCAGGTGCTAGGATTTACCGTGTAGACTTCTTTTTATACGTTTCCCACTACATGCAATAGCTAATACCAGTGGGATGAATGTTACATAACAGGGAATAATCAGTGTACTGTTAATGAAAACAATCTCTTTACAGCATCTTCTTTAATGAAAGAAAATGAAATACTAAGAGTTAGTTTATGTTCTAGATAAAGAGTGAGAGATTAGAAAATTTTAGTCAGATTTTAACATTTCACAAGCTTAAAAACATAGGCCTGACAGAACTTGTATTTAATATGTTGGTAGGAAAACAGAAGAGCAGATTTGTGTTTGTAGTATTTCAAATTTTCCACTCACAGGTGTTTTCCTTTTTAGTAACAAACCATACGGTACTTTCTTCTAAACAAAGCAACTCCTATGTCTTTATGTAGTTAAAGCATAAAGCATTAATTGTTAATTTCTTGTCACTGTGAAAACATGCATGTCAGAATAGAAAATGCCATCGTGACCCCAGGCTCAAACGCTGGGGATGTTATCGCTTTAGATGACAGAAAGTCGTGGGAAGAGCAAGTGCAAGGCCAGTCACAAGATGTTTTACTGCTTAGCGAAAGAACAATATTTAGCCTAACTATTGTCCATCAAGCTTGCACCGGGCGTGAAAGGAGGGACTAAGGATTCGAGATAACAGGGTGTGTGAAAAGTCCCGCGATGGCATCAGCCACGGACAGCTGTATTTAAACGCACGCTGTAATCAATAAAGTGTCTTTGCTGCACCCCAGACAGAGACTGTGCCGTAATTGCCACAATCAGCTACTTGGTGGTCTTGGGAAAATAAGACAGGATGACTTTTTCCAGAAATGCTAAGTGATCCCATTTTGGTCCGAAATCAGAAAGTAGTTAAATGGTGGTATTATTATTATTACTATTTTTTTTTTATTTGAGTATCCTCAATCTCTTCATGCCTTAATTTTCCAAAACGTGCCTAACAGAAAAAATTCCTTATTACTGAAGACACTTAAAGTTACATAGATGGCATACATCACATTGGTTCTTTTACAGTTGAATAGTGTATATTAAAAATAAAACCCTGTAGACTATTAAAAATGAGATAATGAGTTTATTTACAGAAAAATAAAGCATAAAAAATATGGAAATAATTCACTTCAGTAGGATCCTGCCATTGGCACCAGCAG
Organism: Crax fasciolata; assembly: GCA_028564985.1. Classification (NCBI taxonomy): domain Eukaryota; kingdom Metazoa; phylum Chordata; class Aves; order Galliformes; family Cracidae; genus Crax; species Crax fasciolata. Next base: position 1,229,953 of record JAOWBO010000081.1, read on the forward strand.
AGAAGGTCAAGGTAACATTGATGAGAAATAAATCAATGTATTAAGAGAGTGCTTTAGAAGTAAGGCAGAGTTTAACAATTGATTTCAAGAAAGGAACTGAATATCAATGCTCAAAGCACGCAATATACTTGGAAAAGTTGTCACTCCAAAAGTGAGAAGTTTAAAGGAATGAGTGAGAAAACAGACGCTAAAAAAAGCCAGACTTGCAATGCACAAAGTCATAAGTGAGATGAAAGCAAATAAAAAATGTTGATGGATAGCAGAGTAAAGTTACCATTATGTAAAGGTCAAGACAAAAGTTAGCAATTTGAGCAAAGGGGAAGACTGTTTCAAGTGTTCTATGCTGACATATTGCATAGATCTGAAGGGAGAAGAGTACATGCTCAGACCATGAAGAAGGATGAGAAAGAGACCTACTGAAACTGAAAAATATAAACTATATAGAAGGGAGCCAAGATCAGCAAGAGATTTTCAGCGCAAATTAAAAGATAACTGTTTCTGTTTTCAGAAACTGCTTTTTAAGAATACTTTCAGCACACTTTACCTCAGTATTGAGCTAGCTAAAAGCAGTGGTTTGGGAACTTCTGTCTCAAGTGACTAAACTACATTTGCGGAGCTGACAGCTCACAAAATTCATTCTCTCAAGTAGGGTGTCATCCCTCCTGCAGGACTTCAGCACTGCTAATTCTGATCAAGTGGTAGGATATCCTTGAGGAGGGACTGGAAACGCAGCCAGTAAGATGCTTTCCTGTTCTCCTTTCCTCTGAAACAGTAGATGCTAATCACTGCCAGAAACAGGATACCAAAGGTGGTGGACTTTTGACGCAGGTAGGGTAATTCCTCCAAGTCCTGTCAAGGACAGAAAAGCATAACTGTTCCTCTTGGAGTTCCCAGAAAAGCAAAGAAAATCATAAGGAAAGCATGTGAAGACCAAGATCAGGAAACAAGGTTTCTTAAACATACAAGTAGTACTTATCAAGTTTAGGTTCACTGTAACTGATAGCACAAACAAAGAACAAAGGAAACAAGTTGTATAAAGGATTTGAGGCTGACATAACATCTATAAATGAGACAACTATCTGTACGCCTTTGAATGACCCTCTCTATTTCCTTCCCAAAGTTGCTGGACAAGACAGTATTACATCCTGTGTGAAAAGTTAAGGTAAATAACATCAAGAACATTTGTTATGTAATTCTGTTAAAATCAGAGAACAAGGCCAAATCACTCTCAAGAACAACATGTCAACATTTGAAATAAACTTCTTTTGACTCAGTATCAAGGATCCTTCACTGTTGAACACTGATGTTCTCCTTGGGTTTTCATAAACCAATGAAGAGGGCACAAATGATACACAAGTACAGAGAAAGTTCCTTAATCCTGAATGACTCAATCGTTTGTCTTTTTGACAGAAATAAGGAAAATATCAGTGCTACTCAGAATACACTTGCTATTTTTACTCCTGTTTATTTCTGAAATAACATTAAGTCAACAGAAGTGAGCAGCGACCACCAGCATCTCATGCCACACATTCCACAGGGCCACATTAAATAGCCAAAAGAAATGTTACAGCAAAAGTAGGCTCTCTCTTACAATACTTCGTTTTCTCAGACACAGCTTCCAGAGCCTGTGCTTTTTTTTTTTCAAATCATTTAAAAAACAAAAAAACAAACAAAAAAAACAGAAAAAACAGATGGATATAATTTTATTCTTGATTGACATACATCAAGAATTGCTTTTCCAAAAAAAAAACCTGGCAACAATCCAGCGTCAAAATGCCACTGAACAAAACGAGTCCTTCTGGCTTGGCAAGGCCTACAGGCCTTCACTAACTTTTGTCTTTCTAAAGCTGCACTAATGTAGCTTGCCTTAGCAGGGATCCTGGGAAAGAAGCCATGCAGACCCCATATATCTCACCCCTTAGCAAAACAGAATCTGACAACAGGAATTTTGACCATAAATCTGACACAGCAACGCGGGATTTCAGAGGTTGTTCACCTAAATGATTTATCAGATTCCTTGTTCAGGTTCAGCAGCACAATGTTGGAGTGAAGGAGGGATTCAGTAAACAAATGACCCCTACCAGAACGTATTCCTTGAGTGTTCTATAGCCTTTCAGAATTGAAAACTTTTGAATGGAGGCAAATAGGAGAAGCTTCAGAATGTCAACATCAAAATGTCTGGAACATGAAAGGCAAAGACATACAAAGGTGAAATGAGACAAAGCTTGCAGAATGGACTCTAGGTCATTTTAATGACTTCAGGGAATTACAGTATTTAGATACTTATCAATGCCTACGTAAGGAAAGCAGAAATGTATTTTAACCTCTTATTCACTGTCTCAATGCCATGCTCAGTATGATACCTGTGAGAAAACTTTGTATTCATAATGACTGAAGAACTAGTTGAGCTGTTATTCCTTGCCCTAGAAGGAAAACAGTGGGAGAAAAAAAAATAAGGAAAAGAGCGTTTTAAGCAACTACCAGAAAACAACAAACAAAAAACTCCAAACCAAGAAACGTACTGATAAAGGTGAGAATTTTCTTTCTAAAAAGTATGAAAAAATTATCTGCTTCTAAATCATGAAATAAGGTACTGTAGAAGATAGCTTGCACTCTGGAGTTCATTGTCAAAGCAAACCCCTCTGTTCTTTAGAACCACATTAGCTAAACACTATTTTACTGCCTTTCCTGTTAATGACTTTCTGAAACAAATGTTAGTAGCTGACTACAATATGAGTTCTCACCAAGTATACTGCATTACAGAGCAAAACAAAAGTACAGCAGAGAAATAAGGAAGGCTATTACTTAGAAGATTTATGATAGGTGATCTAATTTAAGATGCTGCTTTGAAGTGCAATCTGTTTAATTTTGGTGTTGAACAGAAGGTACGTATTTCAGAAACAGTCACCTTAAATACTCACTCGGAACATTAAAACAGAAACCTGAGGCTAATTATCTTCAAGAAATATACACAGCTAGAGCTCTGGCATAAGTGCACTGGTTCAAGAGATTCCTGTACTTAGATTTAAGCAACACGTCTCCATTAGTCTCCCTAAAGTAGAAGTATAAATATAATATAAATAATTACTAACACTTCCACATAAACTAACAAAGTTCTTCAAGTCTTCATTCAGTATTTTACCAGTAAAACAGCAGACTTTAGGACTGAGAGTACTAGGCAGCCAAATTCTTTCTCAGCATGTACTATTGGAAAAACCCACTCGTCTCTTCCAGCACCACACAGAATTCTTTCTATTTATAACATTCTCCTGCCCGCACAGATAGCTGCTACAAGTCTCTCTCTCCCATGATGTCCCTTCTAAATATTACTGAACATGTGTTTTCAGGAAGATATTTTTTAATAATGTTCACTGAGAACAGATTAAAATACTTTCTATAAAGAAATATAAAGGTCTAGTGAAATTTCTGTGCATTTATGATAGCATAACAGAAACCTAGACATGAGTCATTTTAAGACTAAATAAGAAACTGAAGCCAATTCTAAGCAAAGGCTTATAAACTATGTGCAGACATCATTTGTTACCTCACTGCACCCTGTTTAGACACGGCTGTCCCATTTTGTAGTAAATTGTGTTCAAATAGTGAGTACAAGCGTATTGTACATTACCAGAGAAGCACTCTTCTTTACATACCCTAACTGATGCATTCAGTCATAACACTCATGAATTTCAGACTTACTTTTAAAAATAGGTGCCACAAGACGACGTTCTGTGGTTTTAATAGCACAGAGAGACATATTCTTTGACTTCAGTTTTTAAGAAACTTTAAACGTCTCAGTCACTTTCCATGCATGCTGTCATCTTGCATCCTGGCTGCCTCTTTTCAATACGATAACTATTTCTCAATAAGATAATTATTTAAAGAGGAAACAAACAGTCTCACTTCCGCTAACAAATCCTCCATTGCTCTGGTCAGGTTTTTCAGACGTGAGATACAGCGTGCTACAGGAAGATTGTTCAAGCTTGACTTTTACTCCAATTTTTTGACCTTAGTTGTCAGGTTCGGACTGATGTGTCCTTGCCTATAGCAGGGGAGTTGGAACAAGATGATCTCTAGGGTCCCTTCCAATCCAAACCATTCTATGATTCTATGCTGTTTTGTAAATATTGACTTCACCTTTCAAATTAGGGAAAGTTTGAGTAGAATCTGTGAGGGTAGCATATTCTTCATGCAGACATGCATGTATTGCTGCTGAGGGAATTTGGGAAATAAGACTTGATTATAATCATTCAAATATTTTTACTCAGAGTTTCATCCTCAAATTGAAAGTAAATATCTCATTAGAGGAAGGAAGAGCACAGAAGAGAAATGATGCTGCTGGGAGACATTAAGTTTCTACATCCAGCTTAGTTTCTATTTATTGTAGCTATGTGAGGATCGAAGTCATGACCCCAGGGATCAGAGGTGAATGCCTTAGTGCACTCAACCTCTGTGCAATCTCTGAATTGTTCATTAGCTACAGCCTTATTTTGTACATTATTAGTGACCTTTTTTTGGTACAGACGGCAGTGCCAATGAGAACGTTCTTCTAGATGTACATATAGCACATCTTTAGGATAAGCAACAAAAAGAATGACGCTTGTCAGTTCTCAAGTCTTAGCTCCACCAAGTACTTCACAACTTTCCGTCCCATACTTCACAAGTACATGAACAAACACGCTTTTTTCTCTGATTTCCCTCGACTTGCAGTCACCATACAAGACACCCATTTCACCTGGAAAGTGCCAGCATATTACCTTGTGACATGGACATTGCAAACTCTGCCTCCATGGCACTGTTAGAATTCAAGATAATGTTGAAAAATAAGTGTAAATATTCTGTTATCCATCAGAAATCACACAGAATCACAGAATTGCAGGGATTGGAAGGGACCTCTAGAAAGCATCAATTCCAACCCCCCTGCCAAAGCAGCTCCCTACAGCAGGTCACACAGGTGGGCGTCCAGACGGGTCTTGAATAACTCCAGAGAAGGAGACTCCACACCTCCCTGGGCAGCCTGTTCCACTGCTCCATCACTCGCACCGTGAAGAAGTTCTTAGGCACATTTGTAAATATCTTCCTGTGTTCTAGTTAATGGCCATTGCCCCTTGCCGTATCACCACACACCACTGAAAAGAACCCGGCTCCATTAAGCTGCCCCCTGCATTTTAGATATTTATAGACGTTGATAAGATTCCCTCTCAGTCTTATTTTCTCCAGGCTGAACAGGCCCAGGTTTCCTCATAAGGGAGATGCTCCAGGCCCTTTCTCATCTTTGTGGCCCTCCGTGCACTCTTTCCAGGAGGTCCCTGTCATTTTTGTACTGAGGAACCCAGAACTGGACACAGTGCTCCAGCTGAGGCCTGACCAGGGCAGAGCAGAAGGGGAGGATCGCTTCCCTGGCACTGCTGGCTGTGCTCTTTTTAATGGACCCTGGGACACCATTGGCCTTCTTGGCCACCAGGGCACACTGTGGCTCATGGCCAGCCTGTTGTCCACCAGGATCCCCAGGTCCCTCCCTCTCCACAGAGCTCCTCCCCCAGCCTGTACTGGTGCATGCGG
>JAOWBO010000081.1:1235614-1248887 GCA_028564985.1 Crax fasciolata
GGGAACCTGCTCTGGCAGGGGGGTTGGACTCGATGATCTCTGGAGGTGCCTTCCAACCCTTGCAATTCTGTGATTCTTTGATTACCTGTATTTCTTCCTTATCTGTAAAAATACGTGTCTGCTGATATGAGATATGAAAGTAATGACAAAAGGTTTCTATCCTAGTGTCATCATCACAGTTCTAGTATTTCCCATGCAGATCTCATCCAGATGGACAGTAAAGGTAAGAGAAAGAACAAGTTTAATCTTAAACAACAACCAGGAAAATTATTCATCACTGCAAGCAATCCACAGGACAAAAAGTGGCCAAGATACGTCTTTAGACTTGTAGAACAGTTGCTTGTGTTGCGAAAAATGTATTTTAATTGGTTCTCACTGAAAATGTTTTCTTCATTTTTTTTAATTAACACTTGTGTTTATGGGAAAAAAATAGAGTTCTCATACTTGAAGTTTGTCAGGTATAACATCAAAAGATGGGATGGTAGCACAAAAGTAGGGAAAATTCTCTGGGAAAGTAATTGTTTAATGTCCCTCCAGCAAGAAAATCCCATACTTTGAATGAAGCCACATCATGAAAATATGAGTTCCTACGAAATACTACTGATAGTGTTATACTTGGAGATCTACTCTTTCACTTTAAAGACTATAAAACTGTTCCTTGCAATAACAAAAAAAAAAAAAAGAAAGAAAAAAAAAGGACATATAATGTTAAAGTCCCATTTAATGTAATTAGAATATTTCTTCACATATTTGGGACTTCTTTTTTAATAACACTGCAAGTTCTGTTCCTACTAGGGTAGAATAAATACCACACTGGAAGTACGGCTGTCCTGCCAATCTGTTCTATAACTCAGCTCTCAAGGCCATTCCTTCAACAGACACTACAAGCACAGCACAGAGAAACTTCATAGACATCTTTTTGCACATTAGAATGAATTCTACTTTTTCATGTTGATAGATTGAAACTATGAATTTTATATGATTTTATAACATACCCATTTTTCAGTGGGAAAATGAATTTATAGCAACACAAAAGCAAGATAAGACTGAAAAAAACCCTTTTGCCTCCTCAATTTTCCAACAAGAAACATTATCAAGTAAGGCACAGTGAATTTATACTCCTTATGGTGTGCTTTCTCTAATTTCAGTACATCTCCATTGAGGAGGTTTTGTGAAATATGGATTTAACACACCTTAAAGGTTTATAATTTAATGGAAACGTGAGTCCAGTAGAAAATAGAATTGGTCTTAAAATATAATAAATGAGAGATTAAATGATATAAATCTTAATCCTGTGAATCAAGTTTGGATGTATAACCCCATTTCTTTACCTGTGAATTACAGTGCACTTAGAATGAGGAACGGAACAGGGTTAAGGTTTAATTTATCTTCAATCATGACAAATGCTTCAGCTCCTCAAGACTTCTAACTCCAGGTGTAGACTTCCTCTGCTTTCTCAGAAAAATGTTTCTTACTAATTTGACCCATGTTGACTAAATGGCTAAAAATACAAGTTGGTAGTGGCACAGAAGAACATTCCCTGCTCCAAGTCAAAATAATTTAATCCCTGCTTTTATGGAAAATTGCCTTTTTTCCAGTGTCCTTCATGACATAATTTGATACAGAATGAGCGTTTACTCATTTTCTTGAGTTGAAGAATGCCTCTCTCTCCCTTTCTTTTTCTCCACTTAAAGTATACATTTCAGTAAAAAGTTTGTATCTCTTTCCACAAATGTTCAGCAAAGCTCTACCTAAACTAACCTATCTTTCATTAAATGTTTCATAACTTTCCTGAGCTTTAACCAATCTCCAATCATAATCTAAATGGGGTTAGCTCCAGCTTCAGAGTTAATTAATCTTATTCTTTCTTTTCCTTCTTGAAATCTTATTAATAAGAAGTAATATTTTCATCTTTACACATCAAAAAGCTGCAACAGCAAATTATGCACTCTTCTGGATACAATTTGTCTTTGCCCCCTCTGTAGAATGTGTCAGAGGACAAGTCATTTATAATTCAATAAACTACTAGTGTTTGCAACAAGTGTGTAATGCATGTAGCTTGTTTTTTGGGTACTCAGTCACCTAGATCTGTTTCCCAGACTTTTCTTCATGCTGCTATACATTGCTGTGATTGCTATCAGCCAGCCACACAGTCACCTCCATATGAAATGGTTGTGTTGGGTGAAGGATGTGCTCAGCAGTTCACTCAAGAGCCATCATGACTGTCTTATGTTTTTGCTGCTGCCTTCTATATTTCACTCGCAAATTTGTCAAGTTAGTACTGTAATTTTTCTCTGCTTATCTGAAAATATATTCTGAAAAAGAAAAAAAAAACTCCATTCCTTCTGTTTGATTTTCCTGATTTGTTGCATTTGTATTATTCTAATTGCAGCCATAATGAATGCAAACAGGATTTAAGTTTCCAGCTCCCATCGTGCTGCCCAGCTGGGAGTTTTGATTCAGGAAAAGCAGCAGACAGCTCTCTGTCAGATGAGCCCTAAGAACAAAGCTTGCAGCTTGCCTAGACTGGCAGTGGATGGCATTGCCTGCTATCACTATTACGCTGTCACCTCCTAGTGCTCAAGCTAAACACCTTCCTGAAAATTTTGTTTTTTAACAAATGACATCTGTGCTGTGCCTGATGATTAGGGGAAATGCTGTGTAAATCATGTTCTGCATCTCACTGTGCAGCTCATTAACCAAACTGCTGCATGAACAAACTGATTCCTGAAATGGTTAAATGTCAGATCACATCTTTCTCCCCTGCTTTTCTTCCCACAAAAGCTCTACAAGTCCTGTGAAGGAATCCTTACAAGAAACCCAGAGAACATACCTGCATGGACTGACTGTAAGGACCACTCGCTTCTCAGCACTTTAAGGTAGAAAGCAGCTCGTTTATAAAATATTTGTGCCAGCTTGCTGAGGAAAAGTAAATCACACTGGTAATCACCTAAGACTTTCAGGTTTTCACACAATCTAGATTAAAATCTGATTTCTAGGAGAACTAAGCTTACATCTTGAGAATCGCACTCCTGGATGCTCTGATTTTCTTCCTTCCTTGAGGCCATACGAAGATTCTCTTTCTCTGCTGAGACATTTTGCTGAATGTAAAAAAAATAAAAGGAGAAATAAAACAACAGTTAATACAGATAGAACTTCATAAAAGTCAAATAAGAAAATCAGGAGAACCACAAAGATCAGACATTGCAAACCATTAACTACTTAATACTGTGCATTTTCAGTAAGCTTTATAAAAAGGAAAATTTACTACGCATTTTCATTAAATCATTCCCTTAGAAAGGATTGCTTCTGTATTAATAAATAATTAAGACTTGAAAACTGAAACTGACCACACAAAAGTGACTTGATGTATACTGTTCTGCATACTACCAATCAAGATCAACGTTCAATAATGCAGTACAAGTTAAATGACATTTTCTCTCACATAAACATTTGGATGGGGGAGAGGGGAAACGCTGGAATGGAGAAAAAAAGAGTTTTCAAAACTCATATTTCTCTGCCTCTTGTGAACTCTAAGACAGACTCAGGCCCTGAGTTTAAGCAGTTGAGGAACTGCTTTAGTTTATTTCCGTTGCCCACAGCCTCTGCCTTCTGGGACCTCCTGTCACTGCAAGCTGGCAAAACGTGCTCTGTTTCATGCCTTTCATTTAGTTCCTTAAACTCCAGATGGATTTCTATACTCTACAATCTAGGCTATCACTCTGTATAAGCACTGGTTTTCTTTCCACCGGAATGCAGTTTTAGGTATGCTTTTCTACATTTGCTGCAACTTCTAAGACTCGGACACTAGCAGGATAAATACGCACTGCATTTCATAGAGAGCTTTTACTAAATTTGTACCTCAGTAGTTTTCAACTTATTTTTACAGCTTCTCAATCTCATGGCCTCAAATACTAGAGTATGGCATAACTTGAATTCTTTCAAAAAAGAAATGATCCCCAAAAGTATGAAAAATGTATCACCCAAATTAACCGGATATTCTGATGCGTGTATCATTGCTTTTATATTCTGCTGAAACAAAGCAGCTAAAACAGCTGGATGCACCATGATTTCCTGAGATGATTGGCATCAGCACCCTGTTTTTCTCAGTGTAGCAGAATTATTTGTTTATAAAGTATTTGTCTTTCAGTGATAATGACAGTTTCTTTTGCAAGACCCTTCTTTTATTCTACCCATATTTAGAGGTCCATTTCAAGGTCCGCTGAAATTCACAGAAGGAATGACTAAACAGAGATTTAGAAGTGTTTCCCAAATATACATTTGTTGAAAATTCCCACAACTTAATGAAAATTCTGCTAGAATATATTGCCAGATAATAATTAAATTCTAAAATGAGCATTGATGATTCTCTCTTTTTTTGATAGATGTTTGAGATCATGGAATTTTTTTAACCATCCTTAGGACTCACACTACTGCCAAATTGTCTGCAGAGCATTTTGAAACTCTTCAAGGGGATGGGGACAGGGAACAAACAAAAACAATTTCTCTGTGAAAAGTTTGAACTTCAGACATCAGTTTTGGAAGGCTGAGATAGGATATCTCATGTCACTTCCACTGCATTGAATTACTAATTTGGGTTAGTAAATCAAGACCATTCTGCAAATTTAAATTTTCTGCTATTAAGACAGACGTATGTACATTGAAGGATTCACAGTACATGTAGAACACAGATTAACCTGATTTCTTGACTACCTGCATCAGTAAACATACAGAGGATGCAAGGAAAAACAGCCAGCTTGAACCCTTATTAACAGGTGAAAATAAATATCTGGTATCTCTGCATAGATGCCAGATTTCTCAACACATTGTCCACAAAACAAGGGTAAGGCTGAGTCTGCCATCAAGGAAGAACGTTCCCAGTGTCTTGTCGAATATCACTTCTAGGAAAATGAAAACAAGAAAATTTCCTATTCTCATCCTCTTTAATATTCAAAATATCTGAGTGTAATGCTTTATCCTAGAAATATCTCCTTCTTTCTCCCCCTCCAAAGAAAATATAACATTTTTTGAGGTGTTTCAGTTTTCGTGCAATTGCCTTAATCAGTCGGATCAGACACTGTGTCTGCCTGCACTGCCCAAGACACTGGCCTAACCAGGGAACAGCAATAGGTCTGCTTCGTTTGGTGTCTGATTCCTGCTCCACAGGCATCTCAACACCCCAGCTATTGTACAGCTATCACATCTAATTCTTTTTCATATTGTTATCCTAAGCTGAAATCCATCTGTATGTCTAAAATTCTAGATTGAAATGCCATGACACTTTTTGCACAGGTCCCAGAAGGCTAACAGAACCAGAAAGACAAGGACAGAGCACACGCAGATGTCTTGCCAGGACGAGGCTGGTTCCTATAGATTTGAGTTCTGTCATTACAGCCAAAATGGAATGGGACATTCTTGCATTTTATGTAGGGACATTTAATCCATAACATTTTGAAACTAACATTGACTTCTTACAGTATGAGATGAGGGAAAAAAGTCAATATAAAAAAAAAATCAATATTTTTGAAGGCTCACCTGTTTGCTGATGATGTGGAAGGCTTTGAGGTAGACTTTGCAAACAAGACTCTTGGTTATTAAAAGTAATCTCTCCTAATAAAAAATGAATATGCTATTCTTTTCCCCAGTGAGGTCTATTTACTAGATTGACAGCTAACCTAATGAAAATGCCACCAAGTGCTCTGGAGCAAATTGGTTTGGAAACAGTTTCTGAACTCCTTCCCAATTTGTCTGAAGCTTTGTGAACCCTTCTCAAAGCTTTTCAATTCAGAATTTCACGTGTGAATATTTTTTCAAGGGTCATCAACCCTTTTATCTTTTTTCTTAGAAATATATGAAAAGTTGCAGAATCCTCCTGGAGAGACCTTACAAGCCTGACTGAAAACTAAGCTTTGAATTTCAGGTACTTGAAATAATCAGAATTTTCACAACACATTTAGCACATATGTTTACTGATTAAACTCACTGGTGTGCACTTCGCTTGCAGCAAAAATTTCAGAATACTTATAACTGAAAGGCAAGCCAAACTCATTATTTCTTTCAGTTCTTTTCCAAAGTCTGTACTGGAAGAAATGACAGAGCCCATCTCTGTGTTAAATCCTTTGAAATTTCTTTCACTTATACTTCGTACATTCTTCACTTCTACCGTCTTAAAATTTTCTATTCAAAACGTGCAGTTTTATTGTATTATCCTCATTTGATTACTAAAGAAAACCAGAAAGTTAGATCGACTGAATTCCACCTTTCGTAATCTACTGACTTTGATACATAGTTGAATTCTTTTCTATTGTAGAGATAATCTTATCTTTCATCTTACCACATGGCTTTTTGGCATCACTATACGACTCTTTCTTTCTCTAGTCAACATTTGGTCATACGAGATGCCAGAGTGCTATTGACACTGCTGCTTGCCAGATGATTTGCCCACACAAACCAAAACATTTATTCCCTTTCACTTAGACCATCAGGTTATTCTTTTCTACATTAAGGGTTTCTAGTGATGCTCAATTTCCATGTTAACGAAGTACTTCAGTTAAAGATACTCATACAGATCTAATAAAAAGATTGTCTGGCATTTTGAATGCAAGTAAACCAAGTAAGCCATTTCTTGCTTTATGGAGGTTATGATACCCAAAGACCATAAATAAATCAGTTGCATGAAATGACAGACTCTCATTATGTTACACATATCCACAGCCTATTTTGATAAACTTTCAGTCCAGAAATCATGGGGGTTTGCCCAGAAACACCTTTGTACTGGTCCAACCTACAAACATTCAAAACCACCCACAGAAAAGACTTGCCGCCATGCCTACTCTGCTTGGCTGTACTTCACGACAGCAGGCTGGAGCCAGGCTGGCATCAGAGCCACCTGGGCTTTCATGCTGATATTCATCCGTCTCCAGAGGGGCTGCTAACCAGGGGTCCTCAAAGGGACTACAAATAGGGAACAACCAACACATGTGCTTTCGTTGCTTTGCAGCACACTCAGGAGTTTGTCTCTTCTGGGAGACGTCTTATTCCTTTGGGATAGAAATGATTTGTCGTCATAGCTAGGAAATCCAAAATCACTCAAGGATTTGTAGCACTTACTGTGAAAAACCAGAGCAGTTCCGTCTATAGCAAGCAGATAAAGTTGTCAGATCTTTTCTGGGCAAGGTACATAGTGCAAGAGCCAGAAATATCTCCTTTCCAGCATCAGTTCTGTTTGACTGCTCCTGGAAATCATGGACTTTGCACACCACATGCACACACAAGCCAACTGCCACAAAATTCGTACGTATTCGTTTTGTTCAAGTAGAACATGTTGATCCTAACATTTTTTCCATTCCCCTCTTTTTAGTTGCACCATTTGCAATTGCAGAAGTACAGTTATTTTTTGATTGTACAATAGACTTTTTACCTGCTTTCCTAGCCCTGTAAATTTCAGATGTTAAACCTCTCCACAACAGAAATCACAGATAAATATGTATGACTACCTGCAGAGAGCATAAAGCAGACCACTGTATCACATCTTTTAATATCCTGACTTTGAATTCTTTCACAGTTTAATTCACATACAGAAATACAAGAAAAGTCTAGTTCTAATAACAATACATCACCCTGTGTATTTCTGTCACTGTGATGGTCATCGTATACATACATATATACATTTGTGTGTGTGTGTACATATATTCAGAAGAGGGAACTATCTTTTCTTTACTATACAGTCAATATTATTCACCATGAGGGGAAGAGACATAGCTCACTTCTTGTTTCTATTTATTCCACATCTATGGAGTTACATTTATACAGCACCATTCATCTCAAAGGACTGCAAATCCTACAGCATAACAAATATTCAAATTTCCATATATTGCTTCTTAAGCAAACTAAATTCTCTTGACTTTTTTATTGGCACTGTATTCAAACATCTTTCAGGTGGAAAATGTCTGCTTTCTGGTATACATTATGCCAGCACTGAACACTGAGCACAACAATCAAAAGTTTTCAGAAAGAATCTAGAAAAAACTCATCACCATTGAAACTGAAAATTTTAGCGCATCTTTAACATGGGTGATGAAAGAACAGATTTTCCTTTCTTCGCATTTCACATGTATTTGTGCTGGTTGTAATGAAATTTCTCTCAGTTGAATGTTCATGATAAGCGCACATGGCTGGGCATCCATCAGAAGGATTTATTCCTTCAGATAGATCTCTGGGATGACAGATGTTATGTTTAGATGCTAATTCCCTCAATCAGCCTTTTCATAACATTACTACAAGTCCATAATTTTCCCTCACACATACACCTGCCTCCCAGTATTATATTATGTTGGACATAATATGGGCATTACAGTTTTCACGTTTTTCTTCTTCTCTTGAAAAAACAACTCTAGAAGAAGGCAAAAAAAAAGAAAGGCTTCATACTTCATAGAGTGTCAGAAGTGTCGTCGTAAAGAGCCAGGGAAGGTATCCTGCACATTCCTAGCACTGTTCGTAGTAGTTCCTACCACATTTTAATTTTCCCAATTAAAGCAAGTCTCCTTGGGAAAAAAATACCTATTTATTAACCACTTCAAACGGGGTAATTAATCTCTAACTTGAATACCCTTACTGGAGGAGAGCCAGTACAGTGCTCCTCAGACTCCGTGGAGCTGGAATGTGACCGTCTGGGAACAAAGCACCCTCTCTAGAGGAGCTGAGCCCTGTGTGTAGCAAACTCTCAGAAGTGGTTATATTGAAGATACAAAAGAGGTACAGAAGTTAAAAATAACGATAATTTATCTTCTGCTGGTAATATACAAAATACATTTGCATTTTCAGAATGGAGTGAAACTCCCTTCTACAGAAATAGCTGAAGAGCTATTCTAGGGCATCTCAATAGGCAATTGATGTCTATTTAAAGCAATTCCCAAAATACAAATCTATGTGTGAACAAAAAGAAACCGCACCTGTCTGTTGCGTTATTGTGCTCTGAATTCTGCTGTACTCTTTCTAGTAGAGCTCATTTTGAGAGCATTGCACATTTCACAGAATTTAACCAAATGTTTTCTAGTAGAACCTGAAACCAACATTTTCAGCTGCCTGACTGGCAGCAACTGCATTTTCTTATTTATGTTTCCATGCAGTTTGGAAAAATAGAGAAGAAAAATCCTCATGAAAATGTTTGCAATCAATTTTCCCAGGATCAATAAGAAGTGATCTGTAATGATTCACTGTACAAGACAGTCAAAATGATGCATTTATTTATATTGAACTGCAAAGAAGTACTCATGATAGAGGATACCTATATCATGTGCTCTGATGGGATTAAGAAATAATAAACAATTTCCAGTGAGGCTTAACAAAGAAAAGAGCTAAAACTAACTGAAAACAAAAATTAGAAATAATATTCCTCATATTGACTTTGTGAAATCCGTGAAAAATAATGTACGTTAAGCTGAAGACAAAACAACACCATCTCCTAGTCATATAGCAAACATGCATACGTCTGTATGAAATAATCTGAGACGCCACAAACACTGGAATTATTGGAGGCAACAGTTAGGTAGGCTGTTCAGGAAAATTAAGCACCAGGAGAGCCCCATATACCACAAAGTTTTGGACTCTAGTGAAGCTAAGTATTGACAGTCCAAATTAAACTGAGATTCTTGTACAGTGATCATTCCCGATTTTAAGCAGCATACAGTACCCCACAAGCTTGCATGTACATTTATATATTATATGTATATCAAGATTATATTTTGTGTTACATAATACATTCATCGAGACGTAACTGTCTGCCTGTGTATGTGTGTGCACTCAAGTGTGAGAGGGAGCACAAGATTCAGAATAAATGTCATCAGTCTAATTACTAATTATTATTTTGTTTCTAAACACAGCATGATAATGATCTGGTTCTTATTCTTCCTAACTGTCAAGATAAAAAGAAAATTCAAGAAACACCGAGACAATGAAATAGTGTATCAGAAGAACATACTGCAAGGGACACACTCTGGAGCACATAGCACTCTGAGTATAGTTTATACATTGGCTATAAAAACATGTGCTTGCATCCTGTGTGCACTGTGTTAATAGTCACAGCCATTTAAGGAGATGCTGAAAAAATGTCTCCATTTCTTATGGCAAAAACAGCCTGATCATAACAGTTTCAGTAGAGTTCGAAGTGGAGATGTGTTTGTTCTTGTTTGTATGTATTTTCCTACATTTTCTTCTAGCAGACACGGTTATTGTTGCGCAAACTGTTATTACCCTTGCTGATTTCTTTAGATTTGAAGGTCAGTGCAAGTTCTCTGACGCATGAATTTTTATTTTTTGACAGTATCCAATTTATATTTTCAAGTACTCTGCAGTTATCAGAATAGATGCTTACACAAAGGACAGTAAGAAAACAATTTCCTGCTGTTGTTTTTGCTTCCATAGGAGTTCAACTGCCCTTATGTCTTTGAATATCTCCTACTGCTCATAACAGCGGCAAGAAAAAGTTTCTTGTAGGTGTTTGTGAATAATTCAGCTAAGAGCAAAAACCAGCAACATTCATCAAATAAACTCTTCACTGTGAACCACTTGTTACGTTCTCAAGTTACACAAGACTTTGCAATAGTTTCTCAAGTATATCTGGATAATGTCACCCAGCACTCAAAATAGAAATACAGCAGACAGGAGAACGATGTTTCTACTCCCTTCTTAGCAGAGGCTGGAACAATAGGCTGTCACCAGTATTTGAGCTTGCATTAACGTAATAACCTGAGTGCAGAGCACAGAAAACTGATTAGTGTCTTCGCTTTCTACTGGATAACTGCAGCAATTCCAGGTTCTCTTGTTTCAGGCTTCACTCATTACACTATCCCTAGAATCAATTTGTGAAAAAATAAAGTTAAAACATCAAGTGCATTTTAACCTTCAGTAACGCGGTTGGCTGAAGTTTACACCTGCTGCTGTCTCTAAAGCTACGAATATCTCCACATAAAATGCCTCTAATTGCTTGGCCTTAACAGCTTGTGCTGACTTAAACTAATTTTACCTTTTTCACATTGAAAAAAAATCACAGCCAAAGAACAGCCTTAAGTCCAGAATTAACCCTACAGCATTTCCTTAAGGCTCTTACTACCATGGAAAGCTTTAATCACTTCCATTAGGTCGATATAAAACCTAGTAATAACCCGGTAAACTTGCAGGCTGGGTACACTCTGACAAGCGAAATTTCCTCTACAAGATTATTCTGGCTGCCAGATTTCTCTTGCCTGCACTTTTCTGCAGTGTGCTTCCTTATGAATAAAGATGAAACTAAACAAAGAAAAAAGCCTTTTAAAGTGCAATTTGACTCTAGTGGTAAAATAACTAACCTGTATTCATCTGAAATGTACCAATATTTGACTCTGGAGGATAGTCAGACAAATTCTGTGTACAGGATGATTCGATTATTTTTAGGTGCTGACAACTTGTGCAGTTAGAAGAAAGATTCTTAATAAAAAAGACACTTATAGTTTTCTTTGGATAACAGAACTAAGAACTCCAGCTAAATACATGAGGAAATCTGCAATAAAAAAACATGAAATTTGAGGACAGATGGTATTCTGACATTACTGGAGATGGCACTGCATCACAGTAACACTACAAAAAAACCCAACAATTTTACAAACACAAAGGATTTACTCTTTTCCTATTCAAGTTTATTTAGTGGTGAGATATTCTGTAGCCACACATTGATTGTTCCAAATGCAAAGTCTTTTAGAAATCACAATACCAAGTTTTTTTTCATATTTCTTCTGACTTATGCACAATATATAGCTATCTGAATTCACTGGTATCCTTAAAGTTTCTCTCCCAGTATTAAATTCTGAAGACAATTCCACTATTCCACACTTTCTTTTTTTCTTTCTGATTTCCTGAATCACCCATCCATTCATCATTCACTGTGTTTTTTTCACAGAAAACTAATGTTAAAGCAAAGTTTAGAGGTGGAGATGAGTCAGATGAAATACAATCTGTATGTTTCTTTGTATTTATTGCTTATTTGTTGTAAAAGGATTATCTGTTAAATACGAAAGTAGATTTTCTTCAGGTTAATGAATAATTTTAAGCAACTAACTGTATGAGCAATCCCAATTCTACTTTCAAATACGTTTTGTTGCTTTTCTGTATTGGATTCTGTGAGCAGCTACATGGGGTTCTGGCCCAAGGGTGAGGCATATCTGACATATTTGACTGTCCCAAGTCCATGGGACCAGACGGGATCCACCCTAGGGTGCTGAGGGAGCTGGCAGAGGTGATTGCCAAGCCGCTTTCCTCCATCTCTCAGCGTTCCTGCTTATCTGGAGAGGTCCCAGAGGGCTGGAGGCTGTCGATGTGATTCCCACCTACAAGAAGGGCCGTAAGGAGGATCCGGGGAACTACAGGTCTGTCAGCCTGACCTCAGTGCCAGGGAAAGTTATGGAGCAGATCGTCTGGAGGGAGATCACACGGCACGTGCATGGCAACCAGGGGATCAGGCCCAGCCAGCATGGGTTCATGAAAGGCAGCTCGTGCTTGTCCAACCTCATCTGCTTCTGTGACTGGGTGACCAGACTGGTGGATGAGGGAGAGGCTGTTGATGTCGTCTACCTAGACTTCAGCAAAGCCTTTGGCACCGTCTCCCACAGGATTCTCCTGGGGAAACTGGCAGCCCGTGGCCTGGACAGGTACACTCTGCTCCGGCTGGAGGGTTAGGCCCAGCGGGTAGTGGTCAATGGAGTTAAATTCTGCTGGTGTCCCATCACAGTAAAACAAAAAAAAAATGGAACTAAAGGCATCGGCAACAATCTTTTAATTTCTCCAGAGAGATTTGGAGAAATTATGGGTGAGGGTAGTGCACAAGTTAGAGAGGCATTTGTGGTTGTGGAAACCGCACACACACACAAAAAACTAAATGGCAAATATAGCCTGGCAAACATTGGAAAAATATTATACTGCTCTTGTTTGCAGCATAACTCCTAGGTTTGCTTGATACATGTGTTTTTATTGAAAAATGAGCATTTTAGTAAATCTGGAAGGTTTTTTATTAGCCTGTTTGATTAAAATATTAGAAAGCTTTCAATTCTAAAGCAAATTTACCCCTCTGCTGTTTGAGCTATTAGTTGTACTTACAAGCATAGTTTATTATGTGCTCTGCCATATGTGGCCGTGTGTCCCTCACAGGCCTGCTGACATCACAAACACTCATCCACATTCCTGCTGAGAATTTTTCTCATCAAGAAACTAACTGCTGGAAAGCTCTAAAACAGTCGGGGGGGTG
>JAOWBO010000081.1:1248897-1262863 GCA_028564985.1 Crax fasciolata
AGGATGTGTGGAAACAACAACAACAATCAACAGCGATGCTATGTCAACAGTACAGTCACAACAGTGTCTGTCTACAAAGCAGGAAGAATCGAAATTATTGAGTTGCGCGTCACTTGGGCTAGACACAGCTAACTTTAACCATCAAGGCTGCTCCTTGCAAGAATGCCATCACACGTTTCCAAGCTGACTATTACCTGGTCATGACAGTATGACGCCTAAATAAACAGCATTGCACTATTTATTCTTAAATTCAGTTATGATGAGTGACATCAGCTACAGCTGATAGCACTTCTGTCCAAGAGGGTAAGCACATTTCTGACAGATTATAAAGAACAGATATATATAATTGTATTCCTATAAAGCATTTTTAAAATCATTCTACAAAACGCACGCAATCAACCTAGTGCTCCTAGGATCATTTGCATTAAGCTTTTCAGGAAACAATGAGCAGGTAGTTGTCATTGTTACTTCTGAGATTAGAAAACTCAAAAAACATGAGAATGTTGTAAATAGAAAAGCTTGAGATTTAATGTCTTCCTTTCAAATTTTTCCTTAATTCTTGATCCTATGCTTAATGGTTGCTATTGCAAATAATTTAGAATAATAAAAAAGTAATCTAAAGCCAAATTTCATCAAGATCTTGTTAATATTCATAACAGAAATCATGCTGAGTTTACGAGAGAAAAAGGCAGCTGTTGGATATACTACTCACTAATGCATGAAGTTATTTCCGCATCATTTCTTTAATCACATTTCCTCTTAGTAGCTATTGACTCAGTATTATGTCCTGTGTTTATCTGTGTCCTTTTTCTTCACCATTTTGGGCTGTTGCCTGGATCACGTCAGTATGTGATTTGGCAGTGCTACACTCCAGTCAGTTGTGACATATTGGCTTGACAGGGAAGGACTTTTCAGGCTCTTAAAACTACAAAATGCGTCTTTCCATGTGTTAGGAAAGAGCTTAGCTCACATCAGTCCATTTAAATTAATAAGTAATAATGGGCTGGATGGTTAAGACCAACAGCTTCAGGTGGAATTTTTGTCAAAGCAGGAGAATGCTTCCAGTACTCAGTCATGATGACACAATGTAAGACGCTGAATTATCAAGAAATGAAAAGTATAAATCTGGTCTAGACTTCGCCTGTTCATCTCTTCTAGTATCTACAAATCAAAAAGAACTTATGGGAGCTAATATAGAGCTGGAGGTGGCTTTAATTCTGTCTAGACGAGCTATGGACTACGGAAGGAGAGGGAGATTTACCTAGTTTTTCCTCCCGTGCATGTCTATGTAAGAACAGCCAGAACCCATTCTTAAATAGTTTTTTGGGATCATGGCATCTAAGATTGCAAACAAGGTCTCAAGTAGGTGTTTACAACTCCTTTTTTCCTCAATTTCTGATTCTGAGGACATGGACAAAAGCATTAATTTGAAAAGTTTTTATGGAAACAGTAAAATGGCAGATTAAAATTCTCAAGGGATACAACAAATTCTTCACAGAAAACATTTGTGGCAAATATGTTAGCTGAGATTAGATACCCACAAGAGTTTCTTCTGTCCTTAAAGTGTATCATGACAAAATAAATTCATAGTTGATGCCAGCTTTCACTGGCACCTCACATTACTCCAATAGGGTATCCAGAGACTGCTGGTAGAAAGGTAGACTTTATATTTTTATTTTCAGTGGCCTAATTATTCAAGAGCACTTATGTCTAATGCTAGAATGCAATTAGCTCACTTAAAATGGATTATTTCACTTCATATTTCTTCTAATAATTACTGGTTTAGCAGTAGCTCTAGATGCCTACTGTAAATTTATCTGTAGATAAAACAAGACAAGAGAATAGAATTAATCGGGTTTAAAAAATAGGAAAAGTTTTTGTTGGACCATCTATTACTATATATATATTATATATACATTACTATATATAGTGAACCACTATTACTAGAAGAAAAACTTGCTAACATACTTATAAATGCCAGTCACTTGCATATTTATGATCTAAACATTTCACATTCCTTTAATTGTTAATAAATATTAACATCTGCTTTCTTATATATTGGGCAAGTTGGAATAGCTAATGTTTTGTAGTATGCAAAGTTCAAAGAGAGAAAGGTATATATTCATGGGTACAAAGAAATATACAGACACATCTTCTCCCTCTCTCCTTGTGTTTATCTTCAAAAAATCTTTTGAATTTCATTTTTAAATAATCTGCTCCTGATTTCTGACAAGTTCGACATGGGATGGACAGGCTTGGCTGGGACTGGGACAGCCCCAGGGAAGGAAACAGGGGCCATCCTTGGTGAAAGGGAATAGCTGCACCTGTTGTCAGTTCTCCTATCTTCAGTTGCTGCAGCCATGAGCAGACATCACACTGCGTTCTCCACCACTCAATCAGACACTTTCTACAGACATTTAACTAAGAAGAAGGAAACACACAGACACAGTCTGTACGGTATCACAGCCCTACATGGAAGCTGGAGGCTCCCCAAAATCATGGACAAAGGGATCTCGACACCAGTCAGCATCTCTGTGTCCCACCATGACCCTGCAGGCAGCTGAGGGCTCTCCAGAGCCAAGTCAGAAGCTTTGCACTATTTTCCATTTTTAGTTTTGACAATAGAGTACCAACTCCCTTTTTTCAATTCTTTACAGTTTCTGAAGTTTTAAAACAGGCTATCCATCCATGGAGGAAAAAAACCTTCAAAATTTTGTTTTACAAAACTGAACATACTTAAGCATCTTAGTCTTTGTTTTTCATTTGTTTTTGACTTTATAATACTTAAGAAACAGAAGGAACCAACTACATGTGTGGATTCCCCAACAGTCTTGATTCTCTACATCCATCACAAAGGTAAAAGCAATTAGCTGGGGGATAATGAACACTGTATAATGCTTCTCACATTTCAGAGCAGCAATAATACATTGTGTCAGAATATGCTTTATAAGCAATTACAGCCTTACAGGCACAAACATGAGCATTTGCATTTTCAGGAAGACAAAACCCTGTGCCAAAGGAGTTACAGACCCCAGGAGGACTGACTCAGTGAAGTTGGAACCCCTCTGAAGCAGGAGCTAAGTTCCACAACTGAGTTCACAAATTCACAGAGAAATGTTTTTCTTGGTAAGACTTCCTCCTACTCACGCCTTAAAAAAGGCTTTTTATTGATAAAACAAAAAGGAGGAATCCTGGTAGAGAGAGATCTTCCAGAAATGAACTGCTTCCAATTGTCTCTTTCTTTGAGCTCTTTTTATAAAGCCAGTTCTCATAAAAAATCCCTTGACAACTCAGTTGTCATCAAGACCACATTCCTTCAGACTATTACCTTCTTATCCAAAATGAAATGACTAACATTTGAGACTTATGCCACAACAAACTTAGAAGAAGTAGCAGCTTAAAAATTATGGATTCAGACTCCAGTTTTAGGTCAGTAAGTGATTTCTTAAATTACTCAAATCTAAATCAAACCTGAATGCTTTAGTCTATTCTGCATTTTTTGTTCTTGGTGATTCAATACGATGGTTTTAATCAAATTACTAGAAAATTCAGTGTTTATTAATAGCCAAAATACTCAGCTCTCAAGAATGAATTGGTGATACATCTTTGTCGATGTTTTCCGAATCACATCTTTCCTCAAATAAAAGAAAAAGAACACTTAACTATCTCTGCTATTTCCCACTTGTCCTCATATATACGTATCAAGTGAAGCTTTGTAACAATAGATTAATAATAGATTTTATATACAGGAGAGCCACATTAATAATTATCATATAAATCTTTAATGCATCCCTGGGTAGTAAAATTCCCTTGGGAGCACTTTCATTGTTATGTTCAAGCTGGCAAGTCCCTTAAAGTGATTAATTAGACCTTCAGCACATTTCATGTCTTTTTACACATGATATTGTTAGAAATGAACTAATGCTAATAATTCTTAAAGTAACTTTACTTACGTGCAATTGCAAGGGCGGGTAAACTCAGTTTCTTTTTATTTGCTCTCATCAAAAAAAATAAAAGAAGTATTATAATGGCCAGCCTTCTTACATATCCATATTTCTTTAATGGAACATGTAATAAGCACCAGCTAGTAGAGTCACAAGACAAAGCAACATGCTACTATCTTTCTGCTAAGTATAACTTCAACTAAAATTGGAAATACTCTATTTTCTCCTAATTATCTCCACCGACTCTAGGAGGGAATAAAAAAATATGTTGAAAAAGATTGTCACTTGATAAGAGAGATGAGTAGGAGTGGACAGGTATCTGTAAAATAGCAACATCTGAAATGTAATTAAGGGATCTCCTCTTTCTCCCTTTTGAGAGAGAAAAAGAAAAATAAGCTTATTGAGAAAGCTGTTAAACCTTACATCTAGCTTGAGGCACTGAGGTCTGGTTTTAGACTGAAGCAGAATTTCAGAAGATGGATGCAAGTTGTTTGCTAACCTCAGACAACTACCTCAGGTCCATAAGAGACCGTTAGCTGTACCTAATGACCTGTCTTTTGATGGTATTTCACACATCCTAAAAGAAATTTAAACTTGATATGCTCACATCACTTTTCAGTCGCTGCCAAATGGTAGCCGACAGCATCTTTGAGACCTGTAATATACCACATTGTGGGAGAGGTTATAGAAATAAAACATGAATTCAAAAAAAGGACCTTCTTTGTGAGGAGTAATTTATACACAGGCAAAATGAACAGAGGTTAACAACTAGAGAAAGAGCAGTAACAGATGGTCACCAGTTAACTTCTCAGCCCATTATCTCACTGTTAATTTCAGAGCCACAGAAACCCTGGGGCAACGGGCCAGTTCAGCTACTTATATGCTATAACAAGGAGAGTGGTCAAAAAACTAATCTACAGAATGAATATAAAGATCATGTCACTGAAACTTGAATGATATTAATTATAATGACATTAAATGAGAATGATATTGTTTTGGGATATGGAGGAAATAAGGGTTGCCAGGTGCTCCTTTTTCCCCTCTGGTTTCCCTCAGCTGTACTTAGTTAAGAAAACTTCTAAAACTAATTTACTATCAAGATAATGTGCTAATAATGAAGACTTCTTTAAAGTAAGTAATAAAATCAAAGAGCTTCAGCTTTCAATTTAATGATCTCTAGTGTTTTCCAGCGTGTAATAAAATTGTATTAAAAATCAGTGAGGGAAGAACTCTAGAAAAAGGTCTGTGGAAGCTTTCTGAGGAAATAACAAAATCAGATTCAATCTGAGGCAAAATCAGGAAATGAAAAATACGAGGAAGAGTTGCCATACGCTTATGAATCATCACTAAGCACAAAATAACACAAGACTATGGCTGGTATCTAGTTGGTCATAATGATAATAAGAGTCTTTAAGCCTAAAGAGAGGTATGAAAAGCAGGGCAGGAGAGATTTTCATGAAGGAATAGGTCATGCTAGTCGCGCTTCTGCAATTAAATTACCTTTCATCTTTTTAAAAACAGATTTCTTACTACATTAGGCTGCAGATACTCTTAGCACCTGCGATTTCTATAAGTACCTTAGAAGGACACAACTATTCCTCACTTGCTTTGAAATTCAATTCTGAAACCAAGCAAGGTGTTGGTTTTCAATGCTACTTTATTCCCACAATGTTTATGTGTTGGAAAAGGGTTATATTATGTCATTACTGCATGTGACAAATGTGGCTGACCCTGCATTTAATAATCGCCTTTTCCTTTTTTAATTACTGTTTCCCAAACCAGTGCAATGAACTACAGACCACTGAAACTGCACATGCCAGTAACATCTCAGTAACTGTCAGAAGCAAAGGTGGAAGAAGCAAATATGTAGAAAAGCAAAGAAGTATCACAGAGGCAGTCTTCCTAAGGCCTGAATGGAGCACAGTCCTGTTCACCACCCTTGATGTTCTTTCTGTTTACTTGGGAATGGCCACAGATGTTTTATTCTGTGTCCTTAGTTTCAATCTCCGTATCCTCTGGTAAAGTTATGAGGGTACACACCTAATTTTTTCTCAACTGTGAAACAGCTACTTTCTGAAGAGATCTGAGCACACACTGCTGTATCTTCATCAGTTTGTATTATTCTGGAGTTCAAACTGATAGAAAAGAACTTTCATTCTACGCGTTTTTCACAATAACAGAATTTTCATTTACCAGCACAGCTAACAAGCCAAATTTTTGTTTAAATGCTATCACAGTTTCAGGTCCAAGGTTAATATGTTGTATGATCTTTTTGAAACAAAGCCCTTTAATCAACATGTGCATACAACACTGGGCCCTGAGATCTGAATCTCCATTTTATAGAAAAATAACTATTATCATAAGATTTATTATTTTTAAGTTTAAGGAAGGAATAGGGGATTCAGAACGGATTATTTAGCTAGACAGAATGAGAGAATAATGTTTAAAAGCATTAAGTTAGGAGAAAAGACGATGCTTTAGCAATGAAGAAGACAAAAATGAAAGAAAGCAAACTAAGAGGAAAAACCCAACTACTTGAATTACCATGGTCCAAACTACCAGGTAGGTTCAGACAGTGATTTGGGCAACAGCAAGGGTGTGTTCAGCAAAATTAATAGAAAATTGAAAAAGAACAGTCACAAACATTTTGCTTTACAGAGCTTTGGTTTTCCAAGTCAATGAAAGAGAGACTGTATTACCAAAGAGCATATCATGAATTACATATGATGAATTTTGAGTATCCAATCCCTATCACTAACATCTTTTAAAATACAGCCTAGTATCTTTTATTTTTCAAGATAAATTCTTTTACCTGTCATTTGGTCTCTAGAGTGGGGTTCTCACTAACAAAATTGGGAGTGCTTCCTGACATAACGCAATAATGTCAGTTTGAAACTTACTGCAAAAAGAGAAACAACTTCCAAGTTATATTTTCAGCATGTTGTAACAACAGAGGTCACCCTGAGTAAAAATAATCAGATGCAATAGAAAAGCTTTCAGAATTTTAATCTTTCTTATAATGACAAATATAAATCCATAACTGTGTTTATATTGCTTCATCGGTTGTTGAGCAATGAATTTGCAGCAGTATTGTTCAAGGGTCAGAACCTTCATTTATACTGGGATGTTATGATACATGATCTGATTGGTAATAGCTCCAATTTTAGAAAACAGACATAATTCTGTTAGGCAATTTGTTCTGATTTAGTTTCTTCCTTGACCTACAGAGAGAGGAAGATGAGATAATATATTACCACATTCAGCTGGTTAATTTTTCATGAATCTGAAGCTGTTGTATTAGTTTTCCAGGCTATACAAAACAATTTTAGAAGATGACTAAAAAAAATAGTTTTCTGTTCAGTCTTCAAAAATGTGGGCTGGTCCTAACTCACAGATTCCAAATGTTTCTTTATTCTTTCAAAATGCTTATGTACATTTAGAAGAAATGTACAGATGTAATTATAAATTCTTTTCAACTGTCTAGTCAATTATCACAATATCCTACATTATTATCAGTAACATGATAATTTTTCTCTAATTAATATTCAGTATAAATAATTGACGACTTATTATATATAGAATAGCTCTATTAATCAGTTCTACTTTCATAGAATGAAATTAATAAAGTCTAGACCCTAAGAAATATTCTGATTTTCCAGATAAATCATATCAGTTCTAGGTTAAAAAAACAAAAACCTAAAGCATAACAACTACAAAAAAAAAAATCAACACAATAGTACAAACAAAAAATCCCACACAACAACAAAAAAAACCCTTAAAACCCAGATAAAATTAGTGAAGCTTAGACAGGGAAGTTGTCATCTTTTTTCAGCAGCCCTGCTCAGTGTTTGTAGTAGATGTTCAGTATCTATGCCATCAAAATAATTGTAAGCTTGAGTTCAACCTAAATACATAGAAGTACCAACAAAGAAAACTCAGGTTCTTGAGTTTCTACGCAGCCATTCCAAAATGCTTTCTGAATTGACCCAATTTCCAGACCTGTACCTTCACAGAACAGTTGCACAAGATCTCATCCCTCGGCCCCTCACAAGAACATTTCTGTAGGCTTAAAGCTAGTATAAAGTTCCCTGACCTCATTTTGATGGGGAACAAAACGTTCATTTCTGGATGAAAGGAGGACGGCCCACCATACTTCAACATTTCTGGATTTTTACACTGATCAGTATACGATAGAATCCACAGTCATCACACTATTTGAAACAGAGGCAACAGCTCCTTCCAGCAGTTGTTACCAGGGAAGTGTAATTTCTTGTGAGATTTTTAAATCTTCAGAAGTGCATTCAGCATCGCAACATTGGAATGTTAGCTCCTCTACATTTCTACAAAAGGATAGTTCTCATTCTTATTCCGCCTGCAATTCCTCTATCAAGGCTAGGACACAGAAGCAGAGTTTGTAGGTGGTCTTGCCTTCAAGCTATATGCAGTAAGGCAAGAGGGGTTATTTTCTTCTTCACGGTTTGAAATTCTTGGGTATTTCTACTCTTAAAATCCTGCAGTTCACAAAATACACAAAAACCACAGGGCATTTATAATGAAAGAATTAGTTTGGGGAATACGTGAAACAATGTTAGGCAAAAACATCCCAGAGCAAACTAGTTGCTATAATTCAGTAATCCTTTTCACCGTATTCCCCGTTATTTGTGTACTCAACCTTGCTACAGCAAGTAGAAACTATTTCTCTTTCACTTCTTATTTCAGCTTGTCATTCATATTCCAAGCTCATTTTGTTGCATGTAGGGCACAAGTATTTTTACACTGTAAATGTTACATTTTCCATCCATTAAGATCCACCCTCAAGTACCTAAACGGCTGTAAAGTTACGGGTCCTTAGGCACTCAGGTAGTAATTTGAAAGGAAAGCAAAGCAGAGTTTTAGCCCTCCTTGTTCTCCTCATTTTTCTCTTTCCTCATGACCTCTGTCATGGAAATGATGCAAGGCAACTGCTGCAGCTGGAGCCTGATCTGGCAACTCTAAACACTCTCGGGAGCATTTTCCACCTACAAAAGATAGAATGGTCGCTTGCTGGGACAATATGGTGCAAAAAAACCCTGTGTAATAAAACCAACTGTCAACAATCTACAAAGCTAAAGAGCCCATAGCTCAGAATTAATGGCAAGCTTCCTGGTTGTGCATGGTTTCCTTTGAGGTGTGTCATTGAACTCAGCATGGAGCCAGCCTTAAATCCGTTTCTAAAGGTAAATGTTCTCACCAGTGACATCTGTGTTATGATGGGTAAGATGGGTTTTGTCTGGAACCTTAGTGCCATATTTTATAATCTTGTAAATTGTGTGCATTAAATTTTTGCAAACTGCACTGCTTTTTATCAGTTTAAGGGAAATCTCTGTGATCTAAATGTAAGAATTCCCCATTACTCCCTACTATTCCAAATTACCAAGTTATCCAAATCAACACTTGTGGTTGTTTGTTTTCTTATTTTTTATGTTCTGGACTGATTTATGCACTACTATGCACAGATTTTGCACTGATTTTTGAAACTCTAAGTACTCTTTATATTACAGTCTCTTGACAGACCAAAATACCTCCTTAGCAGATAAAGTTCTATAAGGAACCTTCACAAGACATTCAGTAAATTACTTCCCTAGTTATCCTTTCAGTATCATGTTCTTGTCTTAAATATCTTCTCTAACAAGCACTCAGTGTGGTCACCAGCTATGAATGTAAACATACAACCTTATTTGCTCTGTTTTAACAAGAAGCACCCCAGTCTCACAGATGATTGTCTAACCAAGTGATGCAAATGCCATGCGCTTCATACGCTTTACTTGACAATTTCAGAACAAACTTTTTACACTGAATGAGAATATCTTTGAAGATATATACCAAATCATCATTTCTGTTCTGAAGGCTCTACTGCTGCTTATCAGACACGACTAGATTCTTAAGTACAGCTCACATGAAGTTCCTATTTTCATATAGCAAAACATATTTCAAGTCATCAAACACATCTACATTCACCTAAACACAAGCCTGCTACATTAAAATGTTTATGCAAATGTACTAGAGAAAGAACACTACGCATCTATAGTTGTATTTAGTTGGTTTGTAGGATTAAAAAGAACCAACCAAACAAACAAGGAAAAGATGCACAAGAATGGGTATCTTTCTTTAAAAAAAACAAAAAAAAATCCTTCCATAATATGGCTCAGATGTAGAGAGTATAATTCTGGACTGACTATGCTTACTTGACAACCTATTTCACAGTAGCAGATTTCAGTGGTTTTACAATCAGAGATAATGCTCAGATTTATAATAATGAGGTGTTGATGTGTGGAAGAGCAGGACTGCAAACCATTATTTTTGCAGGCATTTTCATGGCATATAGCATGTGAAGAGAAATGTGAGCAATGTCTATGAAAGAGGCAGCATAACTTATGGAAGCACTTTTGGGATAGAGAGGACTCAGTCTGCAGCATGAAAATACCGCTACATTTCATAAACGGGAACATTAAACGCAAAATCTGTTTGATTATGGAAAAAGAACGAAGATTATGCTATTTCAATCAAACCCCCAAAATCCAGATCCAGTCTCTGCGTTGTATTCCTTTGCTGTGCTACAGTAACATCTATAAAACCAAGCAGAGCTCAGACGCTTCCAGGACTCTGAGCTTATACCAACATCAAACACAGGCACGACGACTTCTTAGGCTGCATGTTTCGGAGCGTGTTCTCATGACAGAGGCGCAAACATCTGCAGCCCAATGAGGACCAGAAGAAGAAAACAGACAATTCTACAGCCACGTGCATTAGGGAAAATGTGCTCCTGAAATCTCAGGGTAAAGCTTAGTCTGCATTTCCTGCAAGAGTCCACTCTCCTTCAGAATGAAGAGCCAGTAATCTTACTCTAAATGAGGGCTAATATCCCAATGGGCTGTCATTAATTAATACACTGCCTTGTTTCCAGAGGTAACCATTTTGGAAATTAAGGTTTTTTTTACTATGAAACAGTTAAGGAACCCCCAGTCATTATTAGAAGAGTAGCAACGTGAGATCCAGTTTTATAATTATATTCTGCTTTCTGAAATTATATTTCAATTTTAATTACACACAGAAAGATCACTAATTTTTGGCTTCAATCTCTGTACTAATAGTGCATACCAACAGCTGCTATATAAAAATTACTAATTGGCTATGAGCTGGCAATTCCTTTTTATATTTCAGGAAAGAGATTTGGAATTTAAGGGGGACATTAAGTTGTCCCTCCATCATCTGGCTGCAAAATTTTCTTCCTAAGACTTGGTCTAAATTTATTGAATCACTTGAATAGATGAGGAAAAATGCAACGCTGAAGATGAAAAATATCAGGATATCTCTCAATCATGGTAAATCTGGACTGTATTAAAATGCTTTAATCAACTACATCAAAACACTTTTGAAACTATTTTTTATTTTTTTATTATTTTTTATTAAATGTCGTTCCTATTTCCTGCATGTATTGTGTAACTCAAATATTCCCTGGCCTATTACTAGATTCCTTTTGGAAAATTCTGCTTGGATGTTTCAACCTGTTTGATGCTTCCATATCGGCCTTTGCCACAGCTTTTTTCATGAAAAACAAGAACTGCCTCACTGTTTGGTGCTTTATTACCACAAACACATTATCACTGTCTGGCAAGTAAATAATCCTACAAATTAGCATTCTCACTCGTTTCAAATGTAAATCCATCTTCCTGGTAGATTTGCTATGCAGACATGGTCCATTTAGCAAGTGATAGACAGAATTTAGTTTCTCTGTAAACAAAAGTACTCATTTCCCAACTCTGTAAAAGTTTATTGACATCAGAAACAGGCTTGGCATCATCTTCAGAATTCATCCTAATCTTTCCATGAATTTAAAATCCTCCTTTGTTCCAGGCTGATGCTCTTACAGGACAAACTCTCAAAGTTGCTTGGGAAAAAAAGTGAGGGAGAAACCTACCTTGGCGCCTGTCACCTGGAATGGAAGTTTTGAGCCCTTTGTAGCCGAGGATGTCAGCTTCTCAGATGGTTTTGAAGGGATTCGATTCATAGCAGGAGGCTGATTGTGCAGAACAGAGGACAGGCAAAGCTGCACAGTCTCCTTCAGAGCTTTCAGCTGTGACTCCTGAGGAAAATAAGAAATCATCCAATCTCTGCGTTATTACAAACAGAATTGCTTGCTTTACAGGTCTGTATTAAAACAAACACAAACAGCAGCTGCTCTTAAAATAATTTTACTTGTAACAGAAATTAAGTAAGACTTGTATGTGGCTTTTATATTGTTACTGTGCATTAGACTCTTAGGAACTCCTTGCACTCTTCATCCCTGCATTTTATCTACATTGACTATTGCAAAAGCTTTTTAAATATTATTTTATCATTAAAAGAACAAGTAGACAACCTATCAAAAATTATCAAGCCCAGATTTTTAGATATAATAATTAGTAGACAGAAGCAGAGATTTGCAAGTATTGCAAAGACAGACTTTGTGTGAAATTTTGTTTATAATGGTCAGAGTAATTAGTATTTTTCCACATTATAGAGACTGATGAAAGAAGAGCAGGATGACTTCCCTCATGTACATACATGTGCATATTATGCTGCTGCACTGCACAGTAAACAAGCCACAGACCTTTCTATCTGTTAAGAATATGACTGTCCACATGCACTACTGTGATTTAAGCTAAACCTTTTAATTGGTGAATAAACTGCTATTCTCAGAAGTTCATGACAGTGTTTGTCATTTGAGCTGGAGTGCTGCTGGTTTACCCATAGAAATACAGAGAGATGTATTACTGATAGCAGCACTCTGACTGAAAAATGCTGAGGCAGTGAGAACAGAGGGACAACTACTGCCCTGAGGAGGTCTGGTTTTGAATCTTTGTTCTGTCACTGAGAGAGTTGAACATTAATTACTGAGGTGACTTCATTAGACTTATTTCAGGAGTTGTTAAGCATTATTTGACCTTAAAAAATCTTGCTTTTATTCTTCATATTAAAAACGTGCCTATAAACACAAAACACAACCACACATTTTGGCCTTCAAAGTTTTTTTGAAGATACATAAATAAAGGATTGTGAGGTATACCATGGCAAAAGCTGATGGAAAATGCACACATAGGTAAAATACTGCATGCTACACATGCCAAATATTATTTACAGGATGTAAAGTATTTCACAGTCATGCAGATATGAATCTTTAGCTTATTTGCTAAACAACTATTTTTAGATCCTGGCAAATATCCTATGTTTTATGTCAGACAAACCTCCACTGAAATTCAGCTACTGAGTGCAGCTTGTAACTGAGACAATCTGAGAAAACCAGCAACCATGCAGCAGGGAACACCATCATGTTGGCAGGACTGAGACAACCACAGAAAGACCATTTGTACACACCTCAATTAAG
The DNA here is from genome assembly GCA_028564985.1 of Crax fasciolata. NCBI lineage: Eukaryota > Metazoa > Chordata > Aves > Galliformes > Cracidae > Crax > Crax fasciolata. The sequence goes on from JAOWBO010000081.1 coordinate 1,262,245, forward strand.
CAAAATCAAAGAAACAGGAGATGGAAAAGCATTCATTCTTTTGCAAACAGAAAGTGGAGTGTCTTTCCCTTAAAATATGTGCAGTGAGGAAGAAAGCTAGGTTACCATCTAAGCAGGCAGCGTTTCATATGAGTAACTAATTAAAATGCATGAACCTTGAGTAAGATTGGTATGTCTCTGACCTAATGGCGGTGTAAAGGGAAAAGATTACTTCATCCACTTGACTTGGGGATCATTTAAGCAACAACAGAACACCCTGAAGCAGGGCCTCAGCCCTGGTTTGGTTACTTGTACAGTGTCTGTGTGCTGAGTTAGATGCTAACAGAAACGATGTATGTGTGTGTGCTAAGATGGTTGCTAACAGAGTGCTTCGCTTGCAATTAGTTTGTGACACTAACGACCACAGCAGAGGTGCAGTGGGAACGATAAGGAAGACCAGTTTGAGCGAGCCTCCCTGATAAGGGTGGACAAAACCAAGCAGCCAGCTGTCCAATGGATCTTCAGATCAAGGCTCACAGGTGTTCGAGATGGCAGAGCAGGCCAAAGTTCACAGAATCACAGAATCACAGAATTGCAAGGGTTGGAAGGGACCTCGAGAGATCATCGAGTCCAACCCCCC
>JAOWBO010000081.1:1262963-1276777 GCA_028564985.1 Crax fasciolata
GGAAGGAGACTCCACCACCTCCCTGGGCAGCCTGTGCCAGTGCTCCGTCACCCGCACCGTGAAGAAGTTCTTCCGCAGAAGAAGTTGCAATCTTGGTACCCATAAATCACTTCTAATGAGCATCTACCTACTGAGCATGCACCAATGTGGGAAGGTCATCCAAAGGACAAGGGCGGAAGACTATAAAAAGACCACCCGAGGAAGAGAAGACCACCAAGAAGGGGACTGTAGTACCAGCAAAGGATGCTAGCTTACGGCAAAGACCGTGGAATAAGAGACTGAACACACTACATATCATTTTTCGGATTAGGTGTAGATATGCTAATTATCTTTAAGAGAAGTAATGAATATGTAACACTAGTAAGAATATAATCAGCTCAGAATTCTGTAATGGGTAGTGGCACTTGTGGTGGAGCTATCCCCAGTGCTGCCCGGTGCCGCTAATAAAGAATACCTGTTTAACAGTGAGAATCCTTGCTGTTGAGTCTGTTTCTTCGTTTCATATTAGCATTCTTCTTTTAAGCAATTGTCTTTTCACATGCCCTTTCAAGAAGAGACCATACAGAGAATACTGATAGAGAGAACAGGCGGCATGAGGGGGAGCAGTGCTTTGAACTATAGAACGAGAAGGGAACTAAAGGCCCGAGAATGTTCACATCCACATGTGTATAGGGCCTACAAGGAGATAAGAAAGAGCACATTGGATGGGCAGGATGTTTGCCCAGCTAGCGGAGCTTATCAGCGTGGGCCCCAAGGGAAAAAGATAGAATGTACCCGTAACTTGAAGATGAAGCCACAGAAAAACAAGGCTGGCCGCTGACTGGAGGAGAGTCAAAGAAGACGACCAAAAATGGAAGAAGGATCACCTGAAGGAAGGACTGTATGAATATGCATGTACTGCAATGACTGTGTAATAACGTGTAGTGAATATGTAATACCTACTGTAATATAATCAGCACGCTTGCTGGATTTTTTTGGGAATGCCTAGGTGGAACGATCCCCGGCATGACCCGCACGCTGATAAAGAATACCTGCTAACAAGAGATCAAAATGTCTCGCTGTTAGCTCTCCAGGAGCCTTTGCTCCGTATCAATACAAATCATCATTTGACATTGCCAAAATAAGCTGGCAGAGGTAGTAGGATGCCTAATTTGATTTGACAATATGGACTCAGTCATTATGACACTGTGTGACTGATTGCTGCCTGTGCTCTGCATGCGTACAGGCCCTTGCTCCTGATGCCCAACTATTAAGCAGAAGTGAATGTGTTCTGGAAGACTAGCAGTGGCTTCTGTGAATAGAGCTCTGTGAATCTAGGGGAAAAGTTGCCTCTTGATCCCAGGAAGAAGTCAAAGTAGGAGTGGACACTCAAAAATTCCCTCCTTACAGAAATCCCTTTGGATAACTGCTTGTCCTCTCACCTCCCTCTCCTGTACTTCAGTGCTTGCTCTGCCTTGGCTACAGGCCAGTCATTTTGCCATTGCAAAAGGCAGAATGGACTGCTTTGTTTTCATCCTGTAGGTAACAAAATTCAATTTTGAATTGGTTGGTAAGAGATCTATAAATGGACAGCGTGAGCGTACAATTTAGGGAAACAACATTGGAACCAAAGTTGTCATTTCACGAAGTTATCAGTAGCCTTGGATGTATCAGACTGTGAGTCAAAATGAGCTGTCTGCCTGCCAAAAATGCTGTCAAGATACGATGTACAAACAACTAACCACCAGGGCTAAGGCCCTGTTTCACATCGTTATATTTCCCTGTTTATCCTCTTCATATGGGGTTGAACTCATTATAGAATAATTTGGGCTGTGATGAAGCAAAATATGTCAGGCTTCCAAGGATCCTATCATGGGAACTAGAGAAATGCTGTCGTGAGAATACACTGATGAGAGACATTACATCTACGATCTGCACAAGCAATATTTAAAACAAATATTACAAAGAGAAGTCAAATACCCTTCCAAAAGAAAAACACAATTTTACACCTACTTATAGTCATAATTTGAGACTCAGTCACTCAATTAGTCATTTCCAGTGCAGCTCAACGCTCCAAAAATAGACGCTGCTTTCTACACCGATCCCATTCCTACCTGTGCTAACATTGTCAAAACAGTTAAGGCCAAGTATTTACTGAAGTAATCGCCAAGTATATTTATTTCATACAGAAAAGCTCTAAATCAGGACAGAAGAAGTATCTGAAACTTAAATAGTCTTATGACTCTGCAGTTAGAGTAAGCATGGGCACTGCATGCGAACAATGGTGCCATCCAAGGACTTTCTCAATGATAATTTGCCAGAAGGCGACTCCAGGCTTCTGGAAAGCCTACAGAATACCAGCCCCAAATTAAAATTCCATAAACATAGGGTCAGAGAAGTCAGCTGAGCGTGCTGCAAATCCCCTTCTAATTTTCAGACTGAATTCCTTAATAGTATTCTCATTAGAAGTTTCTGATGTCAAACGTTCTTTGCTTTCTCCTTCACAACTGTCTGCATTTTAAGTAACTGCATTTAGAAGAGATCTACCACAAGCATTGTCCTCTTGTCATTGCCACAGACAGCATCGTGGCATTAGTGGAAGAGCAGGACTGTGAATGTCTGCATGTTCAGAGGGAATACATTTAATTTTTCAATTACGTGGAGCAGGTCAGAGGAGTACACTAGCACGAAGCATCTGCTATATCACAGAAACATACAAGTTTGAATAATGCCACTGTGATCACTGTGCTGATGAAATTTTGCAATGCTGGAGGTAAATTCTCAGTCAAAAGAAGGATTTCGGTTACTGCAAAACTGGCAAATAAAAATACTTTAGTGCAAGTGTAATGCTTTTTTACAAGTCTAATGGAACTTAAAAATAGAAAATTATTAAAAACAATACATGAAAAAAATTTAAATAGACTTCAACCATATGTTCAAGTGCTTTCCTTTCTGATGAACTGCTTCCCCAGGGCACAGTCCCCACAGCCCTCCTGTCCTAAGAGACCACCTAAAGGCGACCATCTCCATCAGTCCCAGCCTCACAAGTGACGGACACACTTCTGTACAGACTGAACCTCGGACAAAATTGTGTCAGCTAACACGCACCTTCTCACTAATGTTCTTCAGGGTATAAAAGAATTGTAACGTTCTGCCATCTGAGGGCCTTTGAGATCTTTCTAACTAGATTTTCCTCCTTTTAAATAACTGTATTTAACTTCATGCATAACATGCACAACAGCTGTACTAACTTCACTCATTGTAATCAGTTTTGCTGGCTGTAGCAGAATTATTCCCAGGTATGTGCCATTAAATATGCATTTACACTTCTGCTGGACTTCACTTGTTTTTGTCACATTGCACCAAAATATTCACAGCTGATAAACATGCTTACATCATGTTACACTTCTTACTTTGTCAAGGGCTGCCTTTTCCAATTCATCTTTTGCAACTGCTAGTTTCTGCTCCAGATCTGTTAGCTGTTGTGCCTGTGGGAATAAAGAAAAACCTGATGTAATCTGCAATGTAATATTTTCCCCCATGATTTTTCATGCAGCACCTGAAAGAGAGGAAAGGTTGTAAACTTTTTCAGTAATATACATGAACTAGGTCAGAAATGCTTGCCAAACGACCAGGCCTCAAGGGATACTATTTTCCCTGAAGAAAACATGTACTTTTCTGTGGGAAGTGGGCTCAAATACACACCATTTAAGTGAATTCAAGCTTACTCTTTAATTTCCATGTCAGTAGCAAAAGTAATTCCGCACTGTAGGAGTATTTTTAATCGTGCCACAGTATTATTTTGAAAAAATCAAAATATTCAAAGAGCTTTAATTGTTTTGTTCATTTCTCTCACTTCTGTTTGCAATTCAACACCTGATTTTGTATTTTTAGACACTGAGATACTAACAGGCACCCAGCCTGCACCCCGTGCACAAGGACTGCTAGCTTTGACATTGCACAATGTTTTTTGCCTGCAGAGCCCTTTAGGAGGAGATTCGGCTTTCAATGTACATGCAATACATTCAGCGCAGGTGTTCAGGAGATTTTTTCAATACTTTGTAAATGAAGGCAATTATTTTCTCTCCTTTTCCCTGCCCCAGGAACCAGATGCACTTGAATAGACTTTTCATTTTAGGGAAAAACATTCTCAGCAAGAACTTCCCACTTTGGGCAAGTAGGAGCTCCCAGATCCCTGCTGTTCTCAGACCTGTCATTAACAGCACAGCACCATGTAACAAAAAGGAATATGGTGCAGTTTTCTTTTACTGTTGTTTTTGCAAAAACAGCCTTGCTTTCCCTGTTTGTGAGGGGATCGTCAGACAGTCATTGGACTAACTCATCATCTTCTCTCTTAAATTCTGAATAGGTGATGCACTTCTTGTGCATACAGAATAATTGGATATAATGCTTGTTCCTCAAAGAGGAATTTCAATTTTGACCAAACTTTTGAAAGCACTCATTTTTAAAATACTTTTGTTTTTCAGCTGCCACCCCTCACCCACTAGGTTTCAGAGGTCTACCCCCAGCCAGATGCTGCTTCCTTGCCAGACTTTTCCAGACCAGATGAACTCTGCTGACTGTAGCATAGCTTGATGCATAATCATACAACAGAAATCCTTGTTCAGAACAAGCTCCACAAAGCATGGTTAACTTGCTGTCTGCTGGTGCTAAGACTATTGCAGCACATACTGTTGCTGATACGTGTAGCAAGTCTGCAGTCATCAGCAGAAACCTCAAGAGATGTTTATTAGCATTAAGGCATAGGCTGTACTGGCTGATAAAATGACAAAAGCCTGACAGCCTTAGTTCCCTGATCATGTAAAGAACTACTTAGTCGCATCTTAGAGCAGGACTAGACCTGCATCTGCGGATTAATCAGAGCAGACACAGTTTCATTAGTCAAAAACCCATATGCTTAGGCAATCTTGCTTTGAAGCAAGATTTTGCTCAGATGCAGGGAAGTCCCTTGTGAATGCGACCCATAACTTCCACTGGATCACATTTCTCAGAGCTCATCCTAGTCGCTGTCTCACACGCAGAAGAGAACGGACCACTGGTTTGGCTCGCCAGCGTGCAACAGACCAGCTAGCACAGAAAGAATCCTTTGGTTTCCTTAGATTTTGCATAGTTTGACTGGACTTACATTGGCTTACAAGAGGAAAAAACTTAGCAACTTCTAAGCATTTTCCTGGAGCTGAGCTACGTTTACGGCTGTTACTAAAGGTAGCACATAACACTGCCAATAAGCACATTTCTATGTTTGAAAGACTGAAAATAAAATTTGGCTTTGACACAGAGACAGCTCTCATTAGATAAGAGAACCAGGCCAACTAATTCCTCACATCATTAACATTTTAATTCTCATCACTAATTAAAATATTTTTACAGTAGAGTTATACAAATTAATACAGTTTCAACGAATGAGAAACAACATTTGAAATACAGCATATGTAATCAAACCATTTCAGTATTTCAGTTGCCATTAAAAAGGAAATGACAGAAAATAGTGTTTACATGGTAGTTGGGAGGCCAGCATGGCAATCCCTGATGGCGCGTATTGCTAAAGGTGTTGGATTACACAGCGATGATGGTGTGGGCCAAAGAACTTTTCCATTCAGCACCATCTGTGGAATATCAGAGCTAAGTTAAGAATTTCAGATTATCAGGTTTTCTTAGACACATAAATTACTTAGGTGGTGGAAAATCTATGTAGTTAATAGGAAGCAGGTAGCAGGAGTTACAGGGGACAGCTGCTTCTTTCTCACTATGGCAATTCCAGGTGAAATACTACTTGTATTCAGTGAAAATGCAGTAGTGTTAAAATCAAGTTTGAGGAAAAGTATTTCATTTCTTTAATGGTTGTCTGCCACTAGAAAGAATGAAATCATCTCACACAGAGCAATAACGTTACTCACATCAAGTAAAACATTTTCTGTTTACAGCGAAAAGGTTTTCTTCCAAAGGACAGGCTAGTATGTATCAATAAAGCCTTGCCATGTGCATCATTTTTCACATCTTATTGTTATTTTTGGTGATATCACAGTATTTTGATGGACTGACTTGATCTGCATCTTTCACGTATATTTATTTCATTTCACAGCTTACCGAGCCAAAAGGCCATTGATTCAACTGAAATCAAGTGACAATAAAACTCCGGCATTAAAAATGCTTCTTCTTGGAAATGGTGGACTGCTCACTTAAAAGCAGTGATGTCTATTTACATCTTATTCCCCAACTGCAGAATGATTTTTTTTTTCTGAAAAATTTTATCAAGCCTGAATTCTTATTGCAAGAGTTCTACTGCTGTTTTAATTAGAAATATTTTTAAGGAGCCTGTCCAAGTAATGTGGCTCAGATACTTTGTAAAGAACAAGTGCAAAGTACCAGTACGACTACCCAAGGCCAAAGAAGAAAAGACCTTTGCAAAGCTTGGTCTGGGAAAACTTAAAAATGCTGTTTTTCTTAGGCACTCTTGTAGAATCAAGTCTTACAGACAAAACTGGAATAAACCAATTCTTCATCCTCTGAAAGAATGCATCAAGCAGTTATTGTCTGTGAAGCACACTCTTCCAGATCAAAGGAATGTACTTGCCTTTACTCATGGTGAATTACATTACACATCATGCCCATATTTAAATTCTTCCAGGCATAATAAATATTAAAAAAAACAAAACAAAAAAAAAAAAAAAAAGAGGAAGAAAAAAAGAAAGGACTAGCATGATTTCAAGTAGAGAGAAACCCAAAGTGATGCAGAACTAATTTCTAGCAAGTACTTGAGACCAGACTGAATTCCTACACACATTTCAAAGCAATGTGAAGGCAATACCTCTATGTTTTCGGTATGACAATTTTAAGTGTTCAAGAATTTATAATTGTCACATCTACATAACACAGATTGTTCAAACTTCTCAGTCACACAACAGAGAATGCTGTACAGCAACCTGTAAAACAGTGTACTTCTCACTTCCTTAGTGACACTGTAAGAAAAGAATAAAACCGTGCATGAATGGTCTGTTGTATATCTTCAGAGAAGTTCAAGATCTTGTTTTAGTCTGAAAAATTAAGCCTTTCTAACATCTTTCTTGGGATGAACATACCCAAATAAAGACAAATAAATTACTGTTGCATTATGTATTGCTGACAGCAACGTGATACTTTCCAAATAAATTCCTTTAACAGTTTTTATTGGTATTTTATCTGCAAAATGTAGGTCTAAACTTCACTTCCAGGCGTGGCTAAGTCCATAGGCTTTTGTGTAGACATCTTCTCCAGGCACTCCTGTTTCATATCAGGAGTCAGACAAAATATAAAGCTTCTCGTCTGTGTGTTATGAGATCATTCCTGAAGGTACAGGCCAGCAAAATCAGGTTGTGATCCTGCGTCTGATTCAACTCATTGAAAAAAAAATCCTCTTTCCTTCTTAGAAGTCCCAGAAATAGAACCCCTAAGAAAGATTATTAGTGGCAGGGTATCAGTTCCACTCTAAAATAATTAAGGGTCAAGTTTCAGATCAAGTGAAGAACATGGCAGCCTGGTTACAAATATTGCATGCTCATTAGAGCAGTCTAAAAACTTTTTTTAAATTTTTTTTAGCATTTCTTCCCCAGAATCTTTATGCAGCATGTTCATGTTCAGTCAATATTGAATAAAACATTAATGATGATTGATATTTAGGGTTTTCATTTTTAACTTGTAACTGCTTAGACTAGTTATGAGGAAAAAAAATACTAGATTCTTCTTCTTTCTGCATTTTTTTCAAGGGAACATAAATCGAGACTTGGCAGTTCATTACAAAACTTTTTTTATGGAAAAAAAAAACCTTTTATTTCCATACCAAGAATTCCTGCTTATTGAAGACAAAATTATCTCACATCCTTCTTAACGAGAGAACATGGATGACTAAGTGATACTTAATAACACATGAAATAGATGGGATATTTTGTACTCCATTATAAAATAGGCCTTATGTAAGTGTTTAACACTAAAATGTTCAGTGTACAACTTTTTGTTTTATAATTTATTATATTGTCTAAATGGGACAACTTTTTAATTGGAAACCACTTAACCGGAAAACGAAACAACCGCTTAATTGAATAAATTATCCAGCAAACAGAAATTTGACTCTGAGATTTGAAACTGCACTGTTTCACAGTGGTGAATGGTACAATGGTACTGTTCACAGAAGATGGAAATGTAACTGAGAATAACACTTTTGGGCAGCTATTTCGTTTAATTAGATGTGCATCTATTGTCATACATTTAACAACATCTGAGTTGTATTTCAAGCACTTACAACAGGCATAGAAGTCAGTTAAAAATATGATTTCTATAAAATCCCAGAGATTGGATGTTTACTTGTCACTCAAGACCTTTGTCAGTTTTATTAGTGGAAAATACACTTGATCTTCCCCAGCCCTCATGCTTTTCCTTTACATAAAACCAATTACAATGAAAGCAAAATGGGAGTTTGCTGAAGTTTTACCAAAATACTCAAGACCTAACTAAAGGAAAATAGTTGCTTCCCTGCAGAAACAAACTCAGAAAACATACATGTATAGAAGAGACACACTGCTCATGTCTGCATTTGGTCTTCCTTTTTAAATCTTATTTTTAAAAAGGTCTCCCATAGGAGATTTTCTTCCCTTTAGAGTAAGGCCAGAGCACATTACATTTAAGCAACAATTGTTATTGTCCATTGATAACAGAACCATATGATGACAACCAGCTACTGCTCTTTCTAAGTCCGCCCTGTATAAAAGATTATATTGTTCTTTTTAACAGTAAGAACACAACCACCGAGGTGACAAAAATTTAAGATGCATTTTAGGCACACTGAAAACAGTAGTGTGCTGCGAACATATTCACTAACACCAGCTTATTCGTTAGTTATTACAGAGAGGCTCCAGATCAGTCAACAAATAGTACCACAGATTCCAAAAACCCTCCCAAAATTAAGATATCAAGCAAGGGGGAACTAGATGATGCAGCACTACACTCTCAAATCGTTTTGAGGATTTTTGTCTGACTCTGAATGCTTTGGCATTGGTTCCAAACAGGCTCTGCAAGGTGGCACACCTAATCTGGGATGTGCACATCAGGCTCTGGTTGCTGAACAGCACAGCTGAGCGAGGAGTCCCAGGGCTGCCAGAGCAGCTGGCTCTGCAGATCGCCCTGTGCCAGCTGCACCTGGGACCCTGTACCCAATGCGGCACCTCAGCTGCTCCTCCAGTCCTTCCCAGCTGCAAGGACAACAGGCTGCGTGTCACTGGGCCAGGCAGGAAGCTTGCAGGAGGGCGAGGGAAGCTTCTCCTTGTGAGCATCATGGCAGGCGCCTGCTCCCTGCTCACCATTTGTCATACCTCTGCCACTCCATTCCCTCCCTTGCTGCCACAGAGGCTGACAGTTCGTCTTGTACCAGAATTCTCAGCATAACAAGGCTTCAGCTCTAATATTTCAGAAAAACACACTTTTCTCAGGAACTTATGAAGCATCTATCATGGCAGAAGCTAAGATGGTGGAGAAAAACGATTGTGCTAAAACGCTTGCTCTCAGTGTATGTCTGGCATTGGCATTACTCATCTAAAATCTTGCCCCCTTTGGACATTTGGAACACCTGGATCCACACGCACATCTTTCACAGGAAGCACTCCCTCTTTTTCCATATACATGTTCATAAGAGGTTGCGCCTTCCACCCTTTTTTTCCTTGTTATTTTTTGTGATCCCCACCCCCCCATTAGTCCTACCTTTTCTCTGATCTTTGGGCAGTTTGGACTTGATGCTTAGAAGATAAGATTTTTCTGTTTTTAAACTCTACTGGGCACATTCAGAATAATTATTATACTGTTTAGAAAACATCAGTCAAAGTCCCACTCCATTTCAATTTGATATCGATAGAAAAAAACCCCTCATTTTGGTGGGAGCTGGACCAGGACTGGAAACTGACTGAATAGCTGGATGCTGTCAGTTAAATCTGAAGCTGTTACTGCTAGATTTAGTTAAATTCAACTTAGTCACATGCTGGCTATTGAGTAGCCTTGTCTCTCACAGTAACTCAGACTAGCTATTTAAGATTGTGTAACATCTAATGCAAATAGACATACTTAAAGCTGCATTCTAAGGGCCATACAGAAAATTTTAATTGAATTTTTCAATTTGCTAAACACATCATAACAATTTTTGATGCTTAAAACTATGTTGTAAAAAAACTCTACTGACAATAAACTAACATACCTGACTTAGTACTGAAATAATATTCACATTTTCACGAATTTGTGTTTTCCCAAACTGCATGAAACTGTTAAAAACCAGAATAGTAGAAAGATGTTTGGTTGAATGAAGACAGACACATAAATGTCGATGCCCCTCCATTTTTTTGTGCACCGTATCTCATTATATTTAACATTTCCCTGTTTCTGCAAATAGCATTGTAAATATTTTTCCACAACCAATTCTGCCTGGATCTTTAGTCTGCTACTGTGTTGCTAATATTAACACATTTTTAATGATTCTAAGGTTACTAAACAAAATCCAAGTGAAATACAAAGTATCTAACAGTAAAACATGTTAAACAGTGAAATCTTCCTAAGCAAAAGCCACAATCTAGATAAGACTTTCTAAATACATTTTTCTGAAATCTGCAAGTACACTACACCACTACTCAGGAGGAAAAAAAAAACAACAAAAACCACAAAAACAATCAAACAAGCAAACCCAACAAGTCATTGTCTTTTTGCCCTGCTTCAAAAGAAATCAAATTAAAACAAACAAAGAACAATTTTACACTTCATGAAAACAAGTACTCACTCTACAGTGATAGAGGACATGAAAATATCCCTGTGCTAGCTATACTGTCTCAACAAGAGTCATCCGAAAAGTAACCAACCCATCACTCACCAGCAAAACATCTCAGGCGTGGATATTTATGCAGTAGAGGTAACGTAGTTCACAAAAATCAACTTAGCAAGTCTAAGTTTCTTGTTTCAAGGGATTAAACTACTGAGAAAAACAATTCAATAATGTCTTGCCTTAAAGCCCTTTTTTTTCTACATCCAGTAAGTAACCAGATCTGATCACAAATAACAGATAAGCTGAAAAAAGTTTTTATGTCCAATACTGGGTAACATCCCACTACATATCTAAAAGTGTGTGAAAGCATTGACTTCGTGAAGAAAAAAATCCTTAAGTGAACAATCAACAGAAGCATTGCAATACAAGTATAATAAGCCTCATCACTTGGAAAAAAATGCAATAAAATAAAATAAAAGTGCAATACGGATCCTAAACCAAGTAGACTAAATCCAATACCGAGCATAACTCTGTGTTAGTCCAACTACAGAGCAGAAGTACATCAAGAAAAATCACACGGTCTCTCATCTTCCAGCTCTCCCTCCACTTGCCATCCTACAAAACCCTTCACAGCCTAATCCATCAGCCATCCAACTCTGGATGCAGCCCGCCAGCTTTGCTGGAAAAATAAAAAGCAACAACCTGGTCACAAAGTTTGCACTCAAATCTACTATTCCCAAGCAGGAAAAATGGAGTTCTAACAACTTAGCACATTCTAGAAGTCAAAAGATGAATAGACTAACCTTCATGTCACAACAACTTCAAACACAAATGAAATCTACAATGTACTTCCTCAGTCACCAATGCAATGGCTTTGAGAAATACACTTACAATTCTCTTCTTGACATGATGATGACTTTCAGCAAACAAAGATAGTCTGTGAAGAAAATACACCTATATTCTAGCAAATAATGAAAATAATAACTCGTTTCATACAAGTTACGTGTTACAAATTACCATGCCTCAACAGCTCTCCCCAGTAACATGATACTGGCTGTCATAAATCACCAGGGACAGCAACTTCTGTGAACAGCATTAATTATTGATTAAGCTATTAGATATCTATTGTTACCGTTTGTGCAATTACCTTGTAATGCAGACACTTCAAAAGAGAAATGTCATCAACACTGCCATCTGACTTCACGTAAACCAATGTATACAAATGGAACTAGAGCATGCAATGCAAACCTCTCCACAAGTTCCAGGCATGCAGAGAACCTGACCTGCATGTACAACCACCAAACCACTTGGTCTATTACCCGCAAGTCTAGTAAGAAAAATGCAACCATTCCTGAGCTAAAGATGATGAGTGTTTTGCAATACTTGTAGCCGCGATGCTTTCTCCTACACTCAAAGACCTTCACTATAAAAGAACAAATCATAGTTCAAAATAATTACTCAGAATACTACTGCTGGGTAATCTCTCAAGGTCTGGGCTAGATTCTACAGGATATCTTTGACACTCTATTATTTAAGCCCTTCTCTCTAAATGTTGGTATTTCCTAAAAATTTAGACAAAAAAAAGTTTTCTATCTAACAATGCTATGTGTAGTTACAGATTGATAAGACTTTTCACTTGGTCATTTCTTACTAGTCATGTTTGTGCATCATTGTTTCTATTGCTTTAGGAAGTGGTATCAGGCTCTAGGACCCCGGCTCCTCCCAGGCTCAGCAGAGAGTAGATGAACTACCTCGAGACTGAGAAAGAAAACACGTGCTACTCATGCTCCAAAAGAGAAAAAGAAAGATCACGACATACAGATCTGTTAGCACAACATTCATTTTTGGGAAAGTACTGAAAAGAATAATCAAACTACCTCTCTAGAGGGCAGAGTTTTACATGCTATATGACAAAACTAAAACATCAAAAAACTAAACATCAAATATTTTGGTGACATCAAACCAGAACTCGGTGTGTTACAAAAGGTGTTTTTCTGTTTTTTGGGTTTTTTTCCCTAAATTTATCATGACAAACTGGAGAAAATAGGTTGACATTCCCCAAAAGACAAGCGTAAGATGCTAAATACAGACAGGAATAATCACTGAAACAAATACAGAATATAAAGCAGCAGAGATTAATGACTCAAGATGATATCACCACTGAATGTGTCATGTATTCATAAAAGAGGCAAAGAATACTGTGGGTACTAACTATAAAAATGCTTTTACTCTGCTCAGTAAGGGTGTAATGACCAGCTGCATTCCTGTGGTCACTTTAGGGCATTGCAAAAGGACACAGACCAAAGGAAACGTTCAGATTGGAATTGTGTGCAGCATTAATGGTATGCATATCAACACTGAAAAGTAGAACTGCGAAAAACAAACAAACAAAACCAAAACTAAACAAACCTAACCCCTATATATATTATTTTCAAAAGCAAGAACTCTGAGAGATGCAGAATTACAGTTGCAAAATATGGTTATAAGGGGAATGGGAAATAAAACTCCTTTCTAAGTCTACGGGAAATGGTATGCTAACTAGTTGATTTCCATTTCAGTAAGGCAGATTTAAAAGAGATATATTCTTACTTTTAAGGCTAACAGACCAAAGCAGCAGAAATACATTGGTGGAACAGCTGCAGGCTTCTGAAAACAAATTGGATAAACATTATGAAAGAATAACACGCACATAATCCAACCCTCTCTGGAGCAAGAAAATAAGGAATGTCCCTGGTATTTTTCATACCTTTATTAGAAAACATGTTTTAACATAATTTCTTTATCTCAGTAACTATTAAGTTATCTTGCTTATTTATGTATTTAATAGGAAAAATCCATAAGAATATTTTCAGACTTCTACCACATTGGGCTCCAGTTACGTTGTCGGTACTTTTCAGAGGCAGTTCAGTTTGCTACTTTCTCCTTCAGCATCTGATTTCTGACAAAGTCAAGAGAAACCTGGAGAACACAGAATCATAGAATCATAGAATGGTTCAGGTTGGAAGGGACCTTAGAGATCACCTTGTTCCAACCCCCCTGCCATGGG
>JAOWBO010000081.1:1276877-1290462 GCA_028564985.1 Crax fasciolata
GACCCAGGTGCAGGACCTTGCACTTGGCTTTGTTGGACTTGATGAGGTTGGCATGGGCCCACCTCTCCAGCCTGTCCGGGTCCCTCTGGATGGCATCCCTTCCCTCTGGCGTGTCGACTGCACCACACAGCTTGACATTTTCATATCTGAAGTCTTGGGTAGTTATTTTTTCAAAACATGCTTAAAAACGTTATACGTTAGATGTGTAATAACCTGTACGTTTCTTCCAGATTCTACTCAGTTACTCAATGTGATCAAGTCAGCCTGTAGCTTAGCCTAGCAAAGTCGACAGTTAAATCTCTCTCAAAGAAAAAAAAAAGTAGTACAATATTTTCATATTACGCTATGATTATAGCTATTTGTTTTGCTTTTCCTAAGCAGCATTGCTAAATTTCCCCAGGGAGGTAGCAGAAGATTCAGATACTGAGGAAACACACTGGGTGAACGAACACATTGCAGGCTAGAGATTCTGTCTGAAAGGGAGAAGAGCTGTAATTCTCTCTAAGAGAAGTTGATATGACACGCCCATATGAAACCATCCTCAGTCTCTTCTCATCACCTTTTAATAGTGAGATACGAAGATTGCATTTAGTATTACAGGGCAATGTGAAAACACTATCAGAAAAAAAAACATTCTTTTTGTGCCATATAAATCTAAGTGTAAATAGAGTTTATGGGAAAAAAATGTTGCTTTTCTGTTTTTTCCCAAAAAGCTTTAAAGAAAAAGCAGGAATTTTATGATACTTTGAACATAATAAAGAATCCTTTGAAGTATGTTAAAATAGTCTCATTTTTCAAACATGCAAGGCCAACTGGAGTGTATAGTTGATAATATTAATAAAAGCCGGTGTAATTCTCAGGAAAAGTGAATGCATATTAGAAATGGACGGATTTTGTTCAGCCTGGGCTGCCAGATGTACACAAATAGTTAGCAAATTGTACTGGGAAACCAGACACTCTTGCATCTTCATGCATGTGCAAGCACACAAAGCACTTCTGCAAAAGGTTCTCAGAGGTTTAAAGTTAGGAAAGTAATTTTTTTTCAAGCCAAGGTAACAATGTCACTTACATTTAAATGTTTAACAGAAGAGAACTCTGCTAAATTTGGCATTTGGTGTCTGTGTCTTCCCGCCTTATTCTGTAATTATGTCACCTCCTCCTCTGTCGGGAGCGCAGAATCACATAGAGAAATAAATACTTTGCAACTCCAGGAAACGGGTTTACTGTGGCATGTAATTAAATACTGCTAATATGGAGGAAAACATGTGGAATGAATTTTACTTTAGAAGGAGGAATGGTATAAATATTTACCACACCCCATCAGTATGAGGCAAAAGCAATTTCACAATTTTGTTTTTCTTTGAGTCTACTTACCATACCAAGAGCATAGCTTAGAATGATTTTCACACATTCAAATAATGAAATGACTGGTGTAGCACGATGTGTTTCAAAGAGTTTGGAAAACTGTTTTGACTACAAACAACAGACTTCAGTTAAGGCTTTTAAATGCATCACTTTCCCCTTCCATATAAAGTCAGTTCAGATGTTTCCTAAGTATTTTCTTGAAAAAAGTTCTTGAAATAAAGAAATATTATTTTTAACCTGCCTTCACTTGCTCACACAGATCTCTGCAGGTGATTTTCAGGCAAGTCTAGGTTTGAGAAGATGTTACGGTACTGTTTAGTCTTTCAGAGAAATACTGGAACACAATTTAGAAGCATCAAAACCTGAAGCAAGGTTACCATCTTGCTTTTAATTTGTGATGTCAAGGTTCACAGAAAAGCATGGGTTTGAGAGTACCACCACAGAAACCAACAGGCATCTGCAAGGTGCAGCAGAGGTTATCAGCATCTGGAAGCAAGCTTCTCCTCTTGCATCCTCCCTGCCTTCCTCTTTCCCACCACATTCCTCTCTCCTGGTCAGCCTCGCTAAACTCTCCACCTGCCTTCTTCCCCTGTTTGAACACCTCAACTTCTGCTGTTTCCAGGTGTCTCTCATCCCCCAACCTGTCTGTTCAGACTTCCTCCAATTTCACAGCTGCTTTTTGATGCTATCACCTGGGTACCTGGTGGCTCCAAACATTCAGAGAGGTCTACGGACTCCCCATGGCCACAGGCAAACAGTGTAAACATGCATGGCAAATATGCACTCAGACAACTATACATTGGTAATGGGACATGCATGTGTAGCAAATGGGGTAGGTGTAGTTTGCTCCTCAGAGGAGGGTACATAGCTATAAACTGTCTTGCTCACGGTCAGACAGATACAGACATTTACCTGCCAAAGTAGTTGATGGTAATGGTGTTAGGGCATTGTATTTAGATTGTCGTCATAAATGGGTGGCCAACACTATATTTTGCCTCAGGATTTAAATTACAGACAGGAAAACAGATTAAATGGTAGATGAAATACGTATTTCTGACACTTTTAAGCAGAATCCTTGGGAATTCATCACAAAATAGTAAATAAATACTTAAGCCATAACAGTGAACTACTAGCATCTCGTACATTCAGAAGAACAAAGACATGAAGAGTATGGGAGACTTGTATAAGCCGATAGCGAAAGTTAATGCTGGACTTATTTTTCTTCATCTCACATTTGTGCTAAACATTCATATGCTTGTGTTTCAGGAACAACAGAGAAAATGCCTTCTATTTTAGTAATTCCCTTCTAATTTAGTACAAATACGTGAATTCTAGGCCAATATAACCAAATGATGTTAAGACAGGGAACGGAGAAGGACTAAATTTTGAAAACAAATGGTTATGAATGCATGAAACAAAGGCAGATTTCAATCTAGCATAGCATTTAAACTTGAGTACTTAACTGAATCAGGACTTCAGGATCATAATGTAACTACTGTAACTGTATTGAGTTCATTCTAAACTATTTGGTACCTGTTTCCAAAGGCAACGATAAAATTAAAAATGTTGGCTGAAAATTTAGTATTAATTACTCCTTTTTGTCCTTGTTAATACACAAAGAAAATTTGAAGTGCTGTCAGCTCTTTAATGTTACCACTCTGCATGTTTTGAGGGACTGAACACTGGCAAAGAGATAGGAACTCAAATTCTAATGCCAGTAGATAGGCTGACAACCAACATGGCCTCGAGTACATCATGGATCTTTTGTGGCTCCTGCTGTTTATCTGTCACATGGCATTATATCACACGTATAGATGCACAGGAAGTTGTAAATACACACACATGAATGCCACGTAATGAATCAAAGACATTACAAAATACTTCGAAAATATAAGAAGAGCAAATACATGCCAAATATGAAGAACTCGTTTTATTTACTATCAGTTGTTAAGTTATGGTCACACAATGTTAAAACTAGATACAATAGTTTTCTAATTCACTGGAGTATTGCAGGAGAAAGCTGTACTTCCCTCCCCTCTTCCTCTCCCGCTTATTCCTCAAAGCTCTCATCAGTAGCCTCATTGACCACAACAGGCAACACCATGTAAAGCTTACTATGAACTTTTTTCTCAGTGTTGATTATGAAAAACACAACCCAAAAAAACCCCTTCTTACAAACATCTTCACAATGAATTCCACCACAGTCAGTAACAGTTCATAAGGCAGAGACTGCAGAGCTCCCTCATGTCCTCTAGAAATATTACAGACTCAAGTATACATCCTTCCACTGAACTGCAATCATAAACTTGGCAATATTCAGAGACATACAGAGAACGTAATTCTTCAAATCATTATTCCTTGGTAAGGCAGGAAGAAAGTATAAAGTTTAATGGAGTGGGAACCCAGTGGGAGGGAGGAAAGGGTAGAAGTCATAACATAACAGTAACCAGGAGCCAAGAGATGATTGCTACATGCCGTTCGTGCTGTACCCTTGCATCCATCCACTGCTTCCAACACAAAGAATCAGAGCTTCACAAAACAGCCTCAAACAGCAGTGATAGCATGGAGTCTGTCTAGCTAGTTTGAAAGCAACTAGAAATGAAATTAAAATGAAATGAAAAAACATCTGCTCTTTCCCAAATCTAGCAGACTCTCTCATATCAGACAGATACTTGAAAAACTTTCCACTCTTTGCCACGCAGCTCTTACTCTACTCAGTATTGTCTTCAGAGCTGAAATAAATACAAATGAGCACACTGAGCCTACTGTTCCCCACATCTCCCGTGACTACTTAGGAAGATAGCACAGATCTGCCATTCTGTTTTCTGACTAAATTAAATTTCCTTTACTCACGAAAAAGGCTAACAAAGATATTTCTGAATACACATGAAGGATATATCAGATTAGCAAATCAGAAGTCTATCAGAGACAGAACTGAAGAGTAAAGAGATATTTCAGGTATTCACATACAAACTTCTCAGGTGATGGGACTTCAGAGTCCTTTCCACAATTCATTAACGGTATTCAGAAAAGACTCTAAAAGAGCTTTTAATTAAATCAGTTCATAATCTCCCCGAAAGACAAGTAAACATTTTCCCTGTTTTGCAAGGGCACTCAAAGCAGAATACACTCTAACTAACCTGGGACACACCATGTAGCTGGTAGCTGTAGTATTCCTTTTGCCTTCAGTGAGGAAATGTGGACCTTGTACTGAGTTAAATTGCTTCGTAAGTAATTCTAAGTCTAGTCACTTGGAAGTTGACTACTTATCTACATCTTTTACGCAGGGAATAAAGGCACTACTCGGTTAGCAGCCTCCAGTCACGTGATGTCAATCTCTCTTTTCCCTTGGTAACAGGGATTGACTTCTCCCTGTGTTAACATGGACTTGATATACTCTAGAGAACTGTCTGTACAGTCTGCCCTTCCCATCCATACCCTTTTATTTTCCTTTTATGAGCTAGACAGACTGGCTGTTTATCTGTCTTGTATATCAGCAGACATTTTCTTTTTTCTTTTCTTTTCTTTTTTTTTTAGAAGCATCAGTTTTAGTAAGGGTATTTCAGAACATTACTGGAATGACTCACCTATGAAATATTCCATTGATAGAAAGGTGAAAAATTTGTTACAGAATCTATGGAATAGAGCAACAGATTTTGGTCACCATCGAGGAACTAGAACATTACTTTATCTGAGCAGTAAACAGATTTTCATCAACTAACAATTTTCCTCTACTTTTGTGTATTTAGAAAGGTATCACACACTATTTTAGGCTTTGAGACTTCTCTTCTTTGCCCCAGAAAGCAATTTAGTGAAGAACATTGTCCCAGTTAGAGTGATTTGCAAAAAGAAAATAAACAGCTGAAATAGATAGTATTTCTGAAATTACATTATGGCATTACGCGTGTCTTTGGTGTTTTGAGCTCTTTTCAGTATGGAGAAAAGCAAATAATTCCTTTAAACTACAGTAATAAAGGCAGTTATCATGCTCACAGGTTACTTCAGTATTACAGCAACTCTAATACCTTAGCTAAGCTCTGTTGAAATAAAACTCACCTTAAAAATCAAATCTTTTTTCCCATAACGAAGTTCTTTCAGCTGGGCTTGGATCTTTTTTGACTGAAAGTGAGGATAACACAATCAGGTTTTGGTTTTATTTTTTAATATTTGCTTTTAAAACCTGAATAAAAATATCAAGTTCTGACAACAAGAAAGCATAAACAGGAGACATCACGTTCAAAGCAATCTTCAGGACAGACTGAAACTGTCTGCATGCAGTTTGGGAGAGAAGAATGAAGCTTGAGCTTCCTGGTAGACAATTCTGTTTGTGAAAGATGTTCGATCCAATTATTAAAAGAATATTGATTTCACCTAGTTACTATACTTGAGAGGACAGAACCTAGTTAAAGAGCAGCAAATACACTGACCTACACCACCTAACTCTGGCAAAATGACAGAAAAAAAAAAGAGAAAAATTATGCTCTTGTAGCACATTTCCTTATTCTAATGGTACTAACCCATCTAAAATCCATAAATTTGCCAGGATGATTCATTGCATCTAAAATTTTTCAGGTTTAAAATACACTCACAATCTGCTGCCTTGAGTGCTGGTTAGCTTAGGTTTGGTTTCCTGAAATTCTCAGGCAGCAGTGCTTGCCATAGTACAATAGATTGCATTTAATTTTAGACTTCACCTTTAGCATCAGACATTTGTGTTGCAAATAATAAATCATCAGAAAAAGATCTTCAAGTTAACCACGTAATATTCAAGATGCTATTCAGCTAGGACAAACAAACTCAAATAAGACAGATAAATAAAAAGCTACATTGAACACTGTCAATTTTTAGCAGTGAACAAGGGAAGAATACATATTTGTACTCAAATACTTTGGTGTGTTTGAAAACATCAGTTGTGACATAGGAAGATAACAGAAGCTGATAAGCTAGCAAAAAAATATCCATTGTTTCCTACTGTTAAGGATTTCTGAGAAACAGTAGTTCGAGGTCTTCAGTCAGCTAATTAGCTAATAAAACCAGAAATTGGTACTTGGACTTCCTAAGTTTTGCTGTCTAAGTTTAAAAGTAGAGCCCTTGAAGAAAATATGGGTCAACAGTAATAATAAAAATTTTAGTAAAGACAAGAAGTATTACCCTTCCATTCAATTCTGGCAATGTGAAATGACTTTCACAGAAGTTATTTGTGCAGATGAAAACCACAACTAAAGTCATCTAAATGAGTAAATCAGATTCATATATAGTAATACCCACTCTCGTAAAGGTGGAGAGTTAAAGGGACTGCTCCACTGAATATGGTTACTTGGGCATCCAGGTACTTGGAAAAATCTGAGTTTTCTATCGTCAGCTATCTTTGCTAGCATTTCTGTAGAGGGGATTTTTTAATGTGACACTTCCTCCTTGAAATAATGAAACATTATAAGGGTCAATAATAATAAAACTTCCATATCTCTATACAGCATTCTAAAAAGGCATTTAGCTACTCCTGTCTTATTCTAGGCATGCAGATCAGGGAAATAAAATCACTTTAACATATGTTATTGATGCATAATGAATATTTACAAAGCTATATATATATATTTTAATAACTATGCCCAAACTTTACTATATTGCTCTAAAACTTGAATTTGCAGCTTGCTAATATATTAGCAAGCTAGAGTTTCCTCTAGTGAAGTCACAGAAATGAGTTCAGATGAGTGCTTAATAAACACTCATCATGCACGTGTAATATATTATCTATGCCAGAGCCTCAGTTTAGAACAGAGAGGAACCTTCCTTACCTCTTCTGCATGAATGCCACAAAGCTTGTTTCCTGACAGGAGCTTGTTCTTGAGGCTTTTGTTCTGAGGAAAAAAGAAAGTTTTATTGCAGAGACTTAGTGAAATTTTAAGGGATCTATTGAACATTTTATCACATCAGTTTTGTTTTATACATTGGTAACACGTTCAAGTCACAGGAAAAGACACAAATAAAAAGATACGGTCGCTGCATCATAGTGCATATACTCTTTCACACAATTCTGACAGCCTACAACTTTGCATTAAAACACGCTTTTGGAGAAAGAAGAATGCACACAGAAAAATTCCAAAACATGCCAGCAATTGAAAGCAGTTTAGATTGGATATGTCGAGGTAAAAAGACAAGAAAAAAAGCCCTTTATCCTTACCTGGTGTCAAGTGCACAGCTCAATATCATTTCCAGTAAATCATTATAGAATTTAAGTAAGAAGGTCAAGGATGTCAATGCTTAGTCAAGGTGATGAAATGCATGGGGGCTTTGCATTAAACTTCACAATTTAAAATTGCAAATAATCAAAAACTGTTAAAGGCTAGCTAGCTGATTGTACTTTGGCCTTTCAGTGCTCTTATTCATGTAGAAGTTTTAAATATATTTCTTCTCATTTTCAGGCGAAAAAATGAAAACATATAAACCTCCATAGCATGAATTTCTTGGTCTGGTAATTGTGTCTGCCATTTACACTCATACTATCCTATAATTAAGAGCCAAGAGTAAGATTTCTCTCTGCTGTGAATATATTTACAAACTGTTCAGAAATGTAAATATTTGACAGGTAGACCATCCAGTGTTGGACTTCAACTACGAAATTAACTTAAACTGTAAACATACATGCAGAAACCTAGACCACCACATTTCACAAATATATATTCATTAATAACAAGCACATCTCTCTTGAATATTGTGCGCAGGAACATGCTGGCATTAGATAAAAATGGTGATTCAGTTCAGGATATCAATTCAAATTTAGGTCTACATTCAAGCGAAACACTGAATACTGTTTCCTGAATTAGTAGCTTGAAGTTTCTCTTGAAAAATTTTCTTATTAAAGCCAAGATAAACAAAATAAAATTTGAAGCCTCCTTTTCAGAATTCCAAGATGATGAGAAGACACAACATCTTGTTTCACACATTTCACTGCTGCTGTCTACTGTGTGCTAATGCACAATGTTACAGAAAAATCTTTTCAAGCTGACACAGGTGTCCACAGTTCTGTGATGCAAGAAAAAACAATTGGGGTACTACTACTAGGAAAAAGACAACCCAGATTCTGCCTTGCACAAAATACAATTTGCAAAGGGCTGAATGTGAAGGGAAGGAGAACAAATATTCTCAGAAGTCTTGCGTTCAAATGAGTTTTGTTGTTTGAAAATTATGTGGAGGCTCTGGATGAGCACCCTATTGCACTAATCACCATGGAAACACAGGACTAGGCTCCGTAACAAGGGAACTAGATACCAGATACAGGGTGATCAAAGGGAAACAAACAAAAAAAAATCCCAACAAGATCAAGTATGCTCAGCACATCTATATGCAAGGGGTCTCACATAAAAGATCAGCATCACTTCTTGGGGTGACGGACAAACAGATGTGCCAAAGGCACTGTCTCATTAGGAAATTGCACTTAATTAACCCAGGAATTGAAACCATCACTTGGTTTTCCTAACTAGATCCACTACTCTCCAGTTTCCCTGTAGTCTAACAATGGTTCTAAGGGTGAGCGGTAGTCTTTACACTTCTGCTCATTTCTCTCCCTTTTGCCAAGTGAAAAGTACTATGAGAAATACTTCTTTTAACACAATAGCAGTTCGTAATTAACTTCTACATGCACTGTTTGACGGAGGCCCTGCAGCAACCCAAGACATGAAGAACTGAGTGCCTACCACCTCAAAAGGACATATGTTACAGCAGATGCCTGTCACAATTCACATTTTGTGCCAAAGTAGTCAGACAGAAGAAAATAGTTGAGAAAAATTGTTCAAAACCAAAAATTCACAACAATATTTTAAGTTAGGTGGACACCATTTTGGAGCTTTACATAGGTCTAACAGGATTTACCAATCCTGCCTCAATATCTAGCCTAGTAGCAAGGAAGCAGAGACTGAGGCTACTAGAAAGCAAAACACTCATGATTTCATCTGCACTTATTAATATGTTTTTGGAAATGAGAACAAGCATTTAAAGGTTACTAAGAGCATAATAAGTAGGAGCTTGTCAGAGGGAGCTGACAACCTCCTGCTTAAAGTTTGAGTGATTTTTTGGTTCTTAGAAAATTACACATCGCTACCAAATACAGCTTTGCATCCTGATTAATATTGATAGCTTTCTGTAGCAGAACATGCAATATACTAGTAGAAACAAGGGGAGTATAGAATCATAGAAACATAGAATAGCTTAAGTTAAATGGAGCCTTAAAGATCACCTAGCTCCCAACCCCATGTCGTTGCCACCCACTACACTGGATCAGGCTGCCCAGAGCCTCATCTGACATGGCCCTGAACACCTCCAGGGATGGGGCATCCACTGCTTCTCTGGGCAACCGGTTCCAGTGCCTCACCACCCTCTGAATAGAGAATTGCTTCCTCACATTCAGCCGAAACCTCTCCTCTTTTAAAGTCATTTCCCCCCCTTGTCCTATCACTATCAGACCGTGTAAAATGTCAGTCCCTCTCCTGCTCATAAGATCCCCTCAGGTACTGGAAGGTTACAATGACGTCTCCCTGGAGCCTTCTCCAAGCTAAAACAAGCCCAGCTCCCTCAACCTTTTATTCGCAGGAGAGGTGCTCCAGCCCTCTGACCATCTTTGTAGCCCTTCACTGGACCCACTCCAACAGCTTCACACTCTTCTTGTGCTGGGGGCCCCAGACCTGGACGCAGTACTCCAGGTGAAGTCACACGAGGGCAGAGCGGAGGAGGACAATCACCTCCCTCTGCCTGCTGGCCACCTCTCTTTTGATGCAGCCCAGGGCCTTCAGAGCTGCAAGAGCACACTGCAGGGCTGCTCTCAGTGCGTGACTCATCTCCCAGTCCGTACACAGATCTATCTGGGCTTGCCCTGACCCAAGAGTAACAGCTTGCACTTGCCCTTGTTGAATGTCATTCAGTTCTCAGCGGTCCACATTTCAAGCCTGTCCAGCTCCCTCTAGATGGCATCCCTTCCTTTATTGTGTCAACTGTGCCACTCAGCTTGGTGTCATCAGCAAACTTGCTGAGGGTGCACTCAATCCCATTGTCTATGTCATTGACAAAGATGTTGAAGAGCACCGGTCCCAAGACAGACCCCATGGGGACACCACCTGTCACCTGTCTCCACCTGGACGTAGGTACGTTGACCACAGCCCTTTGGCTGTGACCATCCAACCAACTATTTATCCACGGAATACTCCAGATATACATTTTGAAGAAATATATATCCAGATATGTATTTTGAAGAAATACTTCAAATCTGTATTTCTCCAGTTTCTGAATTAAATATTGAAAAACCATGCATCTTCTCACATACATGTGTCATAGGTTTCGTAGAAAGGAACTACTCAAAATCAGATCACTTTTATCAGAGGTGTTTAGGGTAGCCTTGGTAAGTCAGGACCTAAGTTCTCACTCTCAAGTCTTAGACAAGGATTTAAGGGGATGGTTCTTATTTCCCTATTAAGTATCTTTCAAGAAACAACAAAAATAGGTATAATTGGAATTTTATAATTTGTTTCAAATATCTGGTTTGTTTTAAAGTAGGTTAATGGAAAAAGTGTTTTAGACATATATTCAAAGGATGAAGTAGGTGTCTGTAAATGTGTCTTTAACAGCCTCTCTTAAAACGGTATACAGTAATGATTTTAATTAGACATGAGCTTTTAGATTTACAGAACAAATACCATTAGACTTGAACTAAGTAGGCAGCTTAATGTATTTGAACATCTTGGAAAGCTTACAGTAAACCGTTAGCAAGAGTGTTTGCATGTAATCATACCACTGAGCCAGGTTACTGCAGTATTTAATTCTAACTTGACTAAATCTGAGCCAGTGGTTTCATTGCATCCCTAAATCCAGGTGCAAAAACCTGCTGTCAGTGGCTGCCGTGCACACGAGACTCCTGTTGTTTCTTCCCGTGCAGCTGGACATAATTGTGCACAAGAATAAATAGAACTACAGGAGTATAGTGTCTATCAGCACCCTCCAAAAACACGAGAGCTCCCAATGAAAATCTGTCAGAGGATTGTTAACACATTCTTCACAGATCTTTCGCATAAAGCAAAAAGCTTTCTATCTCACTCCCTGGTAGATTTGTCAGTTTCTGTGCACACCTTTTCTTTTCCTCTCATACTGACATAGCATTTGGGTATTTTGTTTGTGCTCTGGTCTTATTTTCAAAACATGAGATCAGGCTTGATGAAAGGTGAATTCTTTCCATGAACACTGAAAGTTACCCTATATTTAGGCTGCCAAAAAATCTCCCATAAGGAGACTGATTTGAAAGCAGATAGAAGAAGCTGTAGTGACAGCTGCTGGGACAGCACGCCTTTGGAACCTGCAAGCAAAGATAAACAACCTTGCTCTGTGGCTAGAGGGGCATATACCTTCTTGCTCCAAAAGTAATGCCTCCTATTTATTTCCATGAAAGCTACAACAACACTGCTTGATAGAGCAAATTCTCAGCTACAAAATACTATTTTTCAACAGAGCCATCACCATTTGTTATGCATTTTCACCAGCAATGAGCAAGAGCCTATGTGCTGAGCTCATAAACATCTGAGTGGCTGTCCAGAACATGGCTCATCTTTCACATCGTTGTTGCCACTGCTGAAACACAGTGCCCACCACCTTGCTGTGGTAACATCCACTGTTTGCTCTCTAGAAACATTCAGCAAGCATCAATGAATGTCAGTGGGTGCCATTTTTTCCACACAGAGGAATTCAATTCCACCCCTTTGCTTCATCGGCCCTCCCATGTCAGACACCATTGTGTCAGTGTGCCTCTGCTGCCACCTGTCATATGGCAACAAAATGTAACGAATGGGTCACTGGTGGGAAGGTTTGTGGGCAACATAATAAAATAGGAGGGTTTACCATCAGAGCAGCCCTTGTAAAATCAGTCAGAGTGATCTAGTTTGGAAAAGACATTCAAGATCACCAAAACCAACAATCACCCTACTCATCACTAAACCACACCTCTCTATTCCAAACTTCTGAAAATAGCTCCTTCATTTCTGTCATCTACTCCCCTGTCAGCAGCAAACCACAACAATAATCGAAAGTTTAAAGAGACATGCCCATATTTTCACTAAAGTAGCAATCCCTACCAACAAAAACAGAACACAGCTTCCCTCTCTCCTTCTTCGGAGGGGTGAAAAACAGCAAGATATTCATGTCTAAGATTCCTTTGGAAAAGGATCAAGCATCATGCCAATGGTTCTTCCTCTCCATGCTGTTAGACAATTTCACTGCATTGCATCTCAATGTAAGTCAGGCTTCCTTTCCTCTCTTCATCAACTTCACCCTACAGTATCCGTGCTTAATGGCTGTAACACGATAGGGTTTTTTTGATCCTATGTTTCTTTTTTAATTTTCATCTTCCTATTAAGAAGAATTAAGAGACTTAAAAAGCAAATCACTAGGTAGGCACTTAGAAGTTCAACAGAAACACTTTTACAGCTTCAGTTTTAGTTCCTTTCTGTCAATTCACATAAAAATCATCGTATAGCTGCATATTGTGTTTTTCACAATATGTCCTCCTTGTTCAACGTAAACAATAAACACCAGATGAGGCAAGCATTGCTATTTATAGATTATGTTATACCTGTCAAAGTACCTCTGCATCCATTTTAAAGGGATTGATCACCATAGTAAGTCTGTAACTGTGGAGTTTAACAATAATCTGATATAAGCTATATTTCATCTGCAGAAGAGTATGATTATAACACCTATGGAAAACACACATTTTCAGATGTCTTTTCCTGAAATCAGGTTATCTTGACTTCTAGCCACACAGAAAGTGGTTTAGTATTCTGATGCTGATGTTTTGTAATGTGTAACATCCATATTACCTCTAAAATCAGGAGATGTATTTGGCTCTGGCTCACCCCGATGAGTAGCGCAACTCAAACCACCCTAAGCTCCCGCTCATCATTGCAACATTTCTTGATTTTGGGTGTCCTATAAAAATCATCAACAAAAGCAACAATAACAAAACTCAAAGACAACCAACACAACAAAAATACTCCAAAAGAACAAAAAACCCTGCACCGTACTCAGCGAGAGCGCGAGGGCCAATCACCAAGATGAAAACTCTTTTCCATTTCCTGTTAAGCTGTTATGGGTTGAGCCGGCAGGCCTGAAAACCCCACACAGCCGTTCGCTCACCCCCCCCCTCCTCCCAGCTGGGATGGGGGAGAGAGTCGAGAAATAAGGTAGA
>JAOWBO010000081.1:1291033-1319669 GCA_028564985.1 Crax fasciolata
CTGTTCAATGCTGCCAGGTGTTATCAGCCTTGTTTTTCTTCTAGAACCAAAACACAGCTTTGTAGCAGACCCTAAGAGAGAAAGTTTCAGTAGAAACTAAGACATAAACAAAAGCTGCTCGCTGAGCCCTTTAGAGATCAAATCAGGAGGCAGCAACTGACCAAAATCAAATATCTGGACTTATCTGGTATCACAATGTAGTGGTACCCATTTTGCTCTGGATATTAGCTTTATATTTCAAGATGATGAAAAAAATTTTTATATAGCATGAAACAGCGTGAGAGCTTTAATCCCAGCAGGGTTGGCTCAGCCTTTCATCTTTCTAAGACAGATAAATTGAGTTTCCTGCACTCTTCTGTCTGAGGGTTTTCAAATAAGACCTTACAAACTGCAGTTCTCCATTTACTTTATGGGTAGTGAAGATGCAGTGACATTTTGTTCTAAAAGGAGACATTTGCCTTGACATTCTTGACAATGTTTGGGTCTCTCCCCCTCTCAGTTTCTCAGCCATCAGTGTGCCAACCAGCAAAAGCGCTCTCTCCCATCAGTGTGTTTAGTACAGATGAGGCAGATGTGAATTGCTAATTTTTCAGATCTGTCTGGATCTGAACTCACAAAGCTGCCCTTCCAGATCTGAGCTCCTGGGAAAAGCCCACTTGCAGCACGGCCAGGCTACAGGTGCTCAGTGCCTACAGATGTCCTCAGACACCTCTGTCCACGCAGCCCCTAAGAGGCAAATGCAGCACCCAGCAGCTGGCAGCCAGGCTGAGTAACCTCCATGTACAAGTCACGCTGCTCCTCATATAAGCTTAGATCTATCTTGACTTTTAATGTCCTGATTGCTTCTCTTTTTGCAGTAACCTGGCCCTTGAAGAACCTTCACTCTTACATTACAAATAAAGGCACATCAGAGCAAGCTTCACAAACAAGCAATCTATGTTTCCTTCCGTCTGTGCACCTTTCCTTTCCAGCACTAGAGGCTGTTGTTTTTCCCCACCAGAATTTCAGGTAGCCCAGTTCAACTGAAGAACATGATAAGCAACGCTTGAAAATGGCCCATCTGAGCTTTTAGCTGGGGCTTTGTGTTGGGCAGCACAGGACCAAGTATGACTGCTTAGAAGCACAGTTTTCCCAAATCCCCAGGCATGCAGGAGAATCACAGACACCAAGTCTTTCTGGTGAAATGAGCAAAGTCTTCTCTTGTGTAGTTGAGAAGTGCTGTGTCCACAACTTCTTTCAAATACTAATGTGGAGTAAATTGTGCTCTAGGGAAGTACACAGAGAAAAGGAAGGGCAGGCTCAGCAAACAGAGCACAAAAAGCTTCTTCCTGAGAATAAAAGACAGATTTTCTTTGCTTACCTTCATCTTTGTTCTCATATGACAGTTAGCACAGCGATTGCCCTCTCTACCAAACAAGCAGTTCCTCACATCTGAGGCACACTATTTCCAGCACTTGTGCCCCATGTAACAAGACTGTGTATGTACACCGTTGTAAAACCCAAATTCAGCCCCACTATCTGCTATGTGTACTTTACCAGCAATCTAACATTCACCAAATGACAACACCAATAACTTCAGGCAACTTCTATATGCACTGCTGCTACTCGAGTCCTTCCTTTGGTGAATTTTGTTTGTAGCTGTGCATCACCTCAGGGCCTCTCCATGAATGCATTTAAGTTTGTTCTGCACTAATGAAGGAGCATGAAGACTTTCTGAAAATCTTTCTTAACCATGGCTGGAATCATAGCTTTGCTGCATCACAAAGAAGTTACTGTAACAATGATAGCACAGTGATAAATGAATCAGCATAAGGAGTAGATACTGAAGGAGATACATAATAAAGAAAAATTAAAATTTTGTATGTTTTGAATACTCAGGAATTTTGCACTTTTTGTCTTTCTATCTAAACTTATATGTGCGAAGGTAAAAATACAGATATATATTAAAATTCATAAGATAACACATGGTAATATCTTAGATTGCATTTGTTGTAAACAGTAAATTTTTCATCACAGTCTCATCTGATCATGTAAAAAAACTTGGAATTGTAACAGTCAAAAAAAATAGTAGCATATTTTGATATTTGACTCCATCACAAGAATGCAACAGCACAGAATGCTGTTGTATGGGAGCCTGCCCACTGCCCAGTGGGAAACAGGAGCTTAGTGGCAAGTTAGAAGCTCTGCTATAGCTAAAAAATGCATTTCATCTATTGCATAACAATGCTGTAATGTAATTACACAGCAACTCATGTATGATCTATCCTTCCCATATATGCCTTCTTCTCTCAGAACCTTTTCACATATTTCAATATTATAAAGTTTCCATACAAAGTCCAAGCTCTGGCTACTTCAAAAAAAGCCCATTCCTACCAAAATTTATGGTTTAAGCAGCACTTATGTCTGTCAAGAACATATCACTGACCACCTGAAGTGACAATGGTGGTTTAGTGGCCCCAGAGGAAGGTTCAATTGCCCCTACTAGTAGTGCTAGTATCTGCATCAGGATAGCACAACAGGATCTAAGGAATAAAGTCATTTTAGGGCTCAATCCCTCGTAACATAGTAAATATTATTGTGCTCTGAAGTTCACAAAGCTAAAACATAATTCAAGAGAAATTCATAATGCAGTTAGCTGCCAATGGCAGCTGTCTGGCAATCTCTGGCACTAGCTCTTCTTCAGGTAAACAAATGGCTGAAAATGTTTAAAAATCTAATCAGAGGCAGCAGTTTTAGCAAGAAGCTATATTTAAACTATTTGTACTACATTTAAAGATAAGGGGTTTGTTAGTCCATCCCTTTTAGCCCCTATTTTCAATCACTGCCTCCAAATGCTCGCTATAGATATCATTTAAGGTGAAACTTATTTCCTGTGCATTCTTATAATTAACATCACTTGGACAATGATGTTGGCCTAGACTTCCACAAGCACAGACATTTGGGAGCTATGCCCCTTCCTGCTGTTGTCAGGTGGAGTTTAGAGTCTTCAATACGAGCTGTAAGCATCTCATCACTCTCTGCTATCGCCTCCATGTACACACACACACACACAAGTAATAAATAAATCTGGAAAGAGATTTAAACTGTTTATGGTACACTGTTATTTCTCTAATTCTTGGGAACGTGCTTTACCATTCCTTGCTCCAAAGCTTTTCCTTTTATTGGAAATAACTGAAATTTGATGACATTTTAGATTCACTAAAACACACATCTAAGTTTTAATACTCTAGAGTTTGCAAATGTGCACTTCCACAGGAAAAACAAACAAACAAACAACTGTTTTTAGAAAAATAAGCAAGTTCCTGAATGAATATTATTTATAAGATTATGATAACAATGTCAAATATTGGTGCATGCAGTCTTTTCTGTGTATGTTTTCAATAGTTAAATGAAAAACTCCCTCAGTCTCTCATCACTCAGAGTAAGTTCTCCTGTTACAGCAATAAATCAATGGACTGAGCCAAGTACTTTTTCTTTCAGCCTGTTTTCTGCTTTTGGATTTCAAGAGATCAGGGTCATTTATTTTCCTTATCTCTGAGTAAAGATAGTTCAAGAAGAGAAAATGATACAAAGAAATACGTGTTGGACTGGTGTAATTTTCAACTACACATTTCCAGTCATTTCAAGTGGACTTTGTCA
The DNA here is from genome assembly GCA_028564985.1 of Crax fasciolata. Lineage (NCBI taxonomy): Eukaryota > Metazoa > Chordata > Aves > Galliformes > Cracidae > Crax > Crax fasciolata. The sequence goes on from JAOWBO010000081.1 coordinate 1,294,673, forward strand.
TGTGAAGACAAGTACATTTCAAATCCTTTCCATGTCAGATGTTCTAATTAAAAACATAGCAGCACATTAAATACAGAATCCCATTTTACAGAATTTATTTCTGAAATGAGGGGTAATTGCCTGTGCCATGCAGGGTTATCTAGAGCAGAACCCTGACAACTCTTTGATCTTTGCCTTTGGCAGAGTTGGCTGAGTGCCCCAGGGACAGTTTGTGGGATCAGCAAAGCAGAGCACCTCGTTAATAAGACATTACCCTGAAGCTCCTTCCTTTCATATGTCTGACATCTGTGAACAGAAGGGTGAAAAGAAGATAAAGTTGCTAGGAGATACAGGTTAGGAGGGGAAAAAAAAAAAGCCCATTGACAGCTCTATAAAGACAAGACGACAGAAATGAAAATTCTGAACACAAAAATAAACTAAATACATTTCTGACTTCCAAAGATCCAGACTCCTCTCTCGCTACCAATGTGAAGTGTCACAGTGGTTGCATTCGGCTCTACAACCTCGCCTTTCCTGCTGTACCAGCAGCAAGAGGTGAAATGCTGCATTAAGCAGATTTTAAATCCTTGCACATTTGCATCCCAGAATTGTCAACATCTGTCTTAAAACTTAAGTGATGTAGTTATGAAAGGAGAAGGGCAGGAGATGACTAAGGAATACATTTGTGCTGCTCTCTGTGGAGTCACATCACTCAAGCTCTCTTTAATATCAGCGCGCTCCGTCTCGTGAATTCTCCCAGCAGCAGTGCCCTGAGTCTTGTTGCTGCAGAAGCTTTTAGCCAATATATGTGATTTTTAGAAGTAGCATTTCTGCAAGTGGAATCTAAAAATATCAAAAGCATACATCTGTTTGCTTTAGAGAAATAACTATAATATCTTTCGGTTGGGAAATAGATATTCCTGAGGCAGTTCTACTGCACTGAGTCACAAATTAAACACTATTTCCATCATGCTCTGCCCACTCAATATAGTCAGAGATAAGTGCCTAGATAATAGACAACAGATAATTATTTCTTGCCCCTGTCCTGGTATAGTCTATCTCCACTTAGAGAATACAAAATGATTTTGAGAAGTACAATAATTTTTATGTTGGTATTTCAGGATTTTCTAACATACTATTTTAATATATTACAATATTTTTGTATTTCAACATTCTACACAGACACTATCACCTGTACAACAAGGCTTGAAAGGTGAGACTTATTGCAGGTACAAGGCTCATATCAAGAGGTGATGCAACACTGGATCCATCTTCGAAACAGATCTAACAAAGCTGGGTTTGCTGTCACTTACATCTTGTTAAGAAAATCAAGGTAGAAATTTACCACCGTCAGTTGTGTGCAGCAAGAACATAAATCACACAGAAACACAGAACTGCAGGGGACTGTTTGAAGGGATCTCTGGAGAGCGTCTAGTCCAAACCCCCAACCACTTTCCTGCAGCTTCAAAACGTCAGAGGTGTAACCACCCCACCAGCCACATCAGGTGCAGGCAAACACAAGCACTACCCATGCTTCCAGTTGGCGGGAGATCTCTAGCCTTGAATCGGCCAGGCTGCATTAGCAGGGTGACTGTGCTCCCTGTAGGCAGTGTGTAGTTGATCAGTCAACAGCTCACTTAACACAGATGTAGGCATAGGGCAACTCGCATAGGCAGTTAGGGATGTTCTTACTCCACTGGCATAGAACTGTAGTCAGATCCCCATTAATCTCTAATCATTTCCTAAAAATTCATTCAGTGAGATGCAAAGTAGTCAGGAGTAGGATCTAATTCAGAGGACAGGACTGGTATTTTGTGAGTCATTCCTTCATGAATTATCATGTGAAATTGCATTTTTATGCAAGGATCCCTCCTCTTGGCAAGAGAGTAAGTATATCCTAACTTAAAGTGAGCTACCCTTTCAGACTCCTGGAAAGTGTTTTCTTCCTATTTAACGCAGTACAGCAACACAGCATACAGATAGTTCATACTGGGCTGGTAAGGTTCCTCATGAAAATAATTTCAGTACAGCTTAATTGCATTGGTTTCTGGGAGCAAATAGCATATACGTATAAAATAAGTATTTTCAGAAAAGAAGTATTTCAGTGAAATTCTGACTTCAGGAAATTGAAATTAAAGACCATTATGACGGGTGCAAGGAAGAAAATGAAGTTGAGGACAACATTTCTTAGTACCCATAAGAGAGCCTAGTCAGCCAAGAGAACACAGGACATCCTTTCTCCAAGAACACTTGGAACAGTCACTTGCCTGGTCATCTGGGGATGAATTCATATTGTTATCAACATCACCTTTTCATTAGCACTGCCATAGGTAGGGACTTGAGTGAATATCTCAAAGCCAAGGGACAGTTTCAAAGGGATTTGAGGTTGTACCCTAAGATGGTAACGATTTTGTGTTATAAAATCTACATTTTCGCTGAAGAACAAACATTTTTAATAGGAGTCTTTCTGACATATAGGGAATAACAAGACCAAGTTCTTGGAAATTATTCTCATTAAACATATTTTTCTTTGTAGATCAACTCTTGCATTTAATTCACGTTGATGACTTGATTCAGTGTTGATGTCTAGCTAAGGTCAAAGGGAGTTTGTTGATAAGTTACCTCAGACAATATGTAATTTTACAGTAGAGCTTGTGCTGTGAAATCACACAGACCAACACTTTTCCGAATCACATTAAAAAGGACAACTCCCCAGACATGTTATCAAAACACACAACATGTTGTTCCACACTCAGTCTCTGTTCAGTAGGCTATAGTATATGGAAAGACACAACTCCAAAATTTTGCAGATGGTGAACTGTGCCTAGAGAAGAAAAGCATGTGCTTCCTTTTTCAGCAAAATGCATCGTTAGTATTTTGCAATATCTTTTACATACACTGAACAGCGTATTCAAAACTAAGTACACTGAATAGATTCAAAAGAAATCTCTTCCAGATAGTCCTTACCATTATCTCCTGACATCCTGCTTTTGCACACATTTCAAGTGTCACCTATTATTGATCGTGTTCTCTTAATAGCTGCACTGATACGCAAGCTGTAAAACTTATTTTGCTTCAGACAGTATTGGGGCCACCAGCTCTATTTCAATGTTCCAAAAACATTCATGATTAACTTCACTTTTAGATCCAAACTGGTTCCACAACCGAAGTTTCAGATTGCTTAATAGCAAAATTTCCACTAAACCTAGTAACAGAGCTCAGAACATAAACATTACCTCCTGACCACTGCCAATACCTGCAGAGCAGGACTGAGGAATTATTCCTTCATCTAATAGAGAAGACCTTATTTCCAAAGGCTTGACCTTGAAAGAAGTATTAGCAAAGTATTTCAGATACTCTCTGAATAATCTGGAAAGAAACTGCACGATTTGACATCTTTCCCTCCACAGCATCACAGTTTAAGACGTTGAGCACACAATGCTTACTTTGGTTAACAACAGAGACAGTAAAAAGGTGCTGTGCTCTCACCTTCTGGCTTAGAAACTGCTCTGTCTTAAGTAGAGAGTGAGTTTGCAGACAGAAACTTTCTATGTCTGCTTTTCCTTACTGTAATCTTTGCAGAAAAATCAGTATGGAACTAGGACTCCAAATTGTATTTAACCACATTGTTTGAAAAAATGATAATTCACAAAAGATAATTGGCTGTGTTTCCTGCAGCTTAAGGAAGTGGACTCTATATACATTGGCAATGGATTTTTAGGACTGGAAACATGTTTTATGGGAAAAAAGATTTGCTGTTTCCTAGATTTATGTTGATAATTATCTTGTTGGATAGAATATAGACACATTAATCATAATAGCAATTATTTTGATATTGATCGAACTAACACTTCCATGCTAAAGTAGAACAAAATCAGCACAGTAGGAAAGAGGTAGCTCTCTCCTTCTACCTCAGCTTCAACACAACCACTGAAATGTGAATGTGCATTAGGAATGTGTACATGCTATTCCTGCTTGAGATTATCATGATGCAAGATGTTTAGCTAGGTGTGATAGCTGATGTATAGAATTGCATCAGAATTAATGCAAACTGCACTTACTCTGGATTCTTTCATGATTCAGAGCTAAGAGGGAAAATACTGAATGCTGAGGAAGTGGAACAAATTGAGAATTATTATACATATGGAGCGCTATCATGAATGCTTTAAAAGCCTCCTCTTGTTGGGACTAAAACATTACACAACCCAAAATAAAATGAAGATAAATCTATACTGATGACTAGCAACTGGAAAATCAGAAGAGACCCTGCCAGATCTTCTGTCCTTTCAGGAATGCATCAGTATATGTCACGTCAGCTGAGAGCTGAGCACGTCCCCTGCCCCTCCAACACCAGTTTGTAGTGCTGGCTAACCAGTCAAGTGCAAGCACACAACAACAAAGCATCTGATGAGAAAGCTATGCATAAAAATAACAACAACAACAACAAAAAGCTAAGATCAAAAGGCATGGGGGAATGATTAGGTTGTCTGGCGATTTAAGAACACTGCACACCAGGTTCATCAATCCTGTGTTGAGCCTTGAATTACTAAATACTGAAAATTTCATGCAGCTGCATGACATTTATGACTCAGCCAGAGATTTCAACTCTGGTAGTTGGCAAATATAGCTGTAACCACCGAGAAAGAATGTTGCTACAGCTTTCCCTCTAACATCCAGGACTTCGAAAGCCTAAAGAGGCCTGCTGTCAGTAAAATACCACAAAATACGAAGCATAATAAGTGACAAATGCACATTAATTATCCATTTAATACATTAAAATTGCCCATGCATGCACATACAGAAGTAAAAGATGGGAATGATTCCTCCTCTACAATGACAGATATAAAGCATGTAGAACAGCCCAGTGGTGTTTACTGCTCACAGAGGGGGGAAAGCATACACCAAACCAGAAGGCCAAGCATGTCAACAACATGCTCATTAGCTGCAAATTCCAAAGTGACACAAAAACTGTGAAATTAGCTAGGAAGAGTTGAGGAAAACAGTAAGCACAAAAATGGTTCAAGAGACTACAACATTTACTTGAATACATATTAAAACAGTCAGCTGCTATAAACCATGGCAATTTAACTGAAATCAGTGGACTGAATGACTTCAGTTTCATTTTAAGTGAGTGCCAGACAACAGGTCTTATTCAGGTTTGTGTTTTTCATTGTAGTATACAATTCAAGTTGCAAGCACAGGAAAAGCTGTAAGCACACAGGCAAATATTTTAAATTCATAAATGCTTATTTGCCTGGTCTCTCTTTGCTCCCTTGTCCAAAGTATCAAAATCTCATATGAACAATCCCTTGCTTCTGGGCAGATCTCAGTCCAGCTCACACCTGCTTCAGGCTGGAGAAACAGGAGCTGTTGTGTTGCCTTCTCGCTGAGACTACAGAAGATGTAGGCTTGTCTCCTTTCTGGAAGACCACAGATCCAACACCCACAAAACCATCTTTTCAAGGGGTGCTCTAATCCCTGCCTTCTTGGTGTTTTATGGCTGTGAAAGAAAAGCTATTAGTTTTTTTCATTTTTATTCTGGCTGAAATTAAGCGCAAAAAGGTTTGGACAAGAGAGCAAAACTGACAGCAGATTTCCCATTAATACTTGTCTCGAAAAAGAAAGGATGTAAAAATGTAATTTACCCAATCCGATGCTATCGAAGAGAATATTGGTCTGTCAGTCATGAGCAAGTAATCTAAGTGACCTATCTGCCCTGAAAATTTAATAACTTCTACACTCATATACTTTTCAGAAGTGTATTACAGATCTGTCTCTAGGTCATACAAGTTGCAGTTCTTAGGAATGCTTCTTAAAGCTACAGTTGAATGTGAACACTGTGTCTTTAAAAGCAGTGCCATATCTGTGACATACCTTTCAGCATTTCTTGACCCAGCCTGAATTTCAGAGGAGCAGTCTTTAATGAACTTCCTGCCCAACATGTGTGTATCTTGGAAACCTAAGTATGTCTCCAAATGCAAGTTCCACATCCACAATTGAGATGTGTAATTGCAAATTCCCATGTGCTCAGGATTGCAATTCATAGACTGATAGAATCGAATTTCTGGCAAGCATGACTGACTATGTTTTGAAATGCCAACAATCAATATTTCCCAAAGCACGGAAAAACAAGAGGGCACCTGTGCCTAAATTTCCCTTATCGCATCCTCCTTTTCAGCATGACGAGTTTTTGGGTGGTTTGCTAACAATTTATGCTAACTAGTTCATTTCAAAAGGTATTCTGAGCTCTTCCTTCAAGAGAAGGAGACTGCAAAAGCCTTTTAGCTGGGTTTGATCCCCATTTCAGAGAAGCAATGAAAACAACACAGCAATCGGAAAAAGTGGCATTAAGAGAAGTTCTTCACTTTATTAGGAAGCATATATAGGCTTTTAAAGAGAAACATTATCTCCATGTATGGTCTTGAGACCAAAATATCATTAAGGTGACTTTTAAGCTGCACAAATTGAGATTATGGCTGGAGGAAATGGTTGAGAAGGAATGAATAAGCTGCTGAGCTCAAACAAAGCAGAACAAAGGCAGGAAGGTGAATGCTTTCCAAAGCTTTTTAAAACTCCCCTCTGCTCAGTCTGGGTTTATCTAGGTGCTGCAGTCGCTTCAGAGTAACGCAAACACAGCTTGGGAAAAATGCAAACACAGTTTGGTTTGGGAGTCAGCTGCCACACAATGAGAGAGAGCACAACCACAGATTATTCCTAGTCTAATTCTCATGCTGCCTCCAGTACGTGCCAACATAATACCACCATTTTTACCAATCTCTTCCTAATAGTACGTTTCACAGCCCAATAACATCTTGAACACATTTTTCTGTTAAAAATTTGAGCTCAGTATTCGTTAAATAGAGGTTCTGTCAAATGCAACAGTAGCTGGTATGAGATGGAACAGAAGGATAGAGCAACATACAACATACATAAGAATAAAACACCATTTACATCTGTCAGTCATTTGCATTTGGTAATTTCAGTGGATAAAGCAGACAGATAAGTTCCATCCTTTTAGAACGATGACTAGTAGCAGTTTAGCTTGTAACTGGTGATAACTTTAAGGAAATAAATATGCATTTATTTAGAGAGTTTATTATTAAGGGAATACGTATTTATTCCCTTAGTTTGAGATCTCAGCTGCATGAGATCCTGATATGCTGTTTGTCACTGCAAGTTTTGACTTGATCAGTAGCTTGTTGCAAAGTCATTCCCGGTGTAGGTGTACTTCAGACAGCTTTGACCAACCACAGTGGACCACGGGCTCCCACCAAAACACATCCTGCCTGTGACTTCTGACTGCTCATAGCACGGGGATGGAAAGTGATTTAGCTAGTGTCTGCCTTGTTGTCATACAGACTCTTCTTGAGCATGATAAAGTGCCAATACTTTGTACAGCTCGCTGGCTAGACAAAAGAAAAGCCACCATTAGTTACCTAGAGAGTTGATTATGCTAACTACCATTCTCCTGGAAGAAATATTTTGTTTCTTTCTGACAGTTAAATGAACACTGTCAATCAGTAGAGACAAAGAGAAGAAAAACTCCACTGTTACAACTTCTGTGTCTTGCTCTGCATTACAGAATCACAATGACGAAATCTATGTTAGTAGGTCAGGTTTGTTGCTGTAGAAGCATACCTGCTACAAAGCCCTTTTCCATCCCACATACACTGGAATTGACATCATCTGCAGTCATAGGGCTGGATATTTCAGGGCCCTGTTGCCACTAGTATGGAAAGCAGCAGCCTTTCAGAACTGACTGAAGTAAAAGCCTTCTCAGGCCAGGTGAAAAGTCATGTCTGTTTTGCCCTTCAGCTTACAGCTCTACGTTTTGAACGATCATTCTGTTTTGTTGCTATAAATTAACTTGTGCAATATATAGTATTTTTGTAGGCTAATTTAATTCAGCAGCTATTACAAAACAATTAATCACCTGTGGAACCCAGCCATGGAAATGGATTTCATACCTGATTATTCTCATAACTTTCTCAACCGCATCGGTGCCCTCTGTCACTCCACCTCTGTCCCGTCTCCTACATTAAATAAAATGCCTGTCCTTTCATTCATATAAAAATAAACGAATAACTAATTTTTAAAAAGGCATTTGTGCCATTCACGTTCTTAGAAATGCTATCAATTCACGATAACAAAGGGGATACTCACTCGTACACTGTCCAGAATTCTAAATCCTAAAAATATGCAATGGTCCTTGGATGAAGTTTTCTTGGTCAAAAGTATTGTCTTAAGTGTATTGACTGTCACATTTTGGAGTTCTAAAACTGACAGCATAATCACGATGTAGAATTGAAATCTGCCAATCCAGGCAAATATGTGGTCTTATTCTCAGCTGGAATTATTATATTTGACATATATAACATAACTTATATTAATTAACAGTACATCATTTTACTCTGTTTTAGAAGTGGAACTTACTGATTGTTCTTTGGCTTAACATATTCATCAGAGAAGTAATTCATTTGTCAAGTAAGGAGAGGAGAAAGTAAGGCACAAAACAATCAGCAGCCTGGGCAGGGCCCAGCCAAGGGGAACAGCCAACTGAGCCTTTGCCATCCAAGCTGCAGCACAGGCATCTGTCTCAGATGTAATGCTGATATCATGACTTTATCAGACTAGAGAATCAGGAATCACTTATGTACTTGGGGGAGCCCGACGCAAAGCTCAACAAATCAAATTGAATCTAATTGTCCAAGTACATCACTGACTTCTGTAGGGATTTGAGATGGATGGATCATCTCTGCCGAGGCCTGGTAGTGTAAGAGTTGTGGAGCTGCAGATTGGGTTAGTGGTTTGTTAACGTTACTTGTCTGAAGCCTCTGTTTGTAGCTGGCATTTGTAACAAAGCAAAGCCCATCTCCTGAGAATTAAAACAAATTAATAAATTAATAAATAAAAATAATTTATTAAAATTTAAAATTAATAATTATTTTAAAATCTAATGATTTTTAATTAATTAATAAAAAAGGGCAACAGAAGCTAAGCATTTACACTCAACAGTCATTAAATCAATAATCTAAGAAAGTTTTTAAGCAAAATAAAAGGCTATAATCTTTATACAAAACATGCTTCTCAATCTCAACTACTTAACAATCAGCAGAAGTCATATTCCTCTAAGCAAATCATCTTGAATTCCCAAATCATCCCTATAAGAATAGTGTTATATATAGACTTGCAAAGACGGTACTTCCCACTGGGGGTCCTGTCTGGCTCCTCTAGTGAACTTGGCAATTAAGAGTGACGGTGTGAAACACATAGAACACTATTTCAAAGTCAATTGAACAAAATCAAGTAGTATCTTCTTGGCTGGACTAAAAGTACGTGTAATCAAACTTAAAAAGAAATTTCGACTAGATTTAGAAATATACACTCCACAGTAACATTAACACAGAAAAGCACCAAACGTAAGGGCAAAGTTAAATTTTAATTTCCTTCCAATACTTTTATGACCGTTTCTAATTGTATTTAGAAGACCAGAATGTCTAGAAGGAAATCAAATATTTTTCAAAGGAAAAAATGTGAGACATTTAATGATTATAATTAATTTCAAATTATGCAGTATTTTTTACATCATTTATTGGGCTTAAACCACCATAAAAATTGATTATTATTTTATAACACACTAACCATGGAACTTCTAGCACCCCTTTTGCTACTAACTGATTGTTTTTCCCACAATAAAAGCTCTGTGTCGAGAATACAAGCAGCAGGATGCAATGCCATGCAAATGCTACAAACTGCACGAACACACACAGAGGCACACACAGGCACACCGCACACAGATCTTTCAAATGTAAATCACCTGGGGCTCTTCCCACAGGATAAAAACACACTGACACACACACACAGAGGCACACGGAGACACAGAGACACGCAGACACACGGACACAGACACACAGGCAGACATACATAGACACACACAGACACATGCACACACATAGACACACAGATCCCCCCCATCCCCCTTCGCCTTTGAAATGGACATCCCTTGGGGCTTTTCCCAAAGGATAAAAACAAGAACAGACAGGGGAATCTGCATCAGCAGACAAAGGTTTACAAGGTATTTTCCACCTAGAGAAAACTTGCTGGTGGAATGTAATGATATTTAGCTCTGCGTATTTTGGATATCAAACTAGATCTGCTTTTGCTGGTTGCAAAGACAGAAAGCTCAATAAATTATTTTTCCCTTCTGCTACACAGAAACAGTCACCCTGTAACCCAGAAAAGATGTAATTAACTATAATTATATGAGCCAATTCAGTGAGCCGATTCTTGTGCACTGTCCAAATTATGCTTAAAGGAGTAGTATGAAGCTTAAAAATAAATGCAGATAAATAAAAGACTGTAGAGATAACAAGGAGCCATACTTGACAGGGGGACTTTGTAGAAGCAGCTCATGAAACACCTGGCATTGCTGCTCTCAGCAGTTCTGGATTTAACAGGTTCTTTACTAAATATTGCTTTATTTACATTTTTGCTAAAAACGGCCTGCTTGTCACATTGAATTTTATCTCCTTGTGAAATTAAAATAAAGTGGCAGCACTCTAAAAGCAACAAAACAGATTTTCCTAAGAGTTACTGCCCCACCAGGTAACTTAGTGAATGCCCATCCGCCTTCAGCGTGACAGGCTGACTATAGGAAGGAAGGGTTGGTTACAGTTTTTACCCCACAATGACCAGTATCCAGTGGTATGATGCAGGATAGAGATTCCGTGCCTAGGTGTTAATATTTCCTTCATCTTGTTAAGCTCGGTTTTGGCAAATAGCAGAGGAGATAGATCATTAACTGTAAGGCTCCAGATCTACACTTCTTCTCAAAGTTCAGCATCATAAAGCTCGCAGTTTAAATGCTAAGTGCTTTCCATTGACCAAAACAAGCTGAAGCTCATGATTGTAATGCACAAATGCACAGCATGAGAATATTTTTAAAAAGCACAAATTATACCATTGGGAAATCAGGAAAATAGCTTGCTGGAATATATTTGCCTTCCTGACTCTGTAACACAGAAAAATTGAGAAATCTCCAGCATAGCAAGCGTTGGATTTAATACAGACAATGCAGGGGAATTACCTCAGAAACTTAATCAGGTTCATGTGGACTCTCTGTCTACCAAAGCGATATTTCAGAGTTTGAGCAGAAGATGACTGGCAGTCCATCTGCTCTCATTTATTCAGACCAAGCTGAAATCACAGCTCGCCGTCAAGTGAGGCATCACCACGGTCTTCCCGGGAATTTTGCTTTACATAACTCTTCTTGTACATCTATTATCTGATATGTTTTGCTGCCCATTTATATTGCTAATTGGAAAACAGTCTCTCTTCAGAAATGAATAAATTGGAAATCAAGAAAAGGTAATCCTACCACCCAACGTTCACCCCAACATTGGAACAGGCTTTCACTCAGCCACCCAGCCAGCCACTGTCAAAATTAAGGATGGCAGGCTCATAGCGTTTTGAGAAATATTAAATGGATGCATTTCCATAAATTAACACTTGAGACAATTGCTCAGTCTAATTTCCAAAATGTGGATTTTTCTAGTTCTGCGTTAGCCGCAACTACTTGAAATTTGAGATCAAATTGTGCCTTGGTCAGAATTCCAATGAAATGAATCTTAGACAAGGACCAAAAAATCTGTCAAACAACAACTTAAAAGCGAAAAAGAAAAAGTGAAAAAGAAAAATTCCCTCTAAATTCCCATTGGCTTTCTTGAAAATCTACTTACAACTGTGAGGGAGATGCTCCTGCTGACTAATCCAGCTAAGTCAGAGCTTCACAGCCTCTGGAGCACTCTCCGCCTGGAACAGGACTGTTGCATTCCAAGGGCAACACAACTTTTTTGAGAAATATTTTAAATAAATAATCCACATAAGCACACAAATTTTTTTAAAAATGTGTAAGTATTGTGTGGTGTTTTCAGAGGCAAACAATATTATGGGTACTAAATTTTCCAAGTACCAATTTATAACCTTTTTTTTTTTAGTGACAGTAAAAAATGTTACTCCCTTTTAAGTGGTTTTCCCAGTAGGCAATTTTAACATAAAAATTAACTAAAAGCCCACTTTTCCACTTGTCTGCAGAACATGAATAAATGAGATCAAAACATTTCTTCTCCTGTTCAGCAAAATGTCGACTAGCTTCAGGGAAAGCTTTACATTGATTATAAAATTTCATCCATGCTTAAAGTTCTCTGGAGCTGGGCTCTGAGCCACCTTGCCCCTGAGATCTGCGATGCAGGAAAGCAGTGATGTGAATAACACTAGGATTCACAAAATTCTCTTCACAAGTTCAAGGGCCAAAGATTTTAATGACGTTTCAGCGCTGCCCAGTTGCCTGGTGAAGCTGCAGAAAACATCATGGAGAGCTACATGTGCAGAAGACAAATACAGCTCTTCTAAACGTCAGTAGTCAAGATAATTCCTAATACTTTATCTTTTGCTGCCTTTTTGAAGTAAGTGAAATGAACTCGTAGGTCTTGCTATTCTTATTCCTTAATTTCAAATGTACTGGTCGTATGTACATAAAAACAAGATTAAATGGAATATCATACAACTCCAGCTTCTCCCTGATCCCAAAGGCCAAAACAATGTCATTATCGGCATTTTTTGAAAAGCCTGCCTTCGTCACTATCGTGTTATGCAGCATCAGTAACCACAAGATCTAATTACCAATACCAGTTTCCTAAGGAAGAAAATGAAGGCACAGATCGGAAAGGGCTCTTTTCTGAGCAGATGATATTTTGCCACAAATGACAGCTGAAAAAGACTAAACTTCAGGGATAAAAATCCTGTTACATAGTTTTGAAACCAGACGAGTACAACAACAAAGAATTTAAGCATTTTGGAATTTTGGAGTTAATGAAGGAGTATGACAGAATTTAACAAGAAGTGCTTGGAAAACCGAGTAAAGACGTCAGAATGACTTCAGCAAGATTAGAAAAAGAATGCTGCTCTGACTTCCAAAGCTACAGTTAATTAAAAAGACAACATAGTAAGTGTATCATGCAAAATCCAAGGAGACAGCCAAGACATGGTGGCTGAGCACGGGATGAAAAGAGAGCCCTAACAGGGGCACGTTTCATTTTTTATCTTCACATAGATTAAAGATACATTTCATCTAAATATTCATATATTCATATTTGAACCCCTCCTGCACTTTCTTGAAGTTTATGGCTGTGAATCAGATTGCTTAAATTCCAAATCTAGACTTACAGTATGAAACAGAAAACATGGCAGTCTCTGGGAAGGAGAGGTCCAGACTTCGCAGGTCCATTCTAACTCCTTCACTGACACTAACATTCTGATGATCCTTCAACAGCAACTATAAAACTGCATCCTACACTTTTGGGTCTATAAGGTCAGGAAAACAAAACCTTTAAAGAGAAAATCTTATTCCAACATTCACTGTAGCTGCAGCTACTATACCATATCACCACAAATGCACCTTGTTGAGACACCGTTCTAGGAGCCATCTTCAACTGACTAAATTGCATTTCCACCCCTTCCTTGTCATTTTCTGTACAAATTACACTGAAACAAATTTAAGGAAGTAATTATTTCTTGGGGAAAAAAAAAAAAGGACTTGTTTTTATACTTTAAATGAAGGTGCATTAAGGCAAGAAACAATATTTAAATCAAAGGCCTCTAGCAGACTCTGTTATCATGTATTGCTTCGGGATTCTTCTCATTTATTTTCATTTTCTTTAACAGTGCTGCTGTCTCTGACACTTGTGGATGTTTTCTTCTGAATTATAGAATCAATGCAATATACCTCAAGAGGAAACAAGGCTTAACCCAACTTTCTTCTGCACGAGGACAGACTTCTATACTTGGAAAATTTACAAGGTAGTAGTTAATTTTATCTATAGAGTATGAAGAGTGAGGAACTACAATGTCTTCCTTCATACAATTGTGTCAGGATGCAGACTCAAAGCCTTAAAATTTCATTTCTGCTTTACTGAGGGAGTTCTTTTTCTTTTTTTCCCACAGTAATTCAACGCAATTCAATTGATTTCACCCTGCAGGGCATGAAATTCCTGATAGATCAGGCGGGACTTTAAACTGCCTTGACTTCACCTTTTATTAGTGCAGCTAAGCACAGAAAGATTGAAGAAAACTCTGGTTTAGGGTGATTTACTCGACACTAAAGCTATAGCCACACTATATACATGAATAGAGCAAAGCATTGTTTACAAGATAGTTATTTAAAACTTTGTCTCTTAGCAGAAAGAACACATTACCAGGAGCTACAGCCAAACTAATTTTCTGCTCCTTGCTAACTTTGTGTTGTTAGTATTATTTTGTCTTTTACATAGTTCATGTTTTCCAAACTTCTGTCACAGCCTGAACAGCAAAGAAATACAATGCCAGACATAAACCCCTGTGCCAACATAATCAATACATGGGGTTGTTGTAAATAGAACATGTAAGGAGATGAACATACTTCAATGTAGGTATACACAGAGGTAGATATAATAAAACACCTTGCCCACAGATAACACAAGGAACTATAGCCCAATTTTCTCCAATCACATGATGAAATAAAATGATTTAAATAAGAGCAATTTTCATTTATTGTTAACACATACGTCTTCTCTATAAGTCTAATGTGATGCAACTATAGCACCCATGTGACAAAGCTCAATAACGTTTTGCTACCTCTCAGCACAGAATATAGCTGGTGATACCATTTATTAAATTTTGGGAGAAATTCCTAACTTGTTTATCGAAAGGAAATTGCATGCAAGTGCACATCACCCGGAAGAATTGCAGGGTTTTTTCAGGTATTGTAGGAAAGACAGACCTCTAACAAAGAGGAAGTTTTAGACACAATTACTATGCACAGTATACAGCAGATTTTCTTTTCCCTCTACACCAGGGATGCTTTTTTTTTTTAGCTGCTTTTTTTTTTTTTTTCAAAGCCATGAATAGCCTGCAAATTGCCTTTCTGCACATTGTCCTCATATGCTACACTGCAGCTGCTACGTTCAGCTGGAAAGCTGTTGTTGTCTATTCCCATCTCTGAATTGCCAAGCTGAATGGCAGCAGGGCATGTGCTGAAAGAACAAAACTAAATGGGGTGTTATTTCTACAGTCATGGGAGAGTCTGAGATTGCTGCATTCAATATTTGTCAATACAAATAGATGGTAAATGCGGTATTTGAAAGAAGGGCAACAGTAGCTGTCAAAGGAATTCCATTCACATTATGAATCTCTGTCCATCTGTATGAAGACAGAACTTCTTCAATTATATAAAAATACTCGAGTTGATCCAAAAGCAATGCCTCCTATTTATTTTCCTTGCAACTACAACAGCTACAAAGAGTATAGCAATACTATCTGATAGAGCAAATTGCCAGCTAAAAAACGCTGTCTTTCAATATAGTCACCACCATTAGTGATTTTCACCAGCGAGAAACAAGAGCCTGAATGCCACACTCACAAGAATCTGCAACAGCGGAGGTGACCCCTGTTGCAGTCGCCAATGGTCAAATTCACCAGCCATACACTGTACTCACAGCCACTGTTTGGTCTCTAAAAACATTCAGCAAGCGTCAATGACTGTCAATGGCTGCCATTTTTTCCTCATGGAGGAATTCAGCTCCACACCTTTACTTCCTACATGCTCCCATGTCAGATGCCATTGTGTCAGAGTGCTCCTCTGCTGCCATCTGTCACACAGCAACAACACGGCACGGGAGGTGGGTGGGAAGGTTCAGCCTCTACTGCCATCCCACCAACATCTGTTTCTGACATCATGGACCAACATAATAAAATAGGAGGAATTATTTTCAGAGCAGACCTCGTACCAGCTATTACTCATACAGCACATCCAGGCGCAGATAAACAATGTTTCCTCAGAATGATACCATTTCTTTTGTCAGTCTCATCATCAAAGTATGAGATCCTTATTGAAACCTCCAAGAACAATCACAGAAAAACTTAGTGGAATTTTCGGGAACTAGTAGCATAATATATCAGTCATATAAGAAGCCATCAGCTAAGCATAGCTACCAGTTCCTTTTCCACACACTAGCTGATGTGCAGAAGAATGACACAATTCCCCTAAGGCAAATTTATTTGATTACATCAAGAAAAGAACACTGGAGTTTCCACCCAGGCCACTGTAGAGCCATATTGTTTCTTTAATCACAAGTACTGTGCTGTACTTCTTCCTAAAAAATACACAAAATCAACAGCGCCTGAATTCTCTTCTTACAGCTCTTGGAACATCTTATAAGACAGCAGTATAAAAAATGAAAATATTTTGGATAATTTGATTGAATTAAAAACAAGTTAAAAGAAGATATCTTGCATAGACTTTTCCAGTATTATCTGTGTGAATGTGTTACAGATAGGATAATCATAGAACCATAGAATCACAGAATCCTTAGAGTTGGAAGGGACCTTTAAAGGTCATCTAGTCCAACTCCCCCGCAATGTACAGGGACACCTACAGCTGGGTCAGGTATCAAAGAACTGAAGATACAATACATGAATGGAAGTATATCAACACTTGCATTAAACTTCTCTCACTCTAATTTTTGTTTCCTCATCTACAGTCCATGTCTTTTCTCAAACATACAGGTGTGCAAAAGCCTTGCATTTCGTTTGGAGCAAGGGAAAAAAGGTCTCTATCACTTCTTACGCAACTGCGAAAACCCGGTAAACCAAAGCCTTATTGCATTTTTTTCTACACATAATTTCCTCTTCACTTCATAGAACATTAAGGCTGTTTCCCTTAATTAAGTCTTTGCTACTGTACTCCTTCTGCAAGACCTAATTGTTTTACTCCCACATCTGATTAGAAACATTTACAGAAACTACTGGAGGGTTCTGTACTTCCATTTAGAACATGCAGACATTAATTCACTATTTATTCAGATAAGAAATTTGCCTTGTTCTTCCCCTGAGTAAGGTTTTAGATTCATATATTTATTTAGGTCCTTTTTAATGCTATGGCCAGAAAATAGATGACTAACACAAACTGGACTCTAATTAATTCCAAGAACATCTGTATGCTTGACAAAACATGCAATAAGGACATAGGAGAGTGAAGAAGCATGTGAGCAAGAATGGAAAACATCACTGAAGGCTTTAGAAAAACAGAAATCTGTTTCATTTGCTTGATGTGCTCTCCTTCCCATCTAAACCAACACTTCCTTTAGTTTAATCAGTACTTCACCTCCAAATTAGATTAGTGATTTTCAGTATGTTACTTCCATTTGCTTTTTGAGAAGCACTGAACACAAGGATGCCCCAAATAATATTTATGCAGAAATTCAGAAACTGCTCACTCAGTGACTCACAAAATGCCTTATGCATCTTCCCTACTCTGTAGTCAAAGTACTTCCCTCAAAACTGAGAGTCACAATGTGGCATTATATCAGAGATATCCATATGTGAGAAATTCTCCTTGAACATTTACGACCCTATGAGCATCAACACAATCACATACATTTCCCTAAGAATTTATTCTCCATATCATTTCGTTCATATCCAATCATTTTACAAGCTATTACAAATAAATTATAACCTTCATGTAGCGTGGTATCCAGAGATCCCAGTCAGGTTGAAGCTGCATTTAGTGCCTGACAGTCACAAACCAATAAAGACCATGACTGAAAGAAGCTGCACAGCTACTAGTCTTTTTTTTCTTTTCATGGGTTTACTTGGGCTGAGTTGGAAAGGAATTCATGGCAGACTCTACTTGCAACTGCTAGTGAAGTGCAATAATGGGTACTAGTGTGTCAGGATAGGAAAAGTCACATAAGTCCTGTGTACAGAATTCAACTTCGTGAAAGAGTACTACTTGAAAAATAAGACAGGTAGTAAACAATTCTGCAAGGAACAGTCAGACAACCAAAAAAACCATACAAACTGTCCAGAAGCTGTTCAGAAACACTGCATTGGGAATTTCCAAAGTTCTGAATGAATCTATAAAGTGAAGTGTCACAGGGAACAACTCAGAAAAATTTGCTGAGAGCAGGAAGTCAGGCAAAGTTATTAAAAAAAGAAAAATGAAGTTAAGCATTAAAGAGGGAAATGGATAGCGTAAGGTGTGGAGGTGTTTGGTGTCAGAAAAGGGCCCAGAAAAATGAACATACACTACTGGGTACAGGCAGGGATACATCCTCAAACTCCACAATTCCGGTGACTGCAGATAACGTGAGAAGTGAGGCAGGCTTATGTGCTCTGCCACAGTAGCATTTGTTTCTGCCATTGTCACAAGTGATACTGAGATCAATGAACCATCGAGCATTTCTTTACATTCTTATAATTCCAACGATGGAGGAGCGACGTGCCTTTGTGCCTCACCCAGAGTGCCTTCTGCCACATCAGGCTGACTTCTGGGCAGATCACAAAACAAGGCACCCCACAATTTCCCTTTGAACAGCCCTTTGTTGAGTGGAGAAGTGAAGTACAGACACAAAACGGGTGTGAACTGGTATGTCTGTGGATATCCACGTGAACGTATCCTTGCCTTGAATTCAACAAATGCTGAGCATCTGCACTTCTCACCCATTTATTTCAGGCAGACATGCAGACATTTAGTCACTGCAGGCTGATGCACTCTGGAAAATTTCACATTGGCCGTGTCCAGACTAGTAGTTTCTCTAAAATGCTCCATGATCAGCCACACAGTCAGCTTTTGCAACTTCAGACAGAAGGGTATCGGGGAATACAGTGCCACATCTTTAAACTGGGAAATAAATACTTCTGGTGGAAAAAAAAACACCACCAAGAACAAAAAAAAAGGAGAACAAAACAACATAATTCCTTTTAAAACTGGTTTTCTGAAATATGTTATAAAAGTGCTATTACAGAAAGCTAATGATTTTTTTTTTAAAAAAAGCATTTCTCTATATTTTTGTGTTTTGTTGTTTTTTTACTTTAATTCCTGAACTAAACTGAAAAATCCAAGTTTCAGGCTTGTCTGAATTCAATACTTGCAATATGACTTCTGGAACGTGTAATCGCTTATTTTGAAGACTGAGTCTTTATTAAAATTTAGTGAAGAATTAAGAATTTTAGTTTTGTTTAATTTTGCTTCTTTTCTGTACTACCATAGCAAGCTGTTTTGTTTAGCTTTCACTTCTGTTGTGCTTTAACCTCAGGAACAAGCGACGTATCAGTGTGTCACCAACATGATTCTCATCCTAAATCCAAAACACAGCACCATGCCAGCCACTAGGAAGAAAACTAACTCTTTCCCAGCCCAAACCAGGACACTTAAATACTGAAACCTCTTGGAAATTGATTTTCTGCATCTATTTTTGCACTGAAGTGTTCCTCTTACCTCATTTTGGAGGTCACGGATCATTTTGCTCTTCCTCTCCATTTCAGTCTTCAGAAAGTTAATCTACAAGTTAAAAAAAAAAAAAGCTGAGTGAGTTTCTGAAATGTAGATAAACATCATCTTAAACTTCTCTTTTCTTTTAACCTTACTCATAGCTTTCAGAGAAAAAGAAATTAAACCATCCGTAACAACAACTTGTCTCAGAAAACTACTGATGTTCTATCAGATTTGTACAAGTCACAGCCTTTTATTTCCTGATTAACATATAAATAGATACAATGATTTTTATTGGGAAATTTATAATTGAGGGAAGAAAATCACTCTGTATAAAACCCCTCATTTCATTTTTGTACCAGTAGATACAGCATTTGTTCTTTGTAATGAAGTGCAATGTGATCCTCTGGTAACTAGGGATTTTTATAACAATATTAGCTGATTTTGTAGCTTATAATTTTTTAACCCTCTAAGAATACCCCACCTATCATAGCAAGTTTCTCAAAGTTATTGGTCCTAACGAGATCCACAATTCCCATCAGACTCACCTGTGGAATAAAGCATGATTTATCTGTGGAAGCAGTTGAATCTGCTCTTTTCTCTTTGTTTTTTTTTCAAGATTTGTCTAGGAAGGTAGACCTCTCAATCTATTTAAAATCTCAATCTTAAATATATTTTTTACAAATCTAAATTTCTTTTAGGAGTGAGTTTTCCTCCAGACTTAAAGAATATAATTGGAGATAGAAGGCTTTGATAATAGCAAGCAGGATTAACTGAACGCATTCATTTCACTTCAAGGGTCCAGAAGCATCCTCCTTCAATTCACAAAATTCATATATACCCAATGCCCCCTGCAATTTTATCTCCACTTTTGATACAAATTCTGTTAAGAAATTTTAAGAAAATGTTAAGAAAATTCTGTTAAGAAAAACAAAACCTCTGGAAGAAAACTGATGAGAAAAAAAATGAAGTAAATTACGAACTTATTGACATAGAGCATCATGGTTTGAATGCCACAAAGATAAAAATGATGGTGAATCTGTGTGATACGCTGCTCTTAGAATCACGTCCACATTCAAGCAGGTAGATGTCAGGAATTTAGAAACCATTACAGGGTTAGACATTGCTCTTATCAGTTTCAAGAAATAGGTCAGAGAACAGCATCACCACTTAAGGAAGAGAAGTTGGTGTAGGGTGCATGAGTATAGGACCAACTGCCAAACGTAATGGAACTTCTTTTGAAATCCTTCTCAAATTTTGCCTAACAATTTGGTTAAGGGAAATACCACTGAGGATCATGCTTTAACAGAAGATAAATATATGGACTACTTGCCTAGAGATCACATACAGAAATAGAAAAATTGAGTCTACAAGCATTGTGTAATAAATGCGAAGATTTTGCATAGCAATAAATGAAGAACACAATCAAATGGAAGATTAGGATTGACTGAAAATTGAAAAATAAGAAAATAACCCCATAGTGTATTTGTTGCTGCTCAGAAGATTTGCAAGCTACCGGTAGAAAATGACAAGCAATGTATCTTTGTTAAAGAGCATTCTTTTCCTAAATCCTAATTCCCTCAAAAGAATGTTAATGTTCCTTCAAAGCATATCACTTCTGAATCTGAATACATATGAAATACTGAAAAGCATATGGTGTTGAGTTTATTGGCTGTGTGCTTTCTATACAAAGCCTGCAAGTATCAGCTTGGATCTTCCAGAAAGAGATATTTCTGACACCACAGTACTGTAAATTTAACCAGCATTTGCACAATGCTTGTTGCCAGTCCCAACAATGGAGCACAATAACAGACTACAGTATCATTTCAAAATCTGAAGTCAAAAAGTGTAGTTTAGGGGCAAATAGTAACAGTACACAGATCCCTTTCAAGAAGTGAGTAAATTCTGCTTTCAGCCTCCAAAACTTGCTAGCACACATGAATGGGCTCCAACGAACTTACATGAACTGAAAAATTTAAACTATGAAACTTTCTACATCTTTCCCCCTCTCTACACACTCTTTGTTCTTGTCTGACATTGAGCTTTTTCCTAACATTGGCTGTGTTTAATTACTATCTAGCTGTAATTATGAAAACACATAATTAAAATGTATTGGTGTTCTAAGGCTGAACTTCGCAATGTTAAGCAAGGACACTGCTTCTGTCTCCCAGTGGCAGACATACAAGGTACTCAGAGCTTTGTGTGCTTCAGAGCTCATTACGTTTATTAAAAGCAACAGCTTCTATCCAGTAGCCTTTACTCACAGCAGTATGTGACCTTGAAAAGTTCAAATTAAATTTTCCCCCATTGAAATACAGAATGCTTTAGCAGATGGCAGTGATCTAATTCTAAGAGACAGACAATAGTTATTCACCACAGACGAAGGATGGAGGAATATCAATATAAAGTCATTACTGCACAGTCAAAGCTCAGCTGTACGCTCATTTGCTTACCTCCAGAAACCTTTTACATTGCTTGGGATTAACATGAACAGCTAAGATGGGGCTGAAATACATTCACTAACACCACTGACAATTTTGGTAATACCTGGTAGACCTAACTCACTCAATATTAATTTTCATGGTCTAAAAGCCAAAGAGGATGGTTTAGGCTATAAAACACAGAAAATAGTCTATCTTTTGAGAAAAGGAGAGAATGATCTACAATGTGTTTGATATTTCTGAAAGCAAAACTCAACACACCTTTTGCCTGCTAGGATTCTTTAGACGAACACAACTTTTAAATTCTAAGTTCTAACGTAATTAAGAAACGTTTTTGTCATAGAGACATGTATTACTTTGTCCTAAGAGCTATTAGTAAACAAAACATTTTGGAGTGAAATGGACATCCTATCTTTCTATGAGTTTGTGATATTTCTTAAGATTCTTGTTTGGTGATATTTTAGAATTCTATTCTGTGTGTTCTGTTTGTGTTTTATTACTAAGAACACCCTACTGATATCAAATTAACCCTGTCACTTTTGTTTATTTTCTAACAAGTAATGCATAATGTGTTACTTAATTCTAATTCTTAATACTAAACACTGAGCAACTAGGAAAAAGGATTTCATGCAGACATTTTCTCCTTTATTTTGACAGACTGGACAATAATTACATTGTCAAACAATTCCATCACCACATCTTCCTAAGCATTGTCACCATTACAAAATATAGAATCAAAAACAGAATGAAAAAAAGAATCACTACGAACCTATGTATTCAAATTGACTGAAGAAACCACATGAAAGTTAAATAAACGTATTGTCCCCTGCTTTTTTGGTAACAAATGTAAAAATTAGTCCACTGTCCTCAGTCCTGTTTCTTGAAGTACTGATTCCACTTCACATTTAAATATAGTTTGACTTTATTAACAAATGTTTTCACTGCAAGAGAGCCTATTATAAAATAGCATTTAGTACTAAAAATCTCTATTAACCTTTACTGATTGCTAAGAGGACAGCAGGTTGTTTCTTATTGTCCTATACTCCCATAAACATTTCACATAAATGCTGTATACCTAAATCCAGCATAGCGCTCCTAACATTTGTGCTGTCCTTTATAACTGTTTCTGATTAATCATTTGTGCACCTGACAGTGAAAAGTCTCACCAGATACTGCACAAGAGTTGGATCTAAACGTAATGTATTGCTGTGGCATCTCCTCTTCTAAGTTTGGTTTGGTCACAGTCCTTGAATACTTTCCAGGTTATTTTTCATATAATGTGACTGACACAATTCTTGTAAATTCTTGCATGCATTTTTTCATTTACACAACAGAGACATTACCATCACGCAGGTGTTCCCTGTTGAACATACACAAACAATAACATCTGTAAGAATTGTATCATGCAAGGCAGAAAAGGGATATGCAATTGCAACCTCTCCTTAGTGTTTAACGCATCTGGTGTTCAGAAATGCAATTCTATACTTACTTACTCAGATCGAAATCAAGACTTATTTCACCAAATATTGTATGATAAAGTGTGCTTAAACTTGACAAGAAACAAGACTCAATTCATTTAACTGGAATTAAAATCAAGGTAGGCTTGCCTCAAAGTAACTAGGTCTTCTTTCAAAATTCATATTGCTTTCAAAAATACAAGAAACACAGAGAAATCAGTTACGGAGTAACACTGTGTGACAGTAATAATACCTATTTTTATTTCTATTGCAGTTTTCATCCAAGGACCTGAAGCACTTCTGGAATATTCATTCAGTCTCATTATTGGTGAAAATGTACATTTTACCCAGAGGCATAAAGAAATAAATGTCACAAACCAAAGAACTAGCACAACGTTCCTAAAAATCGGTGGCAAATATAATATCCTATTATTGGCAAGTTTTAGAATACAGTTCAAGAATTCAATTTCTCTAACCAGATGACAACATTCCAAGGTAAGTTTTATTATCAGCTCAGGGTTTATTGTTGTTGTTGTTTGCTTCGCTGTTTGCTGTTCAGTAATGGGTTTGCTCTCTCAAAGTACTATGTTAGAGGCTGAATTTGCGCAACGCTCTGTTGTTCCGGTTAAAAAGACAGCATTATATAACAAAGAACACAGCCAATAATCCATTCACTTCAGCTGATATTTATTTAACCCACAGCTGAAGTAATCTTGAGTATCAAAATGTAATATAGAGATTAAACAACAAAATTTGTTTTCCACATGTAATTTGTGAGGCTAGAATTTCCTGTGCCACCAGAACCGGTGAAAATGTGTCAGTGCATCTAGACAGCTGAACTTTGAAGTAGCATGTTTTGAATACGTATCAGAAAGGATTAGGTTCTACTTCTTTTTATTATTATTATTATTTCAGTACAACATATCTTGCTTTAGTACAATACAATATCAGAATAAGTGCAGATTTTCTTTTCTATATATACTCTGCCCTGTCCATTGAGAAAGATCCAAAATATACATCATTCTTTTCAAGTTCAGTACAGCATAGTGCTTATTTATTTTTCCCTTCATGAACAGAAGAGGGCTTTTATGCTCAAGACAAGCCTACAAGTACTAACAATCCCGTAAAAAAAAAAAAAAAGATAAATGTGTAGTGCGGAATGAAGAAACGGGGAAAGAGTTATTTTTCAACTTCTGAGTAACAAACGCAGAGACTGCCTTCAAAGATTATCTTAATTGAAAGAAACCTGTATGAGAAATACTTTGTTCCAAAATCCGCTGTTTCTAACTAGAAGGGAGCATCTATAACATTATATATATACAAATTATATATATATGTGTTTATAACCAAAGTACAGCATGACCTATATAAATGATAATTCAACACTAGATGGAAATCTCTGTTTGGCATTTTATTTGAGGCAATGCTTAAGCCCCAGCTGAGGAACCTACATGTGCTTTCCCAGCTCCAGCATCTAGAGCTGGTCCTTCTTGCTTCCCAACTGTGCATCAAGGGATCCACTAACTTCCAGATGCTACAGTTTAATAGATAACACTCTCATATGGACCTGGCAGTGCTAGTGGTAATGCACTGTGACAAATGCCTAAGGTACAAAGAACCAAAGTATGCTACTTTAAGCACCTAACAGGTAGATTATGCATCACAACTACCCACACTGGGTCAAATCATTAACGATTTGGACCAAAGATCTAAACACATTGTGGACATATCATAGAAACATAGAATCATAGAAACACTAGGTTGGAAAGGACCTACAAGATCATCTAGTCCAACCATCCTCCTATCACCATCCC
>JAOWBO010000081.1:1323348-1339797 GCA_028564985.1 Crax fasciolata
TTTGACTTATTTATTTATTTCCTCAAGCAGTCTCCAGCAATTGCTTCTGCTTCTAAATTATTTAAAGCCACATGACATCATGTAATATAAGGGAGGGAAGTTAGGTGGGAGGGCCCATTTGCTCGGGGATTGGCTGAGCATCGGTCGCGGGTGGTGAGCGATTGCTTTGTACAATCACTTGTTTTGTATATAATTATCATTATTGTTGTTTTCTTCTATTTTCCTTTTCTGATAGTAAATAGTTTTATCTCAACTTACAAGTTCTACCCTTTTTTTTTTTTTTCTCAATTCTCTCCCCCATCCCAGCAGGGAGGAGGGGGGTGTGGGGGAGGTAAGCAAAAGGCTATGTGGTATTTTCAGGCCTGCCGGCTCAAACCACAACAAGGTGGACCTTAAGAACTTCAAGGGGAGAAGGTATGATCTTACCTTTGCTTTTGGCCCAGTTCCAGAAGTTTCTGCACATCATTTCTTGCTGATGCTTCATCATTTTTCAAAGACTGATAGCAAAGGAAGAAATTGATTACCTAAGAGATCTTTGCTGTTATTCATTTGTGAAATGACTGATTGAGTCATGACTTCTGTATGACTCTGTAATGACTGTATGACTCTGTAAAAATGACTTCTGTAAAACACTCCCAGTGAATTGCCACTGGTGAGAAAAGGAGGAATACCCTTATTTTTAGCATAATTCAGCACTGCTGACTGGACACATCATTTTGTCTCAAGTACTAAATGACATCTGATCACATGAAATAGATTTAGAAACAAACTAATGACTAAAACCATTAAGGAGGTATGACGAAGTGTGTGTACAGGAGTTAATACAGAGACCTCCTTGTGTATCTCTGGATGTCTGCAGTGTTGAGTCTTAAATACCTCACGGTATGATTTTACTGAGTACTAACTTTAATTTGCTGCATAAAAAATACCATTCTAATATAACTTCACTACAAGGATGATCACATTTCTCAAAACTAACAAACAAGAATTAAAGAAGATTGGCAAAGCACTGGAGGGTGGGGTGGGTGGATGGAGAAAATGTTCTATTGGGCACGGTACACATTTATTAGGAAAGAAGTCTGGAATATGGGACAATATAACAAAATAATATGCTACAATATAGTGCTGACACACAGTATCTGTATACTCCTGTGAAAAGATATACGGATGCTACTCCTTATATTTTTCCCACCTAGCTTACATCAACACATCGGTAGTCAGGCCATGGCAGGAGAACACCATCCTTTAAAATGGAATGCAGTACCAAAAAATCTCAACTGAAAATGAATCTTCACTAGACCAATAGGCTGTGTCAGGCAAAGACAGGCATGCTCTTAAGTGATCATCTGGTGATTTCAGTAGTTTGGATCCAGAGCAGGATCTCTACTTTTCACGCTGAGGAGCTGATTTGGCTGCAGAGTTCATCTGACTATTGTCCGTCCAGCCTACCCATGAGACCCAGAACACCTCCTAAGTTACATGCAGAGGTGTCTTGGCTCTAGCTGTGTGGCTGCCAGCTCTTCTAACACAATTTGTCAGCTCAGCTTGTGAAGTAATCCCCTGCAGTAAATCCAGTCACTTGGCATAGATTGCATGTCAGCTAAGTAAAGCCAGCAGCTACACTAGGCTGCATATGTGCAACTCATCAGGAAAGACATATCCTACAACAGCAAAGGAAATCCTTTTTAAAGTAGCTGCCAGGGTAAATGTGTGAAAACTCTACTAAGATAGCTTATTCTTTTCTGTTTATTCTTTTGTTCTACTATATTTTATTTTCACAATTTCTTCCTTTCCTTTGTTTTTTTGTGTTTGAATAAGTGAACAAAGGGCCCAGCTCATTTGGATTACATTTTCCTTGAAAACATCAACAAAACTATTATTTACACGTTATAAAATTATGAATATCTTTTTTTCCCCAGTAAATAGACATCAGTATGAAAAAGTCAAGGTAGGTATTCCTAAGTCACAGAAACCCACGCACAGCCTAACCTGGAGATTTACTTTAATTCCCTCAAGTTCTTTGGAAGTCTTCGACAGTTGACGAAGAATATTGCTCCTTTCCTTAAAGACTTCTTTCAGCTGTCTCTCCAGCTCTTCGTAGCCCTGTCTAACACAGAAAACAGAAACATGAGATCCTCTCAAAACATTCCTCAGTGTACTTCAAAACAGTATTAGTTCATCTCAATTTTATTAACTACAAATATACAATATCTATAGATTCCAAACTGGAATGTGGGAAGGTCCCCTTGTACACATACACAACAACATGTTTTCTGTTCATGTAGGTAAACAGGTGTCTTGCATCTAAGCATACAAATCAGGCTGAAATGGTGTATGGTCTGTGATGAACAGGAGACAGAACAGATGTATTTCACAGGAGCGATGGTATATAGTGTGAGATTGTTCTTATTTTGAAAGACATTCCACCATCAAAGCCAAGCAAAGCTTTCAAGTATGAAGCTTTTTGACACCCAGTAATTTGGGAGAAGGATGATTCAGAGCTGTTAGAACTTGCTAAAATGCATTTCATCTCAAAATTTTCTCCCCACTTAATCCTCACTGCAGCATGAACTAGAGTTGAAAATATGCTAAGAGAAACTTAAATGTGAATTAATTGGTAAGTGAAACTGGTTTTTCTATCACTTGTCAAAACAGTAATTCTTGCTTAGAATGCAAGTATACCTTTTAATGTTTCTGTAGAAACCCCAATGAAATCAATCCAACACACTGTTTTTGCTTCAATGAAATATGGATCTAACTCTTATATGCCATTTCATGCACAAAAGTAAACATCTCAGTTAATTCTTAAACAACATGTATTTTCATTTAAAATTTTTGTTTTGAGAAAGGCTTATCAGCAAGTTGAAGCATCCATTCCTTCTACAAGTGCAGTAGAAAGCTTATTTATTTATTTGTTTTTTCCAACTGTCCTTGCAGTAGCTCTGTTTCTGAGGGGAATAACAAACTCATCTTAACATTCCTTAAACAGATTTTGAACACGCATTTTAGCAAAGTAAGTCAGTAATTTAAATATGCTATCTAATATCAGCCATATGAACTAATTTTATTATAAGAAATGGTTGTTTCATGCCATTTCTATTATGTTTATCCACCAAAGAGAAGGAAAAACAGCAGGTCTTTTTGGGAACCCCTGAGATTGCCTTTATCAGCACACAGAGGAAAGTCCATGAAGGAGGTAATGTCAGGACTTGGCGATATGCAATGTAAGTAGTAAATAAACAGCACTCAGGTAATCTGATTATTCTTGATTTAAGTAACTAATGACATCAGAAACAAATGACCCAGCACAGGTCACAAAGTCACATCATGGATTTACAAAAAAATCCATATGCCAAGAATTTGAACCTTCCACAATTCAGCATTTACATCCAACATTATAGTTCATACGTTTTTCTCAAGTTCAATGACAGAATATACTGTTATATGAATTAAATCTAGCTAGTGCTAGAATAATTGATAAATACTAGCATTCTAGTTACACGCTATGAAAATAAAATCTGCAGCATTAAGTTCTATGTAGATACACCTGCAGTTTTTGTTACTGCCCTAGCTACGTAATTTTTACCTATTTTTACCTACCTGATTTTTTTAACAAGGTATACATCACGGTAAAAAAGCTGGCTCACCTTGGTACCAGGAACAACATTACGTGAAATCGGCTTTAAAATGTTGCAAAGAATGCACCCACCTTAATTTGGTAATGAACGGACGTCAAGCAGGAACTTCCTCCTGCGAAAGTCATCAGGTAGTTTCAGTAAGGTCACCACTACTCCACCCCTCCTTAAGAAGCATAACACATCCTAGCCTTTGGCCTTTGAATTGTCATGCTTTTGTTTCAATTGAAACTTTGTGTTAAAAAACTCAGGGGCTAACACTGTCTTAAATCATCACTTCAAATTCAAGCCCTGTCCAGATCCTCTCCCCAGCTTCCCCAAAAAATAATTCCGGTAGAGCTGGAACATTTAAAGCTTGTGTGACCCAAGGGGTCAATTACACTACTCTCTAAGCATTAAATTGGCACAGGTTTCACTACCGTTTTGTAAATACTGACATTTACTAATTTGTGTACATTGGGACATTTTCCTAATTTTTAAATTAAATTTACTATAAACTATGCACACACTTCGTTTTGTACAATTATGACACG
Organism: Crax fasciolata; assembly: GCA_028564985.1. NCBI lineage: Eukaryota > Metazoa > Chordata > Aves > Galliformes > Cracidae > Crax > Crax fasciolata. The sequence goes on from JAOWBO010000081.1 coordinate 1,327,517, forward strand.
CTGAACATCAAGGAGGAGACAAAAAGCTATTTGCCGAAGTGAGTCAAAAGAACTAAACCCTCAGAACTGTTAGAAGAGAACAAAAATAGAAGCCATAGATATACTCGATCTATTAACTATTTGATCCCCCAAGGTTTTTAATTGTGGACAAGCTTACCTCTTCTATCAGGCTTTGACTCTTAGCACTGTGTCCTACAACAACGTCCACGTATTTGAAGACATGTTAATTCGAGCATTTGTTGCAGAGTGGAATGTTACTATCTAGATGTTGTGGTCTGACCCAGCAGATAGCTCAGTCCCACACAGTTGTTCACCCACCCTCCCCCCTCTGCAAGTGGGATGGGGGAGAGAATTAATGGAAAAATACAGTAGAACTCGTGGGTTGGGATAAAAGCTATTTACTAAGACAGCAGAGAAAATAAAAGAAATATCAGTAGTTATATATATATAAAAGAAAAATAGGTGATACCCAGAGCAAGGGCTTGCCACCCATCAACTGATACCCAGCCCGTTTGCGAGCAGCAGCCCCTCCCCAGCTAACTCCCCCTCCTTAAATCACACATCGTCATATGGTATGGAATATCCCTCTGGTCAGTTTGGGTCAGCTGCCCTGCTCCTGTCCCGTCCCAGCTCCCTGCGCCCACCCAGCTGCTTCGTTGGCAGAGGATTACAAGAAGCTGAAGATCTGAATATGTCCATGGCTCTGTTCAACACTGGCAGGTGTTATCAGTTTGTTTCTCTTCTGGGACCAAAACACAGCTTCATACCAGACACTGTGAGAGAAGTAACTTCTGTTAGAAACTAGGATACTAGAGTTCATGACCTCACTCTCTATATTGAAAAATTGGGACATTTCAACCAACCAAATGTAATTCATGTGGGAAATGAATCAGGCCCTGTGCATCTATTTGCTCTTTTTATGCACTCATTGTAAACAAAAGAAAAACAACCCGGCTTCTTTTTGGCAGCCACTTGGCTCTGTAGAATCAACGACCCACCAGGGAAAACATGCAACTGCCAGTTCCCATCAGTGAGTGACGGAGCAAAAGGAGACATCTGAAAACTTGTAGGTGGCTTAGAAACATGGCCCCAGGAAATGAAACAGCAAATTAACTTGTTGTGTATAACTTGATATTAAGAATGACAATCCACATAAAAAACATCTTGCATTGATGGCTTAAAACTGCACAGACCACAAAATCAGAGTTAATTTTGTGAGGAAGGACAGTACAAAACTCTGTAATTGACTCCACACTACAATAACTTTACCTAGAGCAATGAATCCTTACTGAACTCACACAGCTGCAATACGGAGCAGGCACTCAAACCTTCTGAAAGTTCTTAAACTCTTCACAACTACTCGTATAGGCTGCATAAATACAGACATGTCCTCTGCATGGAGAGTTGAACTTTCAAATCAGTTCCACAGGATTTGGTCTTTAGTAGGAAATAAGTTCACACTGAAATCTGTCTCTTTTTCATAGGTAACACTACTGTTCTTCGGTTCTGACATTCTTCACCATTTATAGCCATAATATTGCCTCTGCATTAGTTTTCTACTGCAAATCTAAAACTTTTAATAAAAGCCTCAATGTAACCATCCTGAAATACAGTTCACTTGGACTAATCTCAGTACATAACCAACGATTTTTTCCAGCATCTCTGACAGTACAGTCAGGTTAACATTTCTGTCTCAGCTAGCTATATAAATTAACTTCACAGTTGTTTTAGGGTTTTACATTTAATTCTGTTGTTGCTACAAATGGACCTATCATCATAACAACATCTATAAGAAATTTCCCTCAGCCTTTCTGCCTAAGCTGCTATAACACAAAATTTAAATTATTCTATACTGCTTGACAAAAACATAAAATTTAAATAATTGTACAGTACTTCGCAAAAGCATCACTGAAGATCCTATGAAGGTCTGTTTCACTATCAACTAACTTAGTTTAGTAAAAACCTTTGGTCAACTCTAATGAGGTAACAGTTCCAGAAAGTTATAATTTTTTAATAACCCAGAGGCAACAAGATGAGAAATTGGTTCCAGATTGTCTGATTCTATACATTTATGTATCTACAAAGAAATGTAACATATGCATATATAAATAAGACCTATAAACATAGAGCTAATTATTTCTAATCAGAGACACCACAGGCAACATTCTTTTTAAATTCAAGCTGAAGTCCTATAATTATGCTAAGAATACGTGTTGTAAGATCACCTAGCAGTCAATAGTTCCTTCAGGTCTGGATTTGCCAATGTCCACTGAACATTTTTCACTGGCTGCTGAAGGGCCTACAATATGGTATAAGGTTAACTAGTTAATTTAGTTCAACCCACCCAATTTTTAAAAACAGACAAGGCTAAACTTAATAGCGAACTTGGCACTTGGCATCATGTGGAACTTCTCAAAAACCTAATATTACTGAGCTAGATTTATTCCACTATTAAACCATACCATGACTTCTATATTTCAATTTTATTTATTAAGAGTATATTGACGTATTAAGTTCATTGATGGAAAAGTACCCCCGCCAAAAACAGGCACCATAGTCCTCAGAAAGAGCTTGGGCTCGATGGTATGCTCTCCCATATTATCCGACACTCAGCACTGTTAAATTGGCTACATACTGGCTTAGAGTGCTAGCAGACCAGGCATGTGTCTGAAATAGTCCATCACAAAAACAACTTTTGTAAAGAAATTGTTATGAAAGTCACATAATAAGGGAAGTATATCAGACTTCTTACCCTGGCTCCCAAACATTGGTAGAAAATCAGTCATTTCAGTTGACTCTTACGGCATTGAATCTTTAATCTTACAATATTAAAGCCTTGTCCTGTCTTGGATTCTCACTTAACTTTTCAAAACTACCTGTGGGTCCACGGGTAGTTTGGCTGTGGTAAACCTCCTTGTTTTGTTGTGATAGTTTCATTTGTTTAAAATCCATCTGGTAGATCATTGTACAAAAAGAAATACTCCACAAAACGCTTCGTAAGACTTACTTCTCACAGGAAACACAGTAAGGATATTCTATTCAACCTCTCTGAACAATTTGTTTCCAGAACCTTGTTGTATACAATCTAGAATGGAAGTGAGGGGGGAAGAAAAGGATTATAAAGAAGTTCAACTTTATCTCCTTATTATGCTTAAAGCCACCTGCTCAGCAATTCCGTCCATGCACATGCTCTTCATTCTGTTACACTGGCACCAGAACAACAAGCAAAATAGACAGAAACAATTGTATAGTTCATTTTCTGCCAGAAAAGACAACTTCAATCCATTTAACATTAAATTTGTCTTTATGGTATCAAGCCACCTTTAACTTTGTTCAGTCCACTGTGAAAACAGGTCATCTTAAAATACTGTTATCCTGTGTGCTCGTAACAAAGCAGAGGATCCTGCATGCTGCAAAACTGCTGACTTGGAAGACTTCGGACTTATTTCTTCAAAATCCAAAAAAGTGCTGTTCTATGTAAAATCCGTGTTCTTACAAAGCTGTTACTTAACTGGAGGCTTCTATTCTGCTGAGAACTGTTGAACTTGTTGGTGTTGGTGCTGTAACATTTTTTTCTGGACCTGAATTATTTACATGCTATGTTTCTAGTTTGAATACAACTAAGTAGTAATTCCAAAGAGCATTGCTCATTAGGGTCATATATTGGCCAACAAATGAAAACTGTTTAGCCATCATGTTACTACTTTTTCTATTCTTCTATGAGATGTTATCAACAAGTCACCAGGTTCTTTCCTTTGCAAAAGACAAAGAGGAAAGAAAGGCAAGCTGAAGAGAAAAATACTGCTGTACCTGCTAAACTTCAAGCTACAGTCCCACAGCAGAGAGCGTGGATTGCATAAAGACTGACAGGATGGAAAAAACTCAGAGCGCAATAGACACAGTAGCAGCAGAAAATAAAGATGAAGTTCTGTAGCTCAGGCTGAAATCTAAACAAGAGACAAAAAACGAACAGCAGCTCAAAAAACTGGCAAGCCCTCAATAAGCAATTAAGAGAGCTAAATGAACAACTTCAGGTCTACTGCTGCACCTCCAACTCCTTACCAACAAAACACTCAGAGGTCTGCTTTCGGCACCAGTTATATGAGGGAAACTTGGAATAGCAAAGCGTGCAGCTAGTGACTACAAATTATAAGGGATAGCCAATACTACCTGGGAAGTTGAGAACTGGCAATTTCAAAAAGATTTTAACATCTGCAATGTTAAAGAGAAAAGTGGAAAATGAAAAATTAGGTAGACTTTAAAGAGCTATAAATGCAAAACAAATGAAAATGATAAAAGTTATCCGCATTTAACATTTACCAAAATGCTGTATGCCATAATATTTTGCCAAAATTTGTACGTCAGAGACACACTCTCACAAATTCAGCAATAGAAAATTATATAGAAACAAGAAATGCAGAAATCATTGCGTTGCATCAACAGTATCTATTTTGTGTCTCTCCTTTTAACATACGATATAGAGAGTGATGTTTCATGTGACTTAAAGATATTGCCACTGGACCAATATTTAAAGCCATATTGATATTTCTCTTTATGAAATCTGCATGAATTTGGTCTTCATACATTTATGTTTAATAAAATATATGTGCTTAATGAAAACTGCCTATGAAATTTATACCTAGACAATTTGTCACTAATACACCTGAAAAAAAAGAGCAGTGTGAACAGACTAACAGTTAACGGTGCAGAATGGATCAGCAAAACATATATGCTTTCTTTCTTTAGGTTTATTGCATTTATTTTCTTCTAAGACAAATCTTTATTTCCAAAAACCTGGATATGCAATTTTCTGTTTATAACAGAAATTCTAGGTTAGTGGGAATTATTCATCACCACATCTTCTGCTTATTCTGAAACCTACCTTACTAGCACATAGGTGAGATTTGAAAGATTCGCCAATAAAGTATTTTAAGATTTTTCCTCAATATCTCTATCTCAGAAAACACTTGATGTCTACAACAAGCATTCAGGCAATTTGTTCCCTTCTTCCCATTAGTATCCCCATCGTGTTTACTTGTTTGGTGCCTAAAGCACCAAAACAATGAGCACAATTTATTTCTGTTTTCACCTTGAATTTTCCATGCCATCCGTCACTTTGATATCTGAATAACCCAGAATCACTTGTGAATCATTTTTTCACAACAGTAAACATCCTTAGCAAACAGGAAGAATGTCACAAGGGCAAAAGGAACACCAAGAAACAAGATGCTCAGTGTATTAAGAGGACTGAGCATGGGACAGGCTGCATCAGAACAAGTTTCACAGTCCAAGCCATGCAAACACCACCCCACACAGGTGGGTGAGATGTGCCCCAGCTGCCACTCTTGTGTTGGGCACAGCTGAGTCTGAGGGAAATGCTGCATCTTATAGCCAGGTGTCAGCAGAAGCCTGCAGAGAGATCAGGCCAGTATGACACCATGGTACGCTCTCCAGCAGCTGCAGGCACTATTTTGCTGTCATTTGTTCATCTGTAGTCTATACCAAGGCTTACCACCCTTGATTCCTGTTTGCCAGGGCTTGCTATATGCACTCAACTCAAGGTCATGATGCTTCTGTGACAAGGAATGAGAAACGGAAGAACCTCCAGGAACATGCCATACAGACAGTTGGACACTAAGTCCATAGTAGCTTCATCTTTAAGTGACTTTGGGAACAGTAAATGCATATCACCACCTTTATAACTTTTCCCTTTGCTTTGTAGAGAGAAAGTGGGAACTACAGATCTGAGAGGTTTTTTCAAACGTCACAGCATAAATTGTAATGCAAAGCATTACCGAGTGCAAGTATAAATATTCCTGACAGTTCCGACTGTCATCGTTTTAATTATTTAAAAATACATGCTTTCAGAACACATCATAATGATGCGTTTTTATTTTTACCAGGTTCCCAGTGATATAAGCACTTCTCCAGCTACATCAGCAGCTATGTGAATTAAACCTGCTCAGAAAGTCTCTAATTGACACCAAACAGCTGTGAATACACGCGTGTTCGTCCTCTCATTCCCTGTCTGCCTTGAATGACATTTCGATTGCAAAGATTTTCAGGATCAATGAAAGCAAATACTATGAAGCGAACTTCTTTGTCAATGCACTTTGTGAGATCAAAGGTTAGTTTCAGAAAACGGCACAGGAACGAGGCCTGAAATTTACCATGTGCAAACTAAGGAGGCCGCTTTGATACAGTGAGCAGCATTTCTTTCCCTTAGAAAAAGCAGCATTTCCTTCAGTCCATATCCAGCCTACTTTTGCTCAGTCAGAACTCAGCTAGATGTGAATTCATGCCATTATCTAGATGCAAAATTTTAACATCTTCCATAATAAAAAAGAGGAATGTTGCATTGTCTTTCTGACCCTCACTCACATGAACTCAAACACCACCATGGCAAGTTGGAATTAACAGTACTGCTACAGTAATGCTGTAATTATGTAAATTAATATTTTGCCTGCTGGAGAAGATTTCCCAGGTTATCAGCGTACTAATACAAATACACTACCTGATTTCCTGTCTACAAATAATGCTACATTTAAATTTTCTGAAATATCCAGTGTCCAATTTCATCATGTCATTCAGATTCTTTTTTCCCCATACAAAATTAATAAAAAAAAAAGTAGAGAGTTAACTCGTTAATTCAAAAACACAATGAATTAAAATTAGAACAACTGCAGTCATAACTTCAAAATCCTCCTCTCTGATTCCCCACTCAAGAAAAATAAAGATCATGGAAATTTCTGGTCCAGGTGATCGGGGTGTATTCTCCTCTCTCTTAAAATAGTGCTGCTGTTCTTTATTGCACAAGGGCTTACCTGCATTAGGAAAAGTGGGGATCAAAATGCACTTGAGCATCTGTTCAACAACCTGTATCAGTTTGTCTTACTCTATAATCAACCTCCCTCTGACATGGCTTAACACTGAAGGAGCTAAAATGTTAATTACTTTTCTGGAAACACTAAGAACTGTAGATGACTGAGCTTTTTTTTTGCTTTTGCTGGACCTCAAATAATGTTGAGAGAGGCCTGGGGAAAATCATATCCCCCCGGCGTATGCACTGGACTTGACTCACCTTTCCTTTTGCACTTGGATGCAGTGCTGAAGAGCACTCTGACAGTGAGAAACAATCCAAGCTTTCGCAGACATGAACTACAAATTCCCACAATCAAAGTGAACAGCAGTCAGTCCTTCAGGAGGCTGTAAAGGAGGCACTTTTATTTACTACTACACTTTCCAAGAAGGTTAGAAAATGTATAACCCAGCAGCAATTTAAAAGGTTTATTGATTTAGCTTCTACCTGAACTGGAGAATGGTTTTCTCAAGGGGAATTACAATACGAGATCACTTACCAAGGACAAGTCCACTCATTTTCAGAATGAAGTCTTTTCCCTTGCTGTATTTACACCCAGATATTTAACTAAAGCAAATATGAATGAAGGATTTTAATGATACCGAATTATATACTGGTATTAGTAGATAGGAGAAAGCATTAGTTACTTCCAGAGTGAAAGTTGTATTTAACATACCCTACTTCATGATTTGTGCTAACAACTAGACCTGGCGTATTGACTTCCTGATAATTCCACCATGCATCCTTCCCTCCCTCCCCAGTGAACAGTTCACTGTTCTAACAAAACCAGAAAACAACAGCTGCATTTTCAGACCAATTGTTCCTTCCACTTGACGCACCTCTTTACGTGAAACCCAGATAAGAATTGGACGTGAGGGAAAAAAAAATCCTTTGTACGCATGTGCACACATATTTATATCTTTATATCCAGCCAAAACACAAGGTATTTTCCTCTGTATTTCTTTCTCTTGAGGATCAAATAGAAAACACGTGAAATCTTGGGAAAAAAAAACATTCTTTGCTGGTTATATGCACTATTCATTATCATAGGTAGAATCTTATATTTGTTTCATTAACTTCAGAGAAGCAGAGGTAGTGTAGAGCCTTGATGATACATTTATATACTCCCAGTTGGGAAAACTTAGGAAAAAAATGCCTGTACAGACTTGTACATTCTTATGTAGCTCAGAAATAAAATGTGATGTTGTGATAAAAGAGTTTGGACAGCCATGCTTCAAACTTGCCTTTTTCACACATCCGTTCATGCTACAAGAAATACCTGACACAATTCTGCCATCATATACATGAAGAGATGCCAGACTTAGGAGGCACTGAACTCGTAAGCTCCAAGGCTCAAAAATATGATCACAACTTGAAGAAGCCAATTCCTGAAGGTTCACTCAGAGCCAAACATGTCTTTCTCCTATATGTTCCGTTCCCTCTTCCTGTTGCTAGACTTTGCTAACATCTGCAGTTTTCAGGAAGCAATCAATGCACTCATCTTTAACAGCTTACTTATGACAGTTTACTTACTGAAGGCTGTTATGAAGGCTCAAAGAACTGAAGCACAACAGTAGCAAAGAGGCTACATGCTCTTTATTCACAGCCCAGTTATTAGTATGTAAGAGTTGGGATCATATTTTCAACTGATTCAGCTCTCAGACACTAATGTCACTTAAGCACATTTTAGATCACTGAGAGGTAACACTACAATTGTTGGCATCACTAGCTGATGTTGTTCATGCTTTGCAAAGAATCAAGGATTCATGATGATGGTAGGAGTAAAACAATCATTTCCTTTCCGTGAAAAAAAAGAAGGCAAAAAATCAAAACCATTTGCAATCTGTCCATTTTGTACAAAGTAAAGCAGCTCTAAATAAATGGGATTCATGGGTGCCTTATCTTCTCACCTTTCAGGGTAACTAATTAGCTTTGTACTTCCCATATTGAACTTCAAACGTGGTACAAATTCACAGTCCATATAGCACAGAGAACATTCAGATGGGGCTGAACAGAATATATTTTGTCAGCAGCTGAAGAGGTTACATTTGAATACTGGAGGGAGGTTAGAAAAGCAGACATCTTTTGTTTGAAATTTTTTTTTTGTTTGTCCACTGAACCAAAACTACTTATTTCTACTCCATTATTTCTAAAACATATTCACCAGATTATGGTTAAAAGTACAGGATGTCCAGTGTATCTTATTGGGTGCAAAGCAAGCAAAAACAAAAAGCAAACCCTAGAGGAAAGGCACTGCACCTCATTCTCCTTACTTTGCTCAAAGCAAGCAAGAACACTGCAGTATAACTGAACATGAAAGCTAGGGGTGAAAAACAAAAGAGAAAAAGTGTATAGAAGCAACTTCCTGAGACAGCTCCAACCCAGTCTCATCATGGAAGTCTAAGTCTCTCTGCTAATCTCCAGCAAAAAATGTGCATGCCATGGACCTGCACAGAGAGCAGTTAAGTACCTAATTCGACAAGAAGTTTTGTTGAAAATAAGGTTTTTTTTTTTCACTTTATTTCAAATGAATTAACCTCTGTTGCTTAACTGTAGAAAACTAAGCAGGAGGAAGGAGAGCTGGACTGGGAGCCGTCAATGACTTCGTTTGCAGCCTCATGTCTATCTATGGTTGCGAGCCCGAAGTAAGAATTCTTTCTTCAGTTAACTGCAGCTGATACACACATTTTCTATTGGATCATTAGCAAACACTTCTTATAATACACCCTTACTACGACAACTGTTTGCAAAACCATCAAATGGCTTACAAATTAAAAAATATATATCTGGCAGCTATTTTTCTATCTTCTGCTCAACTTCTATGTTATTATAACTTTATTTCTTCATTCCCAAGTTTTGGAGGTACAGAATTGCTCAGTTCTGAAGCCCTGACAGATGAGGGGACTCTAGGAAAGCAAACTGGGATTCTTAACATCTGCATCAGTCGTGGAACGCCTTCAGCTTCTGCAGGCTTCACAGGGAAATACAGTTCTCTCTTACCTCCAAAAATCAAGTGTTTAGGCTCAAAAGGCAGTGTTTTGTATTCAGATCTGCAAATTGGAAAGGAAATTTCTTTGTCTCATTGATTAATAGCTACAGCAGAGTAATAATAGAAGCTGACTGCATTAAATCGGCAGTTTTAGGATTTTAGTATAGACCAGAAAGTCATAAAATGATAACCTTTGTCTCTTGCAAAAGGATATTGAATGAGTCTCCCATATGTGCTATCTTGGAGAGCTCCACCAAAATAATTTATACAGGATATAAATTGACATTGCTGAAGGATTTCTTCAGGGAAGGAAAGGCTGACACTGATTCTGTCACAGGTACTCTGCTCCCAGGGACATGCGAGTGTTTTTAAATGCAGAGCACCAAAGGCATTCACCAGCATCAAGTTTTAACAGCTTAACACTTTCAAGGTACCTTTGGCTCATATCACATTTCCAAGGGTTAGAGAAGGGCTGAGGGAGAACACTTTGTTCTTAAGAGGAGAAAGCTGTCAAGGAATAATTTCTATTATAGCTTCATGTGTATTTTTTCCCCCAAGTCTTACGACCTTTTCATTGCTGCTGTATTCAGAATGCTCACATGCTTCCTTGAGAGATCTCTGAATAGTTCCCCACTGCCAGTTTCCAAGGATATATAAAACTGTCATCCAGTCTGTTTTTTAAATTCTAGCATTAAGTTCATGTATTGTAGTTCAAGTGTTTTTATGCTACTCTTTTTAATGTAGCCGAACTGAGGAAATTACGATCATTGGACCCTGTGTGCTCCAAAATTTGTGTCTAGTTCATCATTCACAGTTCATTTTCTCTTGCATTATCTGAAACACCCAGTGAAACTAACGTTCTTCAGAAAAGAAGGTTCAGAGAAAAAAAGTCAAGAGCTACAGCACTTATCCAGTTCTGAGGAGAGGGGAAAAACAAAATTATATTTTAACCATGTTCTTGGTTAACCATGTTAACCAAGATCACCACCTGGGTAACTGAAACTCTCTCAGTCAAGCGTAGTATCTGTCTCCATGTACTTAAGCTTCAGCCCGTAAAGCCTACTGTGTATGCATAAACCACATTTGGCAAGGCTGTGTATTTACATTACTGACTGCAGATCTTCAATTAGAGCAGCGTGACAAATATTTACGTTAAATGGACAAACCTAAGTGGAAAAAAACATCTGGCTGTAACTACACATTCCATGTAGAGTATCTTTCAAGGAGATGTATTTTGTTTAGTGAAAAAACCTCAAAAAGCTGACTTCCTCTGCTCTGTCACATGCAGGTGTCTGGACGCAAGAGAGAACCTAGCCCTGATCCTCTATCCACTATATATTTCCTACAAAACTTAACTTCCACAGCAGTCCAAATCCATGTCCAACTTCAGCTGCGAAGCAGTGTCAGCGATGCCTACTCCCAGTGCTTCCCCATTCTCCTCTTTTCAGATGCTTTCTCTGAAAGCTGCAGACTGCCAAGGCATCACGTTTGAACTATGAGGAAGGATGACACAGAAAGCAGCATTCTAAGGCCTGAGGGCCTTTCTGCAGCTACTTTCTTCACACACCAGTGGAGCAGAACTGTGAATACTGAGGCAAATCCCTGATGTAAACACTATGGAAGAAACAGCAAAATGAACTCTCATTTTAAAAGCAATGCAATGTCTGGCTCTTTTAGCAAACAGTCTGTTTTGCTTATCGTCCCCAGAGTTCAATGCTGCTGTCTATCCCAAAGATACATTTGAAGATTGACAGATCACACAGCATTATGTTAAGCGGGTTTACTGCTCTTTTTTGTTGAATTCGGCTTATAGCCATGCTTTGCTGTCTGAGACCTACTCAGCAAGGTAAGTAACACTAACAAGAAATGTGTAGAGAAATAAGTTGTCTCCAGGGACAAACTGAAAATACAAATGCACTCCACCCACAGACTAACAGCTTACTGTCATTACCTTTGCACTGAAAGGCAAAAAGGTTAATTTCACACATTGTAGTCTGTTATTTAATGATTCAGACCTTAGCTCTCAAATACTCTGTGCACAGACCTATTCCAGACGTTGTCAGCCTCCAGGTTCCTGACAAGCAGCTTGTCTCTCAAGGCATAAGCAGACCATGTTTATTTGGTTCATAATTAGTATTCCAGGTAAATTTAGTCAACAGGCTGCAGCTTGTTTGTGCAATTTAAACCTCAAGGAACTTATTTATGCTTGTCACAGAAAAAGTCCCCCAAACTCTCACAACTACGCCATTTTCTCTCCTCTTTCGTTCTCCAGATTCTCAAAACTGTTCCTCAATCCTCTCTCAAGCTTCTTTTCTCCCCAGCTTCTTCCTCCTCAAGCTTCTTCCTCAATCCTCCTAAGCTGCTCCCTCAAGCTCCTTTCTTCCCTGTCTGGCTGGCCTTTATCTAAGCCTGGGGCAACTCTGCCCCAGGTCC
>JAOWBO010000081.1:1350355-1361292 GCA_028564985.1 Crax fasciolata
AGAATGTTGTTTTTGCATTAGAACTAACAAAATAAGTGCAATGTATATTGCTGTATGTTAAAACTGACTGCAGGAGAGCAAGGCCTTGGTGCCTGCTGACACAGCAACACTGCTGGGAGTGCAGGCTGGGCCTTGGTGATTGCTGGGATGGCAACATGGGTGCGAGTGCAGGTGCTCAGAAGGCTCGGCCTTGGTGGCTGCTAAGATGGCAACAGGGTTGTGAGAATGGACAACAGTCAATTGAACCAGTGGAAAACTACTGACTGCAAGGATTAGTTAGCGTCGGGTAGTTTTGTGAACCTGCAGTACTCAGCCAGTGAGGAACCAGGGGAGGAAGGGGGGTGTTGGGTCGTAGGGCATAAGAGATGGGAAACTGTTCCTGCAGGTGCTCCTGCTTGCAGGACGCTGCCATTGCAATTGCGAATAAAGCTGCTTTCATCAGAGACACCGTCCTGGCAAATTACTGACATATTTCTGACACTATCTAGCCTTCTGCAGTATGCTGTCTCTTTGACTTCCTTCCATTAGCTAAGTCAAACTCCCTCACCCAAGAAAACAGTGGAACTGCTTTTTGGCTTGATGCTACAATTCTACTAGCTGTTCAGACTCTCTTCCCTCCTAGTTTCTCTTCTACCTCTTCATTTCTCCTTGATGAAGACAAATGAAGAATCTAATACTTTCTGTTTGCACAGTAGGTAGCACAAATTGCACTTTATTCTGACCTTGCTCTCATCAGCATTTGAACAAGTAAGATAAAATGTTATCACTAATGTAAGGAAACAGTTGATCGTGGCATGAACTGATGACTGAGCACATGGTGGAGGAGCGTGGCTGGCCTGTGAAATACTGGTAGATCCCTTGCACCTGTGAGCAGAAGGGGAGGACCTGGAGCGGGGTTGCCCCAGCCTTAGATAAGGGCCAAGCAGGGAAAGCTGAGAGATGAGGAGCTGAGGAAGCAGAAAATGACGTGGAGCAGAGCCCCTATCTCCAGATAAACCAAATACTGTAGCTGGGTGAAGAGATAGCATAGTCATACAAGTTTTGGGACTCTTTCCATTACAACTAAGCATAGAAGCGTACCCCATCAAACCACTGTAACTGACATATCTCTGTGCAGAGCACTCCTCAGTCAAAGCGCAGGCTTTTGTAAAATGAAAAAGTGAAAAATAGATGGTACCAAGCCTTCTCGGTTCACTGCTTTCCTTTCTTGCATATGCTATGAGCACAACTGGTATATAGCCTGAAGGTCATGTACAGCACTTCCAGCCATCATCCTCTGCCTACAGTACTGACTCGGTAAGAAGAGGGTGCATTTTCAGCAATGCGTGGCATATACTACAAGATGGTGCGGTTGTTGCTGTTGTTTCGAGTTTTTTTGAGATCAGAAAAATAAACCGTTTATAGCCGAACTTCAGCTCGGGATTTGAAAGCAACAAGTCATTTTGAGAAAAATTAAAAACAATGTCATTTTTATGAATGGAATAAATACAGAAATATACTCAATGCTCTTAGTTTACTAGTTTAACCTGTGAGCTAACCACAGGAGGAAGCACACCTTTCTGCCTACCACAACAGGAGTCTCAGCAGCAGTATTTGGGGTGGTTTTTTTTCTCCTAGTTTTCAGTACCCAACAGCTTTCTTCCTCTGTAATTGTAGCTACTGGATACCGAGCATTACTAAACAGCTCTGAGCTCTTCTGAAAAACGGACTCTTTGAGAAAACTGAATGGTGTGGGACAACTGAAAAACTGGCATGGGTGACTAATTGTACCATTTTTTTCATTCAATATATAATGTAGGAAGTAACTAGTTTAACCATCATACTGTGATGACTTGAAGCAAATGCACAGGCTTCTGCTGCAGAGCTAGTATCTAAAGAGCATTAGGAATAAGAGATATCCCAGCACGTATTCTAAATTATGAAGAGAACAAAGGGCAGTCTGCAGGTTTCCCATGTCCTCTCCACACTCCGTGTACATTCTGTAGTAAGGCCACTGGTGGGGGCTCAGAACTGAACTGGATTCATTTTCATCATTAAGAACCATTTTATGTTCTGGTTCCTGGGCACTCATTTTTCATGTAATTGTTTCCTATGTCTGTGAACTGCATAAGAGCAAGTTTACTCAGAAGACAGTGTTTTTCATCCTGGGAAAATAATATTCTTCTGCACATCCTGGATTCAGGATTTTACTTTTGCATATTGGTTTGCTAGCGAATTTAATAGGCCAGAGTAAATTCAAAGACAAGTAGGAAATAATGGTACCCTCTGAACAAGACAATGGATCTGCATTTAAGAGAAATGGTTTCCATGTCTGACCTGTTATGTTCCTGCTCAACGCTTTCATCTCGTGAATTTACCCGAATCTGCCTGTGACCATCTTTGGCTGTTTCCAGATCACCCTGTAGAATCTCAGGTTTTGCTCAAGTATGCACTGCTTGATATTCAGCTTGAATCTCATCCTGAAGGATGCACATACAAGGATTTCTAAAGAGCAAAGTTTTCTGAAATAAAACATGATTTTCAAATATATTTTCACTTATTTTAAAGCTTATACAGAAAATTGCATTGTTTGTTAGTCACTATTAATTATTCTAATCTCTTGCCCTGAAGATGTTGTCTGGGAACAAAGCCCATGTGATTTAAATACACATTTCACAGCACACAATACAATACACAATCACACAAATAGCAAAAAACAGACAATATAATAAGAAAAAATAAAATCTTCATGTTTCCATACCTTTTAGACCCATTTCTTCAAAAGAGTTCAGACTAACGAAGCATCACAGTTTCGATTATTGTAAATGCGACACTGAGGCTGTTGATGCACATTTCACATGTAACAAAATGTATGCAAACAATTCTGAATGCACAACGCCTTTCACAGAAAAGATCTGGCACAGGTTTTGGAGCAGTGCAGCAGTGGCTGCAGCTCTGCAATTCTAGCAGAACACACCTCCCGAACTTCAAGTACAATGCTGGAAATGGAATAAACAAGGTACTACTGGTAAGAATGTTACGAGACACATTTGGATCTTTTCATTTTCTTTTTCTTTCTTTTTTCCCCAATAAAGAGGAAATTATTATTATTTATAATTAAGCTCAGTGAAGACACCTCATCTCATGCCACATAAATCGTATCAAGAATTTAAACAGCCCTGGTAGATTTAAGGTATTTACAAGAAGTAACAAGAACTTCATTTAATTATTTAAGTCAATAAAGGAAGAATGAAGGATTCAGTTGAAGAATTTCTGTCCAATACTACTTTAAATTGTTAAGTCACTGTTTAGCCTACTTTTTCCCTTCCCCATCAACTCATTTTTTTGGAGTAACTATCAAGTTCCAAAAAAGGAAAGAATCTCAAACAAAGTATTTTGGAAATTGTTAACATCCTCAGTTATAATAATTAGATATGAGATGATCGACAGAAGGATTTGAGGCAAGGGCATTGTGTGAAGATACTCCTTGAAACACCTACGTGGCTCTAGAGGCCAGAGTAGAGCTCCTAAACAAGGACTCTCTACTGACCTCCCGTTAATACTCCCTGAATTCAAATGGATAAGCTATTCTTAAAGTATTTCTTAATATTACTAGTATATCTTTTATGTATAAGAACTCCCCTTCTGCTCTGCTACCAAAAGAAAAAGAATAAGTCTATGGAAACAGACAAAGGTTGTGGAAGCCAACAAGGAAACGTCACTTACCATGCAGGTAACACTGAACAACCACAACCCAGGTAAATAAATCCTATAAACCGTAAAAGAGGAAGCCTTGTGTTTACTCAAATGATGCAGTGATATGTGAGATGATAGTAAAT
This sequence comes from Crax fasciolata, assembly GCA_028564985.1. Classification (NCBI taxonomy): domain Eukaryota; kingdom Metazoa; phylum Chordata; class Aves; order Galliformes; family Cracidae; genus Crax; species Crax fasciolata. The sequence goes on from JAOWBO010000081.1 coordinate 1,354,174, forward strand.
CATCTCAATAAGGATAGTAAAGCAGTAGTATTTCATTTGCTTTTGATTCTCATTATTGTTTCACAAGCAAGCTCCTAATTTGATTTTTGCACACCCTAGGAAATCAAATGAACCTGAGCAAATGCAGCTGTGTGATACACAGAACATCCCATTTTGACACCTGTGTACACTTAGCCTACTTCTTCACATTCCAGGTAAATACAAACAGAGAGCCAATCCTTTATAGAAATCAAAAGCCTGTTCTGGTGCACGTGTACATGTAGATTTATTTTGACTGTAAACTACGCCACGTTCAAATTCTCAGTTAAATAATTCATACTGAATCTCAGATCAGGAACATTATAAGCATATGGTTAATCTGCTGGAATAACCTAGTTTAGCATGCTGTTAGTTGTGCTCTTCCAACTATCAGGCAGAAAGCTTACCTTAATTAACATCTCCCACGTAGAACTCCTTTGTACTCCTCAACGCCCTGATTTTAGAGGAACGCGTGTTTGACTAGACAGGCTGCTGCAGGGATCACGGGTCATGATCAGTCAGAGGAAACAGGGTTCTGTTCCTATCTCTTTCTATTATTCTCTACAGTTCCTTTCTTCCGCTTATCTCACCATTTGTGAACGCACAGAGTGCTAACAAGATGCAACTAACATACTGAGACAAATTTAGACAGTAATGCATTGGCTGGATTATTCCAGATGTTGACTTCTTAAACTGGAACCTCAAAGTAGAACTTGAGAAAGCTACACTGCTACTGAAATCAATTTGATATTTCATCTTTCCATGAACAAGTGAAATTGCATGCTACATCAGGATTTAATTATTTGTCCTCTCAAATAGGTACTAGTGCAAGAAAGGTTCTGGACTCAGCTCTTTTGCAACTGAGGGAAGCTTATGTATAGATTTGTTTTACTTAACAAATAAATGAACTCTAATTTAATCTTCAAAATTAACAGTTATCTTTCGAACATTACAAGTAATTCACACTAAAATGGACACATTTCTAGTATGTGAACATGTATGACTGTCATACAACACAAGCTTCAATAGGAAAAAATCAAGGAAAAATTATCTCTGTAATAACGTAATAAGTTTTGCACGCTCCCACCAAGACAAGTTCGGGTCATTTGGTGCGTAGAAAAATAGGCAAAAAAGCATCAGAGAAATTAGGAAAGAGATTGGAATAAGGCATTAATGTATCTGTACATTGACTGGAAATGTTACTTATGGGGTTACCAGCTTTTCTGGAGAAGGCAGTGCTGAACATTATACAGGAACACAAAACCAATGATTTCACAGTCGGCGGCCCTTCCATGGTACAAAGGAGAAGAGCCCACAGATTCGATTTGGAGAAGGTGAGACTTCTATGTCAGAGAAGTAACCTCTCAGGACTTCGCTCCCTTTCAAAGCTACTATTCAACACAGCCACATGAAGAACACAGCATCTTCGTGCTGGAAGGATAGCAAATGGGAAGCACCACCTGCAACCCCTTTATATATTGATGAACACCAAACACATCCAGATGAGGACTTTGAGAACAGGAGTCAAAAGGAAGAAGTCCATTTTTATTTCTCACAAAGAAACCAGCAAACAACTTAAGTGTAAGCTGTAGGAAAAAGTTCTTTCTGCATCACTGAGGTAATACATCATAGCATATGGAAAAAAAATAGTGCCATTATTAGTAACAGACAATATATCTTTGGCTAATGAATCCTTCTCAACTAATAAATATGCAAAAATAGTACAAGTTAGTATGGGAAGTCAAATTAGGAAAGTTCATTAAAATCTCTAAATCTGCTACAGACACCTAGTGTCAAATAATTCATCAACCATTTAACACATTTACTAAAAAAACATGCAAATTACTCCTATCACTGGGGCTAATACTAATTTTTATTTTGTGAAAGAATTCTTTTTTCCTAGCAGAAGTCTGAAAAAGTTTAATTGCAAATTGATTAACATGGAGCTTTGCTAATTAAATCAGCTGAAGGAAATTTAGGCTGACACCATGCTAGCTGCTCAAATTAAGGGACTGTCCCATTGCATTAAATATAGTGCATTTATCATAGATAAACTAACAGGCTGTTCATTTGAGCTGACAAATAATGGAGGAGGAAAATGAATCTTCACAGCATTATATGTAATGGATACACAGCTCTTTTACTGATAATTGTAGCTTTACAGGTTTCTGAACAATTAGAAATTGTTTAATGATGTTGCTTTTAGTCAGAAATAAAGGAATAAAACCCTTCACCAGTACTTTGCTAAGGTGATAGTATAAATCCGAAGAAAAATCTGAAGTTGAGAAACCATGTTAATAAATGTGTCAATAAAACTAAGGAAACTACTCATATAATGTAGGAATGAAGCCTAATCCACAAATGAATCTTTACCTTTTAACGGGACATTACCACTTACATGGTGGCTTTTAATTGGTGTAACACCTACAAGGTTCAGGAGCTGAGAGTTCCTTTAGTTTTCAAAGCTTTCTGAGGCTGCCCAAACATCCATCTCACTTAGTTTACAAAGTTATCAATGTGAAAAATTAAGTCAATTGAAAACACAGATCTAGAAATTCTTCTCATGTTTCCTCCCTGGAGCTCCAAATCCAAAGCAGAGTCACCCAGGAAAGTAAAGCTGTTACATCACTGCAGATTGCCAAAACCTGTTGTAGTACTTAAACACAGCCTCAGTTAATTAACAGCCCATTAACACCACATGATGAAGAAGTCATCTCAGCAGCACAGCTCTGCTACAGCCACACACAGGTGGTAGCCAGCAGTGGGTTTCAGACCAGTCACACCTGTGCAAATGCAGGGCAGTAACCCTGCAGGAGTAGCATGGGCTCCACGTATCATCTTGGCTGCAGGTACAGAAAGGAGAAATGTAATGCTAGGCACAGGTGTGCTCAGTAGCTACAATATGTGAAGCCTATCTTGAAATCTTTTGCCTCAATCAGTCCCAACAAACTACACTGCAAAGTGCAGCACCTGTAGTGCTGTTGGAATGGAGTTGCTAAGTCCATGCATTGACACTAACGTCAAGCTGGTTAGCTTAGTGAATTAAAGATGACAGCCAAAAAAAATCTTCCTTTCCTTTTCTTCCAACTAGTAAGTTTAGCACAGTCAGCACCTGACACCATCTCCCTGCTCATGTCAGCACCAATGATTATGAACGATCAGTCACAAAGAAAAGATCAGGGATTAGATAAAGCTTTAGGACCATCACTTTCTTGATATGTCTCATAATTTCACATCTACCAACGCATCTATAAGGAGATGCACATCCAAACCCAGGAGGGACCTGATAGTATTTTGGCAGCAGCCAGCACTTAACCTGATCACGAAATTCTTGACTCAAGAGTAGCACTGCTGTCACCCAAGTAATTAATTTCAATCTGTCCTTTCACTCAAGGAATCGACCAATCCTCTCACCAGAAAAAGAAGACCAGATCTAACATCAGCAGTCAGTTCAGAGAATATCAAAGAAGGTAAAAATGTACGTATAATGAAATCTCTCTCTCTTCATTCTCCTTCCAAATGACAGCAAAGGGAAAAGCAGAGTAAAAGTGTCCTTGCAAAATGAAATAAACTGAAATTTAGAAGAGTCTCAATAATCTAAGGAGATCCCAGCAAAACAACACAAAGAAAAAGCTGAGAAGAAAGAGTTTCGGTCACAAGGAACTGGTTCAACAAACTTATCTTGCAAACTCTTGCTGGCTTGACAAGATAAAGAAGAGATGGACGTTTCCAAGCAGGAATCAAAATAGCTCAAATTGGGCAAAACCACAAACTCTGAAACCAGAATACAATGTATGTATGAATAAAGACAACAGAGGTGGGGAGGATACATACTGGGGGGATGAGCGTGGGATAGGCGACCCAAGAGGAATGTAACCCCGATACCTCAGCCAACGCGGAAAGGGGGAGGCCAGTAGAGCGTCGGGGTTGAGGGTTAAAAAGGGGCCTGCGTACCCCAACAATTTGAGAGACCCTACGGGGAAATGACCCAGCAGACTCTCCCTTTATGTGAATAAAGACTACTCCTTGTCTCCTCTTTGAACATTAAGTTCTGGCAATGAGATTTTTCTGTACAACAGGAACAAAAATAATTGCACAAGCCCAACAGTGTTCTTAGAATGACAATAACCATCCTTAAAGGTATTAATATATCATATAATTAGGACTAAAAAGTAGTTAAGAGTCTGCATCTGAAATGAATGACACTTGATCTTTGAAATTTGCCTGTATTTTATATTGATGCCAAATATAATCTCACACAGTGGCTTAATCAGCTGCACATGCAGTCAATCCAGAAATTTGCACATTTATTCAGTATAAAATTATCAAAACTTAGAAGAATAATTTATTGGAAAGTATCTCCTAACTTTCACATGAAGTGCCCTAAATGCACTCTGAGTAGAGTTTTCAGCAGAAGGTAAAATTGCATGTTTGCTAATGAATGAGGAAAAAGTTATCTGAGTAAGAACGTGCCATAGAGTTTAGAGAAAGGTCAAACCTGACTCCTGTTTAAAATCAGAATACGTGAGTGGGCTAAACGTGAGAATTCATGCTGCATGAGACTCCAATGCCTAGAGATGAGCTGCTGCTTGCATATCTTTCAGGTTTATAAAAACTTAGAACTATGGTCTTGTTTCATAAATTTGCTTTGTGATAATTATTTGTTCTCAGTGCTATCAGCTGGACAATACCTCAAAACTATATTCACTTACGCAAGTGTCTTCCAACCAGGTCAGTCCTACACTCCTTTCAAAACAAGCTAAACCAATATCAGCTAAATGTTAACTGCGCATGAATGCAAATTGCTGCTGAGCCTAAGACCATGCTACCCACCACGTGGATGACAGAAAACTTAAAGCAAATGTAATTGAAGCATGAAACCCATGCAAGCAAAGCATATTTAATGGGTAAACTGCTATATGTTTTTGGTTTTTTAACCAGCGTGCGATAAAAAGGAAAAAAAAATAGTAAGGTATATTAGAAGGATTTTACTCTCTCTTTAGACACTTTCTTCAGATAGCTAGAGGAGTTCAACGCCTGCATTTTTGTCACTTGTAGCGTCTGGTTCTGGATGTGTTATTCTGACAGTATCATCACTGTATTTGGAATGTTTTTTTCTTCTTAAGTTCATCAAGTATTCATTGTATATGAAGCTGCATTCTGAGTGGTCTTCGTCTGTTTCCTTGCACCTCTGCCTCTCAGAGAAGGCACTGGTCCTAGCTCCCAGTCTTTGCAGATGTTTTCAGACCCAGGATGCAATTGTGTTACTTTTACTCACATTAGCGAACAGCCAACATTTCAGGTCACCAGTAAAAAAGTTGGATATGGAGGAAGGAGAGTACTATTCTTTTCAGATTAAGTTTATTTGTGGGTTTCCAGACAAAGTTTATTTGGGGGTAGTTTTTTTCCTTTTGAAATCCACGTTGAACAAAAACCACGAAGCCATCTCAGCCATCTATTAAGATCACCTCACTCACAAATGACAACACACTTTCTCTGTGTGCATGGGTTTCAGGCTTTAATTGGATTCACTTTAAAGTTTTCTGTCAGCTAAGAGACGGGTAACACAGACTCTTCACCACCACAATGCCTTTACTTTATGTATTTCACTCTGCTCACATTCTTTGACATGAAGAACAAAGCGACCAAGGAGTTCTCAGCCTCGGCTTGCTCGAACAACCGCCGTGTGGCAAATGCTATTCTGCAGAGAGAGACGATGCATTGGAGTGCACCTCAGTGTAAGCAAGGGCTTTCTGACACTCACTCCTTTGCTTCTATTTTTAAGAAATAGGAGAAAACACAACTGATTTTTCTAAGAAATTTTTGTGTTAATAATTTGAAGTAGGTACTATAGAGTATGCAGTAGAAAAAAAAAGAAAGAAAGAAGTAAGACTCTTCCTGAGTTTAAGGGTTTACACAACAATTCTATTTTATTTTTTGTAACTTTGATTGAATCAATATTATTTACCATCTCAAATAAAGTAATAACTGTACCAACACCCAAACATTTACATATCAGGATAGAATTGGAATGGGACAAATCCACGAAGAACTCGCATTAATTTGTATGCTACATAAAGTCAACCCAAACACCTGACTAAGAAAATACCATGGCTACTTACTTGACACTATTACTGTTTCATTAGTCTCACCAAGGAACAAGTTGGTATCTAAAACATGTTCATGCTGGAAGTCAAAGTTTCCAAGATAATCTGTTGAGGACATACAACACAAGAGAAGACTCAGCAGGTACTGAAAAATTAATCTGATTTTTAATGTCTTAATGAATATTTCATTTTCCATACTGGGAGCAGTTGCAATTACAGCTTAGCTTATCTATCATTAAGTTAAATCAAGATTATATTGTCTCAAAAGATAAGAAAAATCTGTTTGGACAAATGCAGCACAAGAGTCCACGGAATGAGGTGCCTCGCTGATAGATAGACTGTTATTTCCCAGCTTTAAAGCCGTTACTTCCTTATTTTGTTTTCCCTGTAATCGAGGTTTACAGATAAACAGGTGGGAGTGAGCAGTTTCTAATACACACAACAAAGACCAGATAACGGTTCCATTGCTAAAAACTAAGAGCTCACACATATTCTTCCTGCTTTTCTATCTAAAATTCAAGTGTTATCTGTTATTCGTTTGTGCAACAGTAGTAAGAGAGGATCAAAATATTGACCTTGATATTAAGGCCCTTACATGAAAGGCACAATCCAAACACTACTGAAAGAAACTATCTCTATCCTACATTGTTCGTATCTAACAGAGAAACAAGAAATTACAAGTGGGGCAAAAGAGGTATGCACAAGTACATTAACTTTTTTTTTCTTAGAATGTAGGGGTTGGAAGCGACCTCCAAATATCATCGAGTCCAACCCCCCTGCCAAAGCAGCTCCCTACATCAGGTCGCACAGCTGGGTGTCCAGGCAGGTCTGGAATATCTCCAGGGAAGGAGACCCCACCACCTCCCTGGGCAGCCTGTGCCAGTGCTCCGTCACCCGCACTGTGAAGAAGTTCTTCCCATGTTGGTGCGGAACTTCCTGTGCTCCAGCTTAAGGCCATTGCCCCTTGTCCTGTCCCCACTGACCACTGAAAAGA
>JAOWBO010000081.1:1361392-1387678 GCA_028564985.1 Crax fasciolata
AGCCTGTGCCAGTGCTCCGTCACCCGCACTGTGAAGAAGTTCTTCCGCATGTTGGTGCGGAACTTCCTGTGCTCCAGTGTGTGGCCATTTCCCGAGGTCAGATTAGCAGGTCCATGGCAGAGCTAACAACAGGAATCAAGTCAGTTGATACTGACTGGACTACACTATTTACCAAAATGAGCTGTTCAAATGTAAAAAAAAGGATATACCTTTTTTATAATGGAATTATTTTGTGAGTTAGTAGATAAACATTTCAACAGTTTGCTTATGATTATTAATCATTCTTTCTGCATCCTATGTAAGGTGACAGAGTAATGACAGCTCTACTAGATATGAAGTCTTCTCTTTCGTATTGCAGGTACAGAAATGACAAAGCTGGTCCCAGCTGAACAGACTGAATTTATTTAATTTTTAAAAGATTGATGTAAATATACTGAGGTATTAAATATATGAGCCCAGTTCCCTTACATACGAAATACTCCTGACTTCTAAAATAGTGTCTTTGAGTAGTGTTATTGACCACTAACTGTAATCTTGGCCATCATGAATACAAAAACACACTGAAGACACCCACTGAGAGAGAAAAGAGTATAGAACAGCTAGAAGGCAATGCCACAGATTGTCCATTCGTTATCTGTCTAATTTCAGTCAATAAATGGTTTCTCATGCATTGTTCTCAGTGACCAGTGACCCTGACGGCTCAGGTTTTCTGTCTTCCATGACACTATTACCTCAGGGTACATCATTTGGACAAACTAACATCCCGAGTACTTTTCATTAGAGGATATTACCTGACTGTAATAACAATTCAAAACATAAAAAGTGCCTTCATTTACACCATATAGAAGATTAAAAAAAGAAAAAATTAAAAAGGGATAAACCACAGCCACTAGAAATCACTAAGAAGTTATGAGTTTTCAAGAAACTGGCATACTATCATACAAAATTATTAGACTGGAACAAATTCTAAACAGATTTTCAAGCTTCCAGCTGCATACAGAAGTTTTGATGCGTATTATGGACACACACACAAATGTTATCTTATGGTTCTGTCATATCATTGCAGACCATACTCCGCCTCAGAATATGCTGTCATGCACTTCCTTTCCATTTGCTCATAAGAGGACTTAAACTTGCAAAATACTTTCCTAAATAGTGTGCAAAACATATAGGCATAATTGGAGCCCTATACAGCAGTAAATGGGTGATGATACTGTGGGGTCATCTTCTCTCCATTAGTAATCTTCAAAGGAAGTGTCTTGGTAAGAGGTAAGTCTTCCAGTATATCCCAAATTTTTAATTTGGACGGCTTGTACGATTTAGACCTTAGTGCTATTGAGGGAAGGTAGGTTCTCTTTTCTATCTAAGCATTTATTTTTCTTTATAACTGATATTCATTCGAAGAGGACGATTTCCTCGTGCAGCTATTCTGTTCTCTCAGCCTCACATTTTACTACTGCTGTTTATGAAAACCTTGCATGCTGTTATGCCCTGGATGAGGGTTTCACGTGATGTGCTACTAGTACACAACAATATTACCACTCCTTTGAAATCACAAACTCAGCAGAACAAGAAGCGACCTTAGTTGCACAGATATGCGGGCTTAACAGCATGCCCCAAATCCCATAGGGAGGCTGCAATAGATAAAGAATCCACACTTAATGACTTCTAGGCTACAGTTTATCCTGCTAAAATAGCCTCAAAGCAAGAAACATGAGTTATACTGCGTCAACTATGCTCACACCTACTTTGTCTGGTTAATGCTGCAATGAAAATTATTTTCCATTCTGCTTAATCACAGGCTTCTGTTTGTTAATGACTACGCAGATTTCTGAGCGCAGTTGGTAAAATGACAGTATCTTTTCCTTTGAGAAGATCTATATGGGAGTGGCGGGGGGTGGAACTGGATGATCTTTAAGGTCCATCCAATCCTAAACCACTCTTTGATTCTACGACTAGCCAGTTTTTAAAAAAGTAAACAGCATACAAAACGAGTGCAGATGTCTTTCAAATCAAAAAAGCCTTCGTATCAACTGCTACACAACTACTGGTTTTGTTTAATCTCCTATTTCTCTTTCTAGTGCTTGTTTTGTCTGCTTTTCTAAATATCAGATGATTTAGGAACTCACACAATTATGCTAAATACTAGCAATTAGTCTTTCCTTCCTACAGAGTAGCACTGAATAGGCAGACTGCCTGTGTGCATTTCTCTAGCACTGGTTTGCCTTCTTCAGTGACTCATGCTTCCCTGCGTGCTACAGCATCATTTGGATGCAAATCACTTGCACATCTCTGAGTAGTGTCCTTAGGATCAGAATACAATTTTGTTTACTAAAAATATAAAGTACTCTTCCTGTAACCTCTAGCAGCTTCTGTCATAAGATGTGTGCTTTATCTTAAAACTGAGGACACAGCTACTACTCTTGCATTAACTGTTCTGGCGATCTTCGTATCTCCTTGTTCTGTCCCAATCTCCCAACCACTGGTGGAGGATAGTGCCAAGATAAATTCCTGCAAAAAAACATCAGCTGTGACAGCTATAACAGAAAACCTCATCCTTGGATACATCATTTTTTAGGAATTTCATTAGGCTCTAAGATAATGGTAAAGTATTTTAGTTATTTTTCTTAAACACACTACTTTTGCTTCCACAGTCAAATTTGTACTCAATGTATTACCAATTCTCAAACAAAGTTTTCAGATTTCAAATTCGGAGTTCTCATTTATTTTTATTAATGCAAAATGACATCGCACCACTTGTTTTGGGTACAGTGAAATAGGTTTCTGCAAGTCTGATATTTTCATTTGTCATGTGTGCACACAGTATATGTATACAAAATAAACAGACTGCTGTGTGGCTTTGAGTACTTCCTAATGAATGTGTAATTTGATGCACTACTAAGACTCATTATACCACAACTAGAACTTCTCTTTTCATGTTTAACCAAAATCACCTCAGTTTCCAAAATTTTGAACAATTCGTTGAGTTTAAAAGAAGGTCTAAGTCCGAATATAAAATAATTCCTCCTACTCAGCAAACACAGTTTTTATAGCACATTTTTATGAAATACTTTGGCCTATTTTTAACACAAACTGCTTGAATAAATGAGCTTGCACGCAAGGTGGTAATTGTGTACAGAAATCACCACCAAGCCTCTTGGCATTTGCTTTCTTGGTTCATTGCATGTGAAAAGAACGGCGAACCATTCTGCTCAAGTGCACGGTGTTCTCACTATTATTTCAATCCAAACAACATCCTAGAAGTGCTGGGAATGGATTCTGGATGAGAAATATCGATTTTCCTACAACAGTAATGTAGAGACTTCAGACTAGCCCCCTAAACCTAAGAGCAGTTTGACTCTAGTACTCCAGTTAGCCTTCTGGGTTTCAGTTAGTCTCACAGCTCTGTTTTCAGCTGGCCCACTAAACTCAGTTTTACTGCTACCACGTCCATGTTCTCTCCACTGTAAAGCTCTTTGCTTTACTAATAACACTGAATGCTCAAACATTATTCAGCAGCATACTCTAAAAGGCTAGAGAAAGGAGAGCAGAAAAATGACAAAAACAAAGTCAAAAATCTGTAGAAAAACATCTAGAATTGGGAATAAATCTCACGTTTTTAATATCTTTTGTAAAATGTTTGGTATTTTTCCTGTACTGTATTATTCTCTCCAGAGGTTAAAATGCTTACAGTCTTTTATGAAGTAAAAGTCATCCAGTGTTGTTTTCTGAAAGGAAGTGCAGAATAAGAGCATAAAGATTGAAGTACATAAAAGCAAAACTGGTTGGCTGGCTAGCCTCCTCCTATTTCTCACGCATGATTTTTAAAATCTAAGTGCATTAGTAAAGCATTCGTACGGTAAAATCAAAGCTAATACAGAAGACAAAAACAAGGTCAATGGAGTCAAGGTCACATGGAAAGCTGCAGTACGCAGCTGTAGGTACCACCAGAGAACCACAACGGGTGTGCTGCTGAACGTTTCAAGCACATCCCACAAACTGCAATAACAGAAGTCCCTGAGCAGTTCAGTTCAATTCTCTCCCTTATTTTCACCGACTCAAAGGAATCAAGGCGCTGAAGCTTCCAGCGGTGGCCTGGAATATACTGTCCTTATATGAACCCACAAACACACTTTCAGGGAGTTCAGTGACTTCCAGAAGCCGCTTGTGTCATTATCTTTGACAACGAGAAAATGATTCAGCTTTCAGGGATCACTATCTTAACCGTCTACTTTGCAAGAATTCCTGAAATGACACCAACAAAAACCGTTCAGAAAAAAAAAACACTCCCCTTCACCAGACAGCAAACCCTCCCTCAACATGGCTGAAAAGCCTCCACAAAACAAACAAAACTAAAACAGAGGGAAAAAAATAAGAAGAAAAAACTCACACAGTCCTATAAATTCACCAAAATCAAACAATAATCCCACCCACCAAAGGATAAGCATCTGCCTTTTTTGTCTGATTGGATTTTTTATTCTCAAACACCTTTTCATCTCATGAGGGTTCATTCCCAGTAAATGTCCTTTTCTTTCTTTTCTCAGAGAACAAAAACAAAATCTTAACAACTAGGAATCACATCTGTGAAATTAAACAAGACTTTTGGGGAGGTGACTAAGCCCTAATTAGAAAAGAGGAAAACATTGGAAAAAGATGCTTATCTATACCGTGCCTATCATATCAAGTCAGATTTAATCCTTTCTTATTGAGATATAAATATATTTCTAGAAAGATGTTTTCAAAATCACAAAATATTCTGTTGTCCTCTATTGCCTCTGACACAAGCTTGAAGACAGGAGCCAACTACGAAGACAGAATGGGAGAAGTCTTGCTAACTAGTTTGACTTCATAAATATGCCTCTACCAATCTAACCCAAATTTCAAAGTAAGTCTCACTCCTGTGGTGTTCTTCAAAGACTACGGTGTTGATTATTGTTTAATAACTGCAATTCATTAAACAAAAATTGTCTGAGACTTTCACAAGTAATTTCAGCAAGTTGCTTTTGCTTGATGCTGAAGAGACAGGCAAAGTAACCCCGTAGTCCGTACCAAGCATAGCTTGACTACTGTGTGACTTTAAACCTGAGGATTACTTTACGGTTGTGCACAGAAGTTGAAATAATTATGTTTTGTATTAAATGACACAATGATAAATACATATTCATGTTCTGAAACTTGGTTCTACCTGGCTATTTGGTGGCTGAAATTTCTATCAGCAAACTGAAATTAAGTTTTGTGATGCTTTCAGTCAAACTCATTTACTACCCTTGTGCAACATTTATGTGACTGTACTCGCAGTACGTAACAGTAAGCTGAAGGAAGATGCCACAACTACTGAGACAGGCACATTTTTTTTTAATAAAGCTATCCTGTAAATAAATTCTACTACATACTCATGTGAGAATGGATCTACAGATCACTTCAAGCAGTTTTGGATAGAACTTTTAAATAAAATATACACTACTAACTCTTTAAATGATTTCCTAATTCTCAGATAATGCTTATATTACTTCCCGAAGCATCCCTAGTGCAGAGAAATTTACTTTTCCACTTGGTGCCCCCCCCCCAGTCTTTTAGTAGTTGCATTTATTTTTAGCAATCTAGAGGAATTACAAATGCACACTGCATGATTCCTATGCAATAGCATGAATAAAACCAGCTTCTAACGAAATCCAAAGGGTACATGGTAGAAGTTTTTGGAAAAAAAATTTATTTGATCTCAGGTATAGTATCTCAAGTTACCTAAGGTGGTAACTGATGGTAACTGATGATAGCTTGTAACCCATTTTATGATTCTGCAATTACAGTTCACAAGACACCTTTGGCATTAAAAGCAGAAAAACATAGCTTCTGTATCAACTGCAGTCCCAGTCGAGAGATGCGAGAACTTTATATTTTCAATTGTTATCTGATCACTTTTTTGGCAAATTTTTGCATAGTTCCTCACTTGGAGTATCTTACTACACTGTTTCTTAATTTTGACAATAACTAGAGAATATGACTGAAATTTGAGATCCAAGCCCTGTCATTGATCCAAGATCAACAGATGAGAAAAAATCAGGCTTTGCATTGCTAGGATCTACAGAAATGGGCCCAAGTAAGACTTTTTTCTATTTAACAAGACTTTTCCACAGAATTTGCCATTCCTCCCTAACTACCACCACCGAAAGCTATTATGATCCTCTTGTTGCAAGATGACTGCGAATGGATCAACCATTCTGTGGAGCAACAGAGTAAGACTCTATGTACATTACACTTGGATATTTTACTACAAACCTTTCAAAGGACAAGTAATCTGATGAAAGATAGCAATGATTGCCGTGTTCTGAAATACTGCTTTCTGCACCTGCCAGAGGTGCAACAGAACATTGTTGCTTTCTTGGAATATAATTCCTAGCTAATCTAACCAACCATTTTGTAAATCAAGCCTCAAAGTTCAGGCCACTAATTTATTCCTGAAGTCTCTGCTTATCGTAGAATCATAGTATACAGCTGAAAAAGATCACAGGTTTCCAAATTATCATTGTGCAGTACACGAGTACAACATGTACATATTGCAACTTTCTATACTTCTATAGTGTTACTAAGACAGTTGCATCTAGAGCATCATGCATTCAAGATACAGCTTTAAGTAAGTTGAAACTTGAAGTATAAAGTAGCGCACATTTCTAATCCCCAGATTATATCATTTTTTCATGTTTAAAATACTTAAAATTCTCGTCTAGAGTTACTTTGTGATTATAATGATTAAACAATTTTCCATTTTCACAAGTACGGAAACCACAGGCTGTTCAAAAATTCATGTGGTGACGTAGTCATCATGTTAGAGGCCTTCATCCAGCTGTTTCCTGCTGCATCAGAGTCCTCCAATGTAGAGTGACAACAGAAAAAAAGGACTTCTAGATGAAGAGCATATCTAACTCTAATTTACTGGTAAAAGTCCAAGAGAAATTATTTTTTCATTAGAACAAATTTAAGGTATAATTTAAGGTGCATCTGAGATCTTCCATCAAAAAAGAAACCCCAGATTTTTAAAATCTTTCTGTACTTAAAGCCTTCAACTCTGCAACACTCAGGTTCTAGAAAAAAGATCAGGGATGAAGCAAGCAGGAAGGTGATGAAGAAGCAAACTGCTTCAACAAAGTGTGCGTGATACTACCCTCTGCCATCCTGTGGTATGAAGTGTTTGCAAATACTAAGGTAAAACCTAATCATTACGTTTCTCCAAACAAGAATTTCCTTCCCAAACAGTTTTTCCCATTTGTGTTTGAATACTATATATACACACGTATACACACACACTTTCGAGTAAACTTAACCTACAATGTGAATCGTTGGCCTTTTCCTGTTATTGATTCCCAGTCCACAGAAAGTTACAAGACATCTTGGGTCAGCCCTAAGAGATCACAAGAGCCCACTAGTCTTAGGAAAAAAAGCCACTGAGCAACTACAAAGAAACAAGTTACAGTAAGAATTTGCTATTTTGCACAACTTAAAAGGAGTACTTACGATATCTAAACTTGAGTTCTTCAAAACAAAATTGACAAAGATTTTGCTTTGTCGTAAACATGAAAAGCCTTTAGTAAACAGGGAATGTCTCCCCCAGATCCCAGCCCCCACCCCGTCCCAAGGAAGTAGCTTGGAGAAACGTTTGCTTCAGAAGAAAAGCATAGAGTGCAGACGGTAAGTACAAGTCAGAAACCAAAACGTCCCTTGTTTATTAAGACTGAAAACAGTAGTTACCTTGCTGAATACTGTATAGAACAGAAACAACAAAGAACATTATGAAGTAGACTGCTTTAGCAACTGAATACAGAGATATGTAATCTCCTGAAAGATTATAAAACCAACTCTCTTCTATTTCATGTTTGTCGTTTAGTGCACAGATAACCATATATCTTCCAAACAACATTTTCCCAATTCTTAAGAAGAACAGACGTATTTTCAAGCTCTGAGAGAAAATCATAAAGATAAGTCAAAGCTGTATTTCAGACCTGGACATTAAGACACACTTTATAAGGAACTTTAAATGTCTGTCTCTAAATACAATCTCAAAGAATTCAGTCTGCAAGAATTTGGCCAGACAGTCATTATAATTGTGGTGTAGATTGACCTCAGCCAGCAGCCACATACACACACACAGTCCTCAGGGTGAATAGGAAAAGCTAAAGCAACAAACCAGTGGCTGAAGATAAACGCAGTTCAACAGGTCAAGGGAAGAAGGGCAAGATGAAAACGTAAATAGACTGATGAGAAGCGATGCAAAGGCAAACAATGTTCTGTCTGCCTTCTACATGCAGACCCATGCCCAGTTCCCAAGCAACAGACACCCTGGAAAGCAATCATCCTCCACTTCTTCTACCCCACTGGTACTGCTGAGCATGATGCACATCTCGGTGATGGTAGAGCACGCTGACACCAACACACACTGGAAGATCTTGGCCCATTCAGGTCAGTATCCCTGGCTGTGTCCTTTTCCAGCCTCCTGCTCGCCCCCAAACTCCTTGCTGCATGGGGGCAGAGAGGTAAAGAGAAAAAGCCTAGGCACTCTGCAAGTACTGTTCCACAAGAGTGAAAACATCAGAGGGCTATTAATATTGTTTTAGCAGCAAATCTGAAACGCAGCACCATATGAGCTGCTATGGAGAAAGTCAACTCCATTCTCACCTTGACTCAGCAGAGGCAGCCCATAAATGCATGCATTAGCAACTTTTTACTGGAGTGTTTCTCAACCCATGAAAAAATAAGCAAAGTACTAACTGCTAGAAAAACATGAGAAATTCTCAAAGACTCCTTCAATTGCTCAATGCTAGTCATCACTAGCATATTTTCTTAAATACAGAAGTTTTTAACTGTAAAATATTTCTTCTTTAAATAGAATGCTACAAACTAGAGAACCTCCAAGATGTTCTCCCGATAGCATCAAAGTCATCAGAGGAATGTGTTCATGAATACGAAAAAGTCCCAGGGTAACTAGAGCCTCATAAATACGGGAAGAACCAGCTTCAAAATACACCTGAGCCATGTAGACTTAAGAAGAGTCTTTTCATAGATTAAAGAAAGAGGAAATTGGAGGTGTAAATTTCCTACAGAATCAAGTGGGTTGCATTCATTCAGGGCTGAACAAGTACACTACTATTGTTCCTTTCAAGATAAAACTTTAATTATGTGAACCTGAAGAACTATAAAAGGAATGTTTTTCCTCTATACTTACAAATTATTTGCCTACTGATAGTCACCTCTTCCACTGGCATTTATTCATTCCCAGCTGTGACTCTTTAAACCATTCCCACGTGTATACACAATATACATATCCAGGCAAACATTTATCTGATGTGAAAAACCATGGAATTATTAGACATCAATACTACACAAGTACCTGTACCTATCTGGGGTGTTACAGAATCCCAGCAATGCTCACATCATGATTAAGTCTATCATAGTTTGAAATACAGAAAATGCTTGCATCTATTCATGAGATTTTTCAGCTATAATTGTTCCTACCTGAAAAAAGTGATTTTATGATTATTCTTAATTAATAAAGCTAGCTGGCTTTGTTGCATACTCGTATATGCTCTGAATTTTGCGACATAAAATTTGAACCAAGTTACTTTATGTGGTTGATCCATTTAAATGAAAGTATCTGTGCTGCAATTTTAAGAATCATGGACTGGGAAGAAAAGTAAAATCACAGAATCATAAAATGCAGCAAAGCTACTTTCCTGCCTCCCTTCATTAGTCTTCTCTGTGATCTAGAGAATTCTCCAGCCTATTTCAGGTCTCGTGGGATGCTCAGCAAGGCACACTCCCACAGTAATAACCTACACCCTGCCCAGAGTCTCCACAGTCTGGCACGCTTCAGTCACCTCTCACATTTCCTGTACCCCTTCACAGCTCCAGCCACATGAGAGGACCCTGAAGGAGAGCTGAAATCCCGTTTCCACTATATCCATTTACTTCTCACAGGTAGTTAGACCCATTTTTTAGCATACCACTCTCACTCCCGTTTTGTCCACGCAGAAAATGCACAGGGGTACATGTAATCTTCAGACATGAGAAAACCATTCCTGTTAAGGCCTCTTCCCTTCTGTTCACATTAGAATAATTCTTGTTTTTCAGATTTTTGCTGCAAATGCTCATTCAGAAAATGTATTTTTTCTGTCTATATACTCCAATGTGAACATTGTTTTCCATACCCATAAATTCTATTAAAAACAGTTATAAGAAATAATTAGTCAAAAAAAATACTTCAAGAAGGTCATCATCAATAATTATGACCAAGGTAAATTAATTGGCAAGTCAAAGAAGCATTTGTGTGTTTTTAGGGGCTATGATCTTCCATAAACAAAAACACAAGAAGTAAAAACCATATTGCAAAGTCCTTTATCTCTTCTTACTGATGTTAAGGAGGAGCACTCTTGCTTGATATATTCCAGGTGCCAGTCCAGTACTCCTACAGAGAGCTGAAATCAAGCTAAATCTCCCTCCCATTATTCCCCAAACCATATAAATCTTGTACAGAAACGTACGAGGCCAAATCACTCTCACTAACGTGATTTGGACACTTCTGATCACAACATATGTGGGCTTTGCAATTGCAGTTAGAAAAAATCATCTCAAATGCTTCAGCTGTCAGCAGAAGAGGCCACAGAGAACAACACGCTGAAAGAAAAAAAAGCAATTGTCACTTCCTTAACTGCACATGCCACTAAAGCTATTATGTGTGACTAACTAAATTCACCAAGAGCAGAAACGAAAGATTTTACTTATGACACAAACATGATTTTTTTTCCTGGCAAAATTTAACTACAGTTCTGACTGACAACTGGAAACAGAGACAAAAAATAGCTTTCATGTGACGTGAGGAAATAATAAAGAAGAAATTACTCATATTTAGTCATTCCTTCATTTCCAGTGGAGGGACACCTGTGTCGTGTTTTTACATTTAGAGGAAAAGGAATCATTTCACTAATATGAACAAAATCTTCCAATTAATTGCAGTGCACATTGTAAATGCAAAGCTAATTAGCTAACATCAAAGATCATTAACCAAACACCATGTTCACAACCAAAGGACACCTGATTAATGCTGAAAACTGGAGAAAGCAGGTCTGAACCACTCTTCCATATGACAGCAGCCTGAAAATTCACAGTATCCGACTCTGCTTTTGTCACTCAATTTTTCCATTTACTTTTAGTTGTAGAAGCTGTTCAGATGGGTACTGTTGCATATGCAATATTAATAGCAATTGAACATGAAAGTATCTTTCTGACTACTAGCTATTTTGCTGGGATGTATTTGCATTAAAATCAACAAGAAGAGTGGGTGACTTGAAAATTGTTGAATTCCTGATGTTAAAAGGCAGGCTTTTCATGGTGAATTCACTTAAAAGGCTGACACTGTCCTCATTACTACGTGAATTCTGTGCAGGCTAAATGCACAGCAGGAGCGCTAGCTTGAAAGATTTGTGGGTGTATTTTTTTTTCTACTTGACATCTGTAGCAACGTCACTGGTCTAAACCTATACCATTGATGAAAAATCATACGATCCATAGGCACAATGTGATTATCGCACCTGTAGACTTTGCTATTATGTTGTCTTTGAAACAGTACCTTCTCTCATCTAACAGCTATTTCCAAATTATATGTATTCTACCTTTTTCTTCATGTCTTTGTAAAGTGTTTGTAGCCAAACTACAGCATGGTAGAGGTTATATGTATAGAAGACTAAAATGAATTTCCTATTTCCAGCAGACACAGAAATGTAGTAAGTCATAAAGGCCATACAATGGGACCATCAAACATTTGGCTTATCTTTCAAGTATGTAATTAAAGCCAAAAGCATTCCAAAGGAACATTTTACAAATGCATTTCATGTCAATCTACAGCATACAGAACTACATGTGACATGAAAGCTCTTGACCTCACCACTACACAATCAGAATGAGCACTGGTTTCCAAAGAGTTTTAAACATAGGCTTAATGAATTAAAAGATACAGAGAAAGAAAGGTACTTCTCATCATCATTTTACTGTCAGAAAATTGAGGAACAGAGCAGCCAGATTTGCCTGCAGTCATAGATGAACTATCTTAAAAAGGAAATGTTAAATCTGGTTCGCATTTTCAGTAGAAGATGGCTCTGCTAAGTCCAGAAATACAGAACAGATTATTACATACTACAGATAGAATAGAAAAAAAACAAGAGCTGGCGAAAGAAAATCTCCTTAACTACAGAAAGCTATTTCTCAATAAAATAGGTAAAATAAACCTCTATTTACATTTTTGCAGATTTGAGCTCTGCCTGCTTGGAGACAATATACAACGAGTAGCCAAAAAAACAACCATTAGACTTAAAAGAACTACTATTTCTCTTGGTGCCATCACCTTCAGAAAACATCTCTTCAGCTAGATATGACAAGAGACACTAAGGGTCCCTAACAGACCTTTGAGCTAGGTCTAACTCTTGCTTGTACTAGCTCAAGGTACTGGTATTTTAAGCAAGTTGAATTATAAGACCTGCAGTACTCTTCTTTCAGAGACAGTCAAATGATACTAGGAATTAGATATGCTAACACTCAGAAGGTAACCTCGAACCTCACATCAAGGGGTTAGCAAGGCTGACGGAATCTTTTAACGTCATTGGTACTCAAGGGCACCCAGGCTGCTCGAGCTCTAGATAGCAGTTGTGGGTAATTCTATTTTCCTCACTAGGAGTGGATTCACACCTTCAGTTTTCCACTCTGCTACTATAACCATTTTCTGTGTTAATACTCATTTGTGCATTAAAGTCTATGTTTAACTTTCCTTGTAACTTGCAACAGAGTGCATTTTAGCTTTTGTTTGCACAGTTGTACTAAACATCTTGGCTACGCGCTTGGTTTTCTGTTAAAATTAAACGTAACCCAACTTTGCTGCTTTTGGAAGCACATTAAAAAACATTTTTTCAAGTATTTCCTTAGAGATTACTTATATATAAGATATCAACTTTCTAGAACATCTAGATGTTAATTCACAACAGCAAAGTTAATAGAAAAGTAATTCACTGTCTGAAACGTAATGATCACATGAGAAAGCTGAAATCTTGTTTTGTCTTCAATAAAATTGGAAACAAGCTTTTATGTCGCTTCTACTCAACAGTTGTCAAGAGGAGTTCATCCAGTGACTGTTTACAGATAGTTCTTGATGGTCTGATTTCAGTAAAGTTAATGGCACGGTTTCATTCTCATTTCAAGCCATACCAGTGTTCATTACACAAAACATAAAAACTAAGTATTATTTCTAAAGTGTAGTTCCATCATTTATGCTTTCTACTTATGCATCCCTAGGTCCTACACAAATGCTGATTTTGAAAGTTCTCCGGCTTTTAGTTCCCTCTTTGTTCTACAGTTCAAAGTGCTCCCCCTCTGCATCACCTTTCCTCTAACAGTATTCAAGAGCTGTTGTGTGTTTGGCAACAGGATACCGTGAAGTTGGGACAGTATTGTTAAAATGTAAAGGTATGAAACAATTGAAGAACAGTATCCATACATGTGGATGTTGGGATAGGGACAGCCGAGCGCGGCTTAGAGGAGAAAATTGTGTGAAGGTTGAAAAGGTAACTAGAGTTCAGAGATTCAGGGGGGTAGCCGGGGACCACTTATCGCTTGTGAGATAAAAGCACTGCAAACCAATCAGAACATGCGCGTGCTCTGCGCGTGATCACCAATCACGGAACTGCTTGAGGCAACACGGCCAATTAGGCGAATGCTTTCACGCGTGATCGCTAATGCTTACACTTCTAAGGGATATATATTGTATTGCCGACACGCAATAAAGTTAGAACTTGCCTGCAAACTCTGTGAGCTCGTCCCGTTTGTTCTCAGAAGCCCGGTCTCTCGACATCTATCTTCCTAAATTCAAATTTCACACTGCATGTTTTTTTCACGGCATCTTAAATTGTTGTCATTTAAGATAATACTTGGTTGAAAATTGAGATTCCAACTATTCCAACTATTCTGTTCTCTTCATTCCTCCATGATGTTTCGAGATCTGTTCAAATACTTAATTGAGAGAACTCTTTAATTAAGTAGTAACATTTCATAGAGTGATGTTTTATTTAAGGTGAAATTTTCTTGTATTCAGAATACTTTCTGAACAACATAAAATTTATTCTCAGAGAAATCTCCAAATCTTGGAAGATCTCATCTTCTTGTGAAATATATTTGGATGTCCATTTTCTTTTATAACAAATATCTCACACCCGGGTGTGTCATAGAAATCCTTGCCTGAGTAACAGCGCAGCACTGATGTATCTAAGGAGATTCTCACTTGGTGTTCCTGCTGAACCAGAATTGGGTTAGTCTTTGGCTGAACTGTTGTATAACTAAATTCTTTTCTGAACCCTCTCTCTGTTTTTCTATTTCCTTTCTAACTTTAAAAAAAGTGTAAAGGAGAAGTAATTAAATGTGTGTTGCTGATGTTTCTTAGAGAAGGTTTGAGGTATCTGAGTATCCTGGAGAAAGATGTCTGAACTCTGTAGAAATAAAGCCCTTAGTCCGATAGAATGCTATTGTCACTGTTAGTAATAGATCAGAGGTTTTGTGCTGAGTTTGCCAATACTCCTACCTTGTCAGTGTTGCTCTGACTGAATTTATTTTGGCCTGTCTGAATCTTTATTCTTACTTAACTACAACAGCAGTTTTTCTTCTGACCAGTTGTCTATGGTTCATTACTCTTGTTTTCACTTATTTTTGTATGGTTTAACCATATGACTAGACTAGAATGATCACGGAGGAGCTGAAGTGTAAAGCAAGATGCACTGTACAGAGCAGTATGGGCACAAGGCAGAGACAGTGCAGGATGCAAGCTGGTCTTGGAGTCTCCAAAACTATAAGCAACTCAGTAGTAGTAATTATTGACATTCACATCAAAGAGAAGTCACCAAACTCTGGGCCTGGTGAAAGGTGAGCTTAACACCCGAAATTCAGCTAGGTTGTTGGAAGGATGTGTAAAACAATTTGAACCGAGCTAATTTTTTTCTTTACAACTTCTTCTGTGCTTATATAAATTAAGATATTGTATATAAATGAACATATTGTATATAAATGTAATATTTTACTATATATACAAAAAAGAAAAATGGAATTAAAAATGATTATATACTTATTCATACAAATATTTTTATATTTATATTATATAAAATTCATTTTTCTTTTTTTTTCTGTAATACTAAGTGATATTAAGAGTTATAAGACTTATGTTAGACTGTTAAGATTTTAATTGTGCTAATAAATTATTGGGTTTACACATTGATTATTTTTTGATCGTAACAGGAACTTCTTAAAAAAATAGCTGGACTACAGGTGTCTAGATGCCTTTAAATTCACCTTAGTGGCTTGATAACTGTATGTAAGTTGGCAGATACTATGAAGTAAAAGTAATAGCTTGGTTTAGCTCACTTAAGGAGAAAAGAGAACTATTCAAAAGTGAGATTGTGTTTGTCATCTTAACCAACAAAGAATGTCACAGAAATGCGGAATCTTTAAAGAGATCATAGAAAATCAATAACAGAGATTAGTTATTTTCCCCAAGCAGACACCAGATTGAACACAGAGCTCAGCTAAAACTCTGGTTTATGTACAGGGACTGAGATAACCTTGGTTTAGGTTAGATCAGTCTTAGTTACCTGAAATAGTTTGTATGATATATGTAAGCATGAATATTAAAACAGCGTAATATTTAGAAGATTCAATATCTGGTGAAATGAAGGCATGAAAAAATACGTAAGGGGATACAATGCACATCTAATTCTCACCTTCACTTGACGGGTTCTCTGAATCAGGAAAAAAAAAAGATGGAATAAAGAAGTATTCTGAAAACAACCTGAAAATCTATCATAGCAGCTAGTTAAATTTGGGAATATTCATTGTCTGAAATTCAGACCTTGATTCTTTCAGGTCCAGCATAACACTCAAACATACATGTTAATTAGCTACATAGATACATAATATTGTATTCTTAGATTAGATTACAAAGTGTTGTTAGTTAGACAGTAATTTATACTGTTAATTTGTGTATTTATACGAATTTTAAGCGAAGTTCAGTGTTTTTCTTATATTGTCGTATTGTATAAAATTTCTCTTACAGCATTAGAGCCGAACCTATATTTTCTTCTAGAAAATAATTTAGTACATATCACTCCCACAGTACTTGGGGGAAAGAGAAAAATCAATTAAGTATACTTATAATAATAACTCCCACACCAAAAATAGTCCTCTTAAACCCCATTTCCCATTCACATTTCTTGCACTCAGTGGAAGACTGAGAATGCACGTCTACCACTGTGTTTTGGAGAAACTACTCTATTTGCACTGATAATAGAAACTACAAATAATAAAACATTTTGTAACATGAGATGTTGAAATAAAAACTTGTTTAAATATTCTACTGTTTTTCAGAAGGCTACCAGAGAGCTTCATTTTTGGTTGTTGGTGCTTTTTGAATCAAGCAAAATTCTGGGAATTTCTTCCAATATGCAAATAATAGCTGAGAATTTGGCTAAAGCTGGCAAGAATTAAGCAAAGATCCACATCTAAATCTTCATCCAGAATTTGTTAGTAAGATAAGTAGATAAACAGTCATCAACTCACTGCTAGCGGTACTTGAACAGCAAACTAACTTTCTGCAATAACTTCAGTTTTATGGTTTGAAGGTGATATCACTGAGATAAATATCTTGAAAGTATTCAGAAATTAATTTGATTCTCGTGTGGCAATGAAGCTTTTCAATTGTACTAGAAAATATTTTTTAAAATAAGAAAGTAAGAGGCATAAGTCTTTGTACCTCAGGATACCTGCTCATCTTCAGTTGAAGATTAGCAAAAATCTTCCCCCTCGAGCTGGTTAGTATACAATCAACTATAGAGACAATTCTTGCTAATTCATCTGATGTAAGCAGTCCTAATTTATATTGGGAATAAAACATTGAGCTAGAGGTATCTATGGTCTGTTCTTTCGTGGCAGCCCTTATGCTTCGTGGCAGCCCTTCATTAAGACCCTTTTACATTCAACTCTGAGATAAAATTTCAGGGGGTCGTTTGTTAACTCCATCTAGAAACATATAAGGGCACTTAGAACTAGCTGAAGCTTCCATCCGGAAGCAGTAAACCTTAGTAGAGGCTTTTAAAATAATTAATAGTCTGAGTAAGTTCATTATCATTTAAGATCTATTTTAACTACATATATTAATATTCTGTTTTTGTTGCAGAGCTATTTAGACTGCCATTCATTGATAATAAGTCATTTATTCCTCATTAACTGTTAGGATGGATGTAGATATTCATTATAGCAAGACAACAGACTCATTTAACTGCACACAGTGCTTGATTATACACTACAAACACTGACTGGAATGCAAATTTCATTCTATGTAAGTCTCATCTTGGTTATTACTTGGTTATTATCCTCACCATGGGATAAAGTATTTTTTTCCTTTTTTTTTTTTTTTTTTGAGCATCTGTCTTACACTAGAAGGAAGAACATAATAAAGAATGGTGATACTTTCAATAGAGGTAACTGCTAACATGAGAAGGTAACTGCTAACAAAAAAAGAAAACTTCATATTGTTATCCACTGCCCTATTCAAGGTTTCCTTACTGAAAATTTATATGCTAAACTTGGCAAGACATAGGTTCTTTCTCAGGGATGTTTGTAGGATCTTTACAGCACATACGTTTTCACAAGTCAAATGGCTTTCTTACAAGCTAATTCAGAGGCTCCACATATTACTTAAGGACCTGCAGAGAATAAGTGGTGGAGAAGTCCGAAGCCTGGGTTACAGAGGAAAAAGAGCTTCATCAAGTCCATTTTACCAGTTATTCCAGCTCTACTGTTCAATTGGTGGGAAGGTTTTGCAGAGACATTATCAATTGCCTAGACGGTTATTCCTTCTCTTTATGAGTGGGGAAAATTGCATTTTTCTTCATCAGTAGTTAACATATAGAAATTCAGCCTTTTATGGAGTGTAAGGTTCTTTTATACTTCTTTCTTCATATTGAATTGCAGAGGGCACATTGAACCTAATATTCTGTTGAATATCCAAATGATGGGATATTTACACATGATGTAATATACACAAAAAGTCTGCGAAGAAGGGAAATAATGATTACCTAACAACTTTGTTATCTTTGACAATTAGGCTTCGTCAAGGTTGGGCCATTTATCTTTTAATAAGAAAAAAAGTGTTCTGAAAAAGCAGTGTTTTTTGTTTTTTGTTTTTTTTTTTTTCAAGAAAGTTACCTGTATAGCTGTATAGTCAAAACATAATTTTCCTCTACAGAGTAACTCTGACAGAAAACTTCCAAATGAATATAAATATGGAGAAATTAAAAGCACACTGTACTATGCAGGACTAAGCTGTTCAAAGTTCAATGAAAGAAGCCCGTGCAGAATATGCTGCACACAGACAGCAACACTGTAGTCTCCAAATGCTGCTAAATTCTTCCAGATAAAACTGAAGTTCTCAAAGTGCTGAAAAAAAATTAGTGCATCTGTGAAGGTGATAAAAGGCTATGAATACTTTAGAATCAGATTAAATGGCAGAAACTAGACAACACTATATTTTGACTGGATTCCATGGCCTGAACAGCTTTTACATTGTGAGATACTTCCAGAGCTCTGTCAATGTATGTTTTATTGATTTAATTCCGCTTTGATGAAAAAAAAAGATACATCTAACTTTAAAAAAATATACTTGTATTAGAAAATTAATTTAATAGATGTACCACAAAATTGAATTTCTTATTATTCTATTAATCTCACCAAAAATATAGGAAAATCTGTTTCATCATCCAAATGAATCTTGTTGAATTTTGTAACAAAGCAAATGATATGTTTTTCTTTAAAGTGTACAGATTAATTCCCAAAATGTCGAGGCTGATTCAGTCAGATTGGCAGCGTGATCATTGACAAGATTCTTCAAATACTTTGATTCACATTAGAATTTGAAGACATATGTTGTGGGAGAAGATGCCTTAAGAACAAAAATATTGTTGATTCAAACAGGTGGTAACATTATTTTAGCAAGGAAAATGACAGACAAGAATATGACAGCTGAATAAAAGTTAAAAACTATTAAACTTGATAAGGCCAAAGATTAGATGGGGCAAAAATGGGATGGATACCAAAATAAATGTTAAAAACAATAGTTAAAAGGGAAATTTTTTCTTCCCATACTAATGGGAATACTATTCATCAATAAATATATACTATACTAATACTATTCATTAATAAATACATTCATATTTTCTTAATTCTTAATTAATATGATGCTGTTTCAACCTCTGTAGTGTATTCAGGTTTTAGCTCCTTTTGGTTTGCATATCAGTATTGCTTTGTGTTACTGGATTCTTTCATATTCAAAGAATTTTACTCAGAGCAAAATTCTGTAGCCTGCATTCACAGGAATGAAAATGTGAACATACAAGTTCTTCTTCCATAGCCAATAACTTTAATTGCTTGTTGATAGAATGCTAACACCATGTGGAATTCTGTGTTTCTTTCCATTTCCAGCAAGTGACTTTATATCTTCAACCAGGACTTTATTTCACCTTTTTTTCCTCAGCTGCCAAGAGTTCTTATTTTATTTCTTATTGAGTTTATATGCTTATATTTGTATAAGAAGAATTAACTTTTATGCTCTGTATTGGCAGGTCTTTTCAAATAAGTAAATTTTTAGAGCTTAAAAATAAAATAAAGGCTTACAAAATGAAATATTAAAATTGGAATCATTTAAGGATGCATATCTCTGAATACCAGATTCCAAGCAGAATTTCTAAAAAATTGCTTAATAGTTCTTAATCTCCTTTAAAAAAAAAGTATAAAAATACAGTAACTGCTCTGACTTGTGGTAATAAAACAGCATGATTTAGGTGGAAACATGTTTGAATTTGTCAACATTGAAAGAAAATGACTAACTTTTTCCTGATGACAGGAAAAATACATTCTTAGTTCAAACATTAATGATCATATTTTACATCTGTTCATGCACGCTTGAAATACTTAATCTTAAATCCACACTGGATATTCAGAAAGCATTTTAAAATTCAATCACATTTGGGAGAGTCTATTTCCCTAGTCTTCAGTATCCAAAGCCCTAATAGCTTAGAATAAGGAAATGTCTTCTGAAAATTGCAGTACCCGTACAGCTTTCTAAACAGGTTCTTTTCATTAGTTTCTGTCTAACACAAAGAAAAAAATTAATTGAAGATGTCTGCAGTGTGACAATGTTTCTTTATTGTTAACCAACCAAAAGTCTTTGTTAACAATACTTATAACAGAAATGCCAGGTCTCAACTGAAATGCAACATGGCAAGGGGAGTCAAGAAGAACAGGGAAGGTTTCTATGGGTTCCTCAACCAGAAAAGGAAACTCCAAGAGGGCGTATTTCCCCTAGTGAGTAACACAGGCAGACTGGTAACAACAGACGAGAAGCAGGCTGAGGTACTCAGCTTTTTTGCCTGTCTTCACTGGAAACTGCTCTTCACACAATCCTCAAGCAGGTGAGTCAGAAGGTGGAGACTAGCTGAGCGATATCCCTTCCACTGTAAGCAAAGAATAGGTATGTGACCACCTGAGGAACACAAACGTCTCATGTCTATGGGTCTCAATGAGATGCATCCCGGAGGCCTGAGGGAATGGGCTGATGTAGTTGCCAAGTAACTCTCAATGACATTTGAAAAGTCGTGATGGTCAGGTGAAGTCCCTGATGACTGGAGAAATGACAGTGTTGCACCCATTTTTAAAAAAATGCAAGAAGGATAACTCAGGGAACTAGCAACTGGGCAGACTCACC
Organism: Crax fasciolata; assembly: GCA_028564985.1. NCBI lineage: Eukaryota > Metazoa > Chordata > Aves > Galliformes > Cracidae > Crax > Crax fasciolata. The sequence goes on from JAOWBO010000081.1 coordinate 1,382,223, forward strand.
TCTGTGAGGAAGAACATGCAGCAGATCCTCGTGGAAGCTATGCTAAGGCACATGGAAAAAAGGGAGATGATACAGGACAACCAACATGACTTCACTTGCCTGACAAACCTAGCATCCTTCTATGAAGGCACTAACTGCATCAGTGGTCAAGGGAAGAGTCGCTGGTGTCATCAGTCTAGACTTCAGTAAGGTCTTCAACATGCTCCCTCTCAACATCCTTCTCTCTAAATTGGAAAGATGTGGATTTGATGAGTGGACTGTTTGATGGAGAAGGAACTGGCTTCAGGAATGTACCCAGAGAGAAGTGGTCAATGGCTCAGTGTCTAGGCGGAGATCAGTGACAAGTAGTGTCCCACAAGGGTCAGTGCTGGGGCTGATGTTCTTTCATATCTTCTTCAAAAACAACAACAGTGGAATCGAGTGCACCCTCAGTAAGTTTGCAGATGATACCAAGCTGTGTGGTTCAACTGATATGCCTGAGGGGTGGGATGTCACCCAGAGAGACCTAAACAGGCTTGAGCAGTGGGCCCAGGAGTACCTCATGGATGTCTTGCACCTGAGTCATGACAATCCCCACTATTAATAAAAGCTGGGGGATGAAAGGATAGAGCACAGCCCTGCTGAAAAGGGCTTGGGGGTACTAGTGGATGGCAAGCTGGACATGAGCCAGCAACATGCCCTCGCTGCCCAGAAAGCCAGCTGTATCCTAGGCTGCATCAAAAGAAGCGTGGCCATCAGGTTGAGGGAGGTGATCCTTCCCCTCTACTCTGCATTGGTGAGACCTCGCCCGGAGTACTGCGTCCAAATGTGGAGTCCTCAGCATCGGAGAGGCGTGGACCTGTTGAAGTGGGTCCAGAGGAGGACCACAAAAATTATCTAAGGGATGGAGCACCTCCCCTACGAAGACAGACAGAGAGCTGAGGGTGTTCAGCCTGAAGAAGTGAAGGCTTTGGGGAGACTTGATAATAACCTTTCAGTATCTAAAGAGGGGCTATAAGAAAGAGAGAGGCGGACTCTTTAGGAGGATCTGTAGTGATAGGACAAAGGGAAAAGGCTTTAAGTTAAAAGAGGAGAGATTTAGATTGGATATAAGAAAAAGCTTTTTTATGATAAGGGTAGTGAAGCACCGGAACAAGTTGACCAGAGAGGTGGTGAGTGCCCCAGACATTCAAGGTAAGACTGGACCAGGCTCTGATCTAGCTGTAGATGTCCCTGCCCACTGCAGGGGAGTTGTACTAGATGATCTTTAAAGGTCTCTTCCAAGTCATAAAATTCTATGATTCTATTTAATAGATTTAAGAATCAAGTCCAATTACTGCCTCCACGCTGGACAACACAAAAATCGAACCATACAACAGAGAGTGTTGTCCAGATGCTTCTTGAACTCTAGCAAGTTTGGTGCCACAACCACTTCCCTGGAAAGCCTGTTCCAGTGCCCAGCCATCTTCTCAGTGAAGAGCCTTTTCCTAATCCCCAACTTGACCTTTTGGTCTTCATGCCGTTTCCTTAAGTTCTATCACTGATCACCAGAGAGCAGAGATCAATGTCTGCCGCTCTGCTCCCTCTCACGAGGAAGCTGTAGGCTGTGATGAGATCTCCCGTCAGTCTCCTCTTCTTTAGGCTGAACAAATCAAGGGATCTCAGCCACTCCTCATATGTCTTCCCCTCAAAACCCTTTACCGCCCTTGTAGCCCTCCTTTGGACACTAACAGTTTTATGTTCTTTTTGCACTGTTGTGCCCCAAACCTGCACACAATACTCAAGGTGAGGCCACAGCTATGCAGTGTAGATTGGGACAATCACTTCCCTGGACTGCCTAGCAATGCTGTGCTTGATGCACTCTAGGATACAATACAGCCTTCATGGTTGTCTGGGCACACTGTTGACTTATGTTCAACTTGCTTTTGACCAAGATGTCCAAATTCCTTTCAGTGGGGCTGCTCTCCAGCATTTCATCCCCTAGTCTGTATGTATAGCCAGGGTTGTCCCTTCCCAGGTGCAGAGTCTGGCACTTGCTTTTGTTAATGTGGTTGGTGATTGCCCAGCTCTCTGATTTGTCCAGATATCTCTGAAAGGACTGTCCACCCTTGACAGAGTCAAGGTCAGAGTCAAGCTCCTCCCGATTTAGTACCACCAGCAAACTTGCTTAAAGCATCTTCTAGTCCCATGTTGATGAAGACATAAAAGAGAACTGGTCCTAAAATTGAGCCCTGGGGAACCCCACTAGCAACTGGCCATCAGCCTGATGTAACCCCATTTACTATAACCCTTTGGGCCCAATCTGTCAACCATTTCCTCACCCATCATACTAACAAATAAATCATGTGCACCCTGTTGTAGCATAATCATGGAAATTTAGAATAAATATGTACAATAGAACTAGCTACCAGCTCAGCTTTTATCTGATAATTTACATATATAACATTTGGATTATTTGAATTTATAAAAGAGGCTTCTCCCCATGTAACATTTTGTAAAACAATGTTATTAAAAAAAAACTTGTGAAAATATTATACTTTTTATCTTTTTATAGAAAGAGTTGAATATACAAATGAATTGTGCAGATTTGCAGAGTAGAACTGAGAAAAGACCAGAGGACTGCTGTGATACAGCATCATTTTTCATGACACAGCCTCATTTCAGATGGTATTTCAGGGACAGTTGATCCAGCATGTTGGGATAATCAGGACTAGTAACTGATGGATAAGTGTAATTTGGGAAAAACTGAGAAGCTGGAATATAATTTATTTGGTCTCTAATGCATCAACAGCAAGTGAAGCCTTGTCCCACTTGCATTTAAAAAGGTCCGAGACAATTCATGTGATTACAGCAACTTTAAGTAGAATATTCTCTTTAAAGTTTGAAGAACTGCTTTTTATATTACTTTAAACAACTCAGAGTAGAAAAATCCATGACATTTAACCCGTAATTTTTTTAATTATTTGATATCTACACAAGTGCTGTAAGAATTCTATAAGAAAATCTTAACTTTTTCCTTCCTCCCTACAAAAACCCCTAAAAAAATACTTTCCTAATTTCTAAATTAGTTCACTTAATTTTTCACTTTTTAAAAATTGATATAGATTTGCTATTTCTTTATCAGAGGAAAGACTAAAGGTGGCTGATGTGCTGGAATTATCAAATAGAATATTTGACATTCCTGAGATCTGGAATCTTATTACAGGTTACCTCACTTAATGAATTTGTTCAGTATACCTTATATACATCCTAGTTGATTGTCTTGTGCATTTTTCAACAGTAATAGTCTGTACAAATATATGCACATGTTATGACATTATTAAAACCCAACATCCATAGGAAAATCAGAAGAAAAGCCTTTAACACGTGGTCTGGATTTACTATTTTTGCCTGACTATATACATGAATTTTTTTAACAGGAGAAAAAATAAAGCGTACATAAGCATTTTTAGAGTTACATAGTAACAACAATGATTATCATAACATCACCTGAATCCATAAACAGAAGACACCTGTAGGTATCATTTTTTTTCTACCTACCATGTGTTGCAGTTTAACTCAACAGGCAACTCAGCACCACACAACCATTCACTCATTTCTCCCCACCCCAATGGGAGGAGGAAGACAATCAGAAACAAAATAGATCTTATGGGTTGAGATAAAAACTATTTACTAAAACAGAAAGGGAAAAGAAAATAAAATTCTAACTATGCAACTACCCACTGTCCACTGACACTCAATGTATCAATACAAGGACTCACCACCTGCCAACCAACATCTAGCAACTCCAAGCAGAAACCCCTCCTAACTATCTCCCCACAGCTTTATAGCCTACCTTTATAGTATGGAATAATCTCTTGCCTAATTCAGGCCAGCTATCCTGACTCCTATCAGCTCACGGCTGCCCTGCCATAAAGGCAGTGGCTTCCCCACATCAATACTTGATGGGGAATACTTGAGTGGTTTGTTTCTGCTTGTGCTTTTGTCATTCTGTAACAGTCAAAATATCAGCCCAAATATCGATGTACTATTAACACCATGTAGGCTGAAAACAGATAACTGTTATTTATTTGTTTTTGCTTATTTCTTTATTTTTTTTAAGTCATTATAGATTCTTGAATGCGATTATTTTTATGCGTAGTGGCATAAAACTCTCACTCCTCTAAAAGAAAATCATGGTGTTTTAACATAGTCAAATAAATCTCATAATCTATACCAAAGTCTTGTATTTTCTATTACGCTAGAACATACAAATGTATTTCAGAAGATAATACAATGCTATTATTTATTTCTAATTTTTGCATAGTCCGTGAGGCTAAGCATAATAATGAATCTGCTGCAATTTCTTTATTTTCAGTATTTTGACATGTAGAGATTCTAAACAAGTATCAAGATGAAAATATGTAATAAAAAAAATGAAAAGAAAGAGACATGTTTCAGTTCGATAACAAGTAGCTAAGGAAAACACATTTTAAAAATAAATCTAATTGATTTGCAATACTCAGCAATATGCATCAAGATGAGTGACAATCTAAATGCCTTGCCAAGAATCCTATAATGAAGGTGATCCTTCATAGAAATAGTGGAATTAAAGTGAAATCTGACACTTTCTGTCCAGAGGAAAAGGTGATGGAGATGATATTTGACCAATCTGTGATCATGGAGGGATACACTAGATGATTTTCTTAATGATTAACAGTTTGGGTTTTTTGGCCAAATTAAAAGAAAAGAATATCAGATAGCAAAAGTAGATAGGGTAAGTCAAATACTAAGAAATTTTCTGTCCATTTTTTTTTTTTCAAATAATTAGCTAAGGCTATTAGTATAGTATATTTCTGCAAACTACAGTATCAATGCTCATAAAAGCAGAATTTCCAAGATAGTTATTAGTTCTAAATTTAAAGAAGTAAACAAACTTAAAATCTAAGACAAGAGGTGCAGATTTAACTCGCGTTGCTTCGCTATCCAAGTTACAGTTTCAGAGAAGTCAGTTGTAATAATGTTTACTGCTTGTTTACAGACATTTGAATATTATGTTCACTGAAACAATTGTAAAGCATTACATTTGCCCCATCAATAAAGTCTTTTAGATTTTTTAAATGTTCTGTTTGACCTTATGTATGGTCAAACTGTATTGCACTTGGCTCGAAGTAATCCCAGGTATGTATACAGACTGAGGGAAGAGATTCTTGAGAGTAGCCCAGCTGAGAAAGACCTGGGGGTCCTGGTGGCCAAAAAACTGAGTATAAGCCGTCAGTGTGCTCTTGCAGCTCGAAAGGCCAATGGTATCCTGGGCTCGATCAGGAGAAGGGTGGCCAGCAAGGACAGGGAAGTGATTGTCCCTCTCTACTCTGCCCTCGTGAGGCCCCATCTGGAGTACTGTGACCCGGTCTGGGGCCCCCAGTACAGGAAAGACATGGAACTGTTGGAGAGGGCCCAGAGGAGGGCCACAAAGAGGATCAGAGGGCTGGAGCACC
>JAOWBO010000081.1:1387778-1408649 GCA_028564985.1 Crax fasciolata
CTGTAAACTGGTCAACAGAGGAGAGCAGTAGCTGAAACTAAAAGCAGTTTCAAGGTTCATAGATAGTATCTGCATTATCATGCTTCTTCACTGGATGCTTTCAGGCTAAACTGGACTGTGCCTATAGTTACCTAGTTGCCTGCACGATCCCAAAGATGCAGCTGCTATAGTACAAAATTTCCGTGTACTCTAAGCCCCTGTCTCACTGTGAATGTTATCTATAATAAAAATAGATAAATAAATAAACAATCTCCCTCCTCAAAACAACAAGGCTTTGCAATTATGATGTTTATCTGAAATTTAATCCAAGTGAGAAGTCTGTATCTGGGGAAGCCCCAGCCACGTGAATGCACTGGCCTGGGGAGATCGTGTGTCAAAAACCAGAAATGATTCAAGAAGAACTGTAATATGCTTACAATCCATTAATTCCTGTGCCAAAGAACTAATGTGCTTTTTAAAAGCTTTTAAAAGCAATACAATGTCGCACAGACACAAAGCCATTTGTCCTTGGTTGCTTAGTGATCCTAGAATAGAGACGTAAAGAAATTCAGGGGGCCTTTATTCGGACTAATTCAAAAGGTTACCACAATTTTCGAGTCCTATCATGAGATACACTTAACAATATGGTCTGTTAGAAGGAAACTGTTCCTTTATACTCTTGATGAAAAAGACTCATTAAAATGCAGCTACATTGAGGATATTGCTTTCTAAATCTCTGCAACAAGAATGAGTAAACACGACTGGGGTGCCTTTACCATGTTTTAAGGGTAGGTCATATTTCAATTACTTAACCCATCCATTCTTCCTCCATCTTTCTTCCATACGATAATTTTTCCTTCACTTTCCACAGCTTATAGTTTTAGGGAAATCTGTTCTCTGCACTACAGGCAAGAAAAACTGAAACTTGCCAAAGAAGGGAACAAGTACAGAAATGGAGGAGGCTGCAAGCCTTCTCTTTTTGAGTGCCACCAGCAAGCCAGCGATCCAAAAAGACAACAAGAAGAAAACAGTGAATTGTTCTTGCCACAGTTTCCTCACACTCTGAGGCCAGAATACTCCTCATACAGGTGCAATATTTTATTACCAGCGCAGTGGGGATGATTGCTTAAAATTTACCCTAAGGTGTAAGACTGCGTGTGAATATATGTGGAGTGGCTGAGATGGAGCTAGCTAACGCACACCCTAAAAATTACTTGGTTCATCTGTGCAAAAATCTTAGTGGTATAATCAAGCTCTATAGAGACATAAATAATATCCAAAATACGGAAACAAATCTTCTATTCTGACTCTCTTCTAAGAAGTTCTGGATCATGACGAGTAAGCTTGGCCTCTGACTGCTTCCCCCCCCCAGCGCAGCGCAGGAGGAGCTGCAATCCCACCTCCTCCCATCCCGGCTCTCTCTCCTTCCCGCGATGAGTCGCAGAAGAGCATCACACTGCATTAAGCACCTTGTACTCACTAATTATCACAAGGAACTTAGTGCACTCTGGACTCCAGACCCATAGCACCCTGCCACACTTGGCGTATGCCACACATACAAAGAAGTGCGTGCAGACAAAAGAACAAATAATGGACAGAACACTTAGAAATGGAAGAAGGCTTCTTCAAAGTTACCCAGTTCCATCTCTACAGCTCTATTCAATCAGGTGTCTTTTTCCACTTTTGAAAACATGCCCTCCAAGACTGATCAACCCTGTAGGCAGAGCATGATAAGATAAAAACATGCTGAGCAACATTTAAGATTGAAGGTCACAACAGGTCGGTATCTCTATTTCCCTGTTACTTGTCACGTTGCAAGTGATCTGATATATTTAACAGTGCTTTATTATACTGAGTATCAGTGTACACTCACTCTAACAACTATTTTTAATTAATTTTAGTCCAAATTTACGTGAATTTTTTACAGATGCAAAAATTGTCTTGGAAAAACGCATCACTTCTAATTCTTCCACACTATTTTCTCACATTATTTTTCCTCCTTAGCCCTGAGTGCCAAAGAATCCCTGAACTATTACTTTCATATGTACCTCATTCTAATATCAACTCATAAGACCCATATCTCACCTAGTAATGCTGTGCTCTCACTGTTGTCAAATTCCAGCTCAATTTCTTTTCAGATTACAATAGGCCTTAGCTTACATGGTGGAGTCTAAATGCAAACATTTTCTAGCTTATTTAATTCGGAATTAAAAAACACAATATCACAAAAAATCTTAGGTTTCTCTCCTTTAGATATAATTATTTTCTAAGATCCCAAGTGGTAAGCACCCTGCCAACTCTGCTCCACAGCCTAGCTGCTCACATTGTTCTGCCACTGGAAGTGCCACAGCCATTGCTTTTAGGGGAAAACTACCACAAAGAACGATCTCTCAGTTACCAGCGTCTGCATCTGTAACCGAGATAAAAGGCTGAAATGAAAACTATCTGTGAGCTGACAATACTAAGATAACATTCCTGCAGTCATCGCTGACTGGTGTTACTGAGAAGAATTGCCAGGATTCTCGAAGATTCCTCAGAAAACCAAGGAACTGGTAGTCCAATTTACTGGTTGGCTGTCCATAGAGTACCTCAAATCCCTCGTGTTTTATGATTTTTAGTTATGCTGGAAATCTCAGTCCATGTGTTTTTAGATAAAATCCAACAGACAAAGAAGTCTGAAGATTTATTTTCCAATCTTATATATGAAGAGTTTAAGGCAACACCAGAATTAGGAAACTAGTCACAGATGTGCCAAAGCACAATGCAGACACGTGGAAAATGCTTCCTATCTCCGTTCCCTGTTTTTTACATCAATGGAGTCGCATGAACAACCAAGAAAATTACATTTGGAAAGTATCTAGAGATAGATTGTTTTATCAGATCTTGCCTGAATTTAAACTAGAGATTATTCTTTTAAACCAACTGTCCTGAAATAAGCTTGTTCAACTCCATGGGCTTAATTAAAACACCTTCTAATTTGCACTGCTGTAAATGAGGGGAGAGCTAGGGTAGCATAATTTCACAAATGTTTATATTTAGGCTTAATTTCCTTTCAACTGTACAAAGCATCCTCTCAAAGTTTTCAAAATGATGTCATTGTGAGCCTACGGCCTATGATGTTACACTGTTGGAATGAAATAATGACAGTTCAAATTTATGAAAGCAACATTGTAAGTAATGGTCCAAAGCCATGCTAATGCGTAAAAAAACATGAAAACAGTCTTAATGGAATAAACAACTTTGAAAAAAATTAAGACAGTACAGACCAGAAATGCCTTATCTGAGACTGTAGTCATCAGTCTTGACTACAGACACCGAGCCAAACTCAGTCAAGTTCAGTCTCTAGCATAATACCTCAATTCTAAATCACCTTAGTTCAAGTGACTGGGGTGGAAGTCTTGGGTGGATGTCCTGGGTCAAAATTTAGTGGGGTCATAAGCAACTCCGTAAATTACACACCACGTGCAACAAACTGGAAAATAGTACAAATGGTTGGAGAATTTTAACTTACACGTTACGTGGACAATATTTCCTCCTGATACAAGTTGAAAGCAGGAAATCTACATCTGGTCATTCACTCAGCTTCAAGAATCAGTCATCCAAATGCAAATCAGAGGTGATTTAATTGCACTGATGAGGATAGCATGAGCACAAGTTAATGTATGACAACATGGCTGAACGATCTTTTGCTGTGACCAGCTTTTCTTGCTCCAACTTTTTCCTTTCTTTATAGGATCAGATTAGCACTCACAGTGATGTTGATTCTAAGTTCCAAAGCACTTGAATAGAAAACGGGTTTACAGTGCTGTAGAAAAACGAAGGATCTGCATTTCAGCTTACAAAAGGTATTAGTTTTACATATTGAAGTCGAGTACTTCATTTCAAACACAACTACTCTGTCAATTATTACGTCCATTTTTGGACCTGCCTACCAGCACCCCACCTGTAATCTTATGCTACCACTCCAGCAAGACTGAACCTAACTGTACGTATAAAGTGCAACAATTTCATTTTGCAGGGACTTAACGAATCTTTCTGATGGGCAAGGGCTGGTAAATCTGGGTGGTAAAAGAAAATACTGACGTTCCTGTTCTCTTCATGCCTGCCTTGACAGCACATCTGAAATTAACTTTGTAACTAACCTTCACTTTTCCATGGGAAGGAGCCAGGAAAAACCATGGTAATACTATCACTTTTGTTCTACAGAATTCCAAGTTTATCTTTGGAATGCATTCTAGAAGAGTTTGCTGTACTGTACTTTTTGTTGCACTCGTGAGTGGCTGACCAGGTGCCAAGCCCTGACGTCCATTTCAGTGCTGACAACGCTACCACAAAAAGCCATCTCCCTGCTGCAGAGGGTAAAGAACTAACGAAGGCAAGGGGAGATGTAGATTGACAGCACGCATTTCTCATGCGATGCACTATTTGGATTACTTAATAATTTTAGTACTCTGATAACTGTCTCGACACAGAAATGAATTACCTAAATTTAGCATTAATGATCTAGGTTAGTTTTGATAGATGCCAGCTGCAACCTGATGGGAGTTAGATTTAGTCACATGGAAATCCCCCACTGTATATATTCTAGCGTGTTGGATCTCTTTGCACTCATCAGCTTTATATCTTTCCGCAAATACCAGAAGAAAGATCTTTTTAGGTTCTGGCAAAACTCTTGGAATGGGAAAATGTACTAGTTGCCAAAAAGGTACTGATTACTGTAACAGAGTAGCCTGGAGTTTCTAGCCTTTTCCTTTTAATATATAAACTTGATTCTGATTTAGAATCAACTCTCCTGACAGAGGTGTTTTCCTCTGTGCGAATTTGCCCCTAGCTAGACCGTACTTAACTCCATAGCCTTACTGCACACAGACCAGTTTTCATTCACTCAGAAGAACAAATATTTTTTTAAAAATCATTTACTCCTACAGTATTGCAGGAGATAGAATGGGTACACAGAGGGGGACCAAAACAGTTTTTCTATTGCAGTATTTTTTAACCATGATTTCCACAGCAGAAACATCTCTTCCTAGCAAATAAAACACCTTTAGGCAAACCTACCATGCCCCTAATTCCTCACATACTTGATCCTGAAATTTCACTTCCTTCAGATACGTGTTTTTTGCTTACTATCAGCATAATCAATTACATATATGATTTCATGTGGGCCTTTTATTTATTTTTAGGCGCTCAGGTGGTGCCCCAGTAAAACTTCAAAAGCCATGGAAACATTCCTGGCTGAAATGCTTTCTCAAATATTCTCTCTCAGTCATTGTTCCTGCATCTGAGCTGTGGGGTAAGAAGCCTCTATATTCCACTAATCCATTGAAAGAACAAATCAGTATAGAAATAAATATCACGTAAGCACTAAGCATGATGCTCCTTGACTTCTTGAAAACATACTGAAATTCTACAAATGAAATTTGTGAATTACATGGAAAGTAGATCAGTGCTTCTTTTCAAACGCCATGGTAGAAGCCAAAGTCTTCATGCCCAGATTCCTGACATAAACATATTGCAACGGCATGACAAGCTAGACACAATTACTGGGACCACATGCACTGCAGAATCTGATGCATGTATGTAGCAGCGACTTCATCTTCAAGCTGTATCTGTTTCAAATCACATAACAGTGGCATCTTATGAAAAAATCAGGCCCTGCATCAAGAGTGCTCTTTGTAAGAAGTCAATGTGCAAACAGGCACTAGGCTGATTAACCTCTGCTGAATTCTTGTGCACTGACCTTTGTCTTCAAAGTGTCTCTCTCCACTTACATTTTTAATTCTTTTTTTTTCTCACTGAAGCACATCTATTCTGCAGAACAGTTTGACTGGATTTGAAAATAGCATATAAACAATAAATATTTCCAACCCGGTGCCAAAATCCAGAAGAATTAATTAAATTCTCTTCTTACATTTACAGTATTTAAAGGGCGTGGTTCTCCCTTTTAATCCTCCCATGTCTAACAAGTACCCAGGTGATACGTATCCCAGAATGGCAAGAAAAGCCATGAGACTAGCACTGAAAATGCTATGAACCAGTTCTAAGAAACTCTTCCTGCTTCATCTGCAGCTCAAAACACTTGCTAAGCAGATACTATGAATTTTTAACAGCTGAGAAACATGAATGAAGTTTTCCTGTGAAGATAACAGTGTAAAAAACTAAGCATTTTTATTATTTCACACCAACATAATCTCTCATCATCAGTACAGTCATGTAGGTCGCTCTGAAAGTAGTGCCTTCTATTTATTTCCATGGAAACTGCAACAGCTACAAAAGGTATAATTATACTGTTCGGTAGGGCAAGTTCTCAGCTACAAAACATTATTTTTCAATATAGTCACCACCATTAGCTATGCATTTTTGCCAACAAAGAACAAGAGCCTGCATGCTGTACTCCTAAAAATCTGCACCAGTGGATGTGCCCCACTGTCACTGCTGCCATTGCCCAAACGCACCGCCACCCCCCACTGTGCTCACAGCCATTGTTTGGTCTCCATGAATGTTCAGCAGTGTTAATGAATGTCAGTGAGTGCAGTTTTTTCTGCAGGGAGAAATTCAGTGCCCCCCTTTGCTCCATCCGCACGCCCATGTCAGACGCCATGGGGTCAGTGCCCCTCTGCTGCCATCTGTCACACGGCCACAGCATGGGATGGAGATGGGTGGGAAGGTTCAGCTCTGCTGCCATCCCACCAACATCTGCCTCCAACGTCTTGGGCCAACAGCACAACATGGGAGACACTGCTTTCACAGCAGCCCTCATATATTGGATTCTTTAGTTAATTATTAGCAAAACGGGGATATTATGTAACAATTCCTGAAGTATTAAATATCAGTATATTAATATGCACTAGAATCTGCAAAAAATTACTTGGTGGCTCAAGGCCAAATAAAGCTAGACTCTTGGCATCACAGAAGAATTCATTGACCAACATTTTATACAGATATAGAAGCATTGCCAGAGCTGGATCAAACACTTGATCTCCACTTTTCCTACAGCAAAGATTTCATACCACTGACACCCTAATACAGTATAAAACTTTGAGCTTGAAGGTACGTCATCTGGCTTAACCCTCAGGCCACAGCAGAGAAAAGACAGAAGAAAGAAAGAAAGATTCAAGCCTAGTCAGAATATTACAGACATTTTGAAACGCTTTTCACTAGCTGAAACAAGGGAACGGGATGCTTAGCACATGTAAGTAAAGGTCTTTCCCCTCCTGCTCTGGACACAGCCAGGTGCTCCTAGCTTCCTGGCAGTTCACTCACTCACTCGCTTTTTAGTGTTCCTGGTATTTTCTGAAGCCCTGAGAACCAACCTAATTCCACAGAACGATTTTTTTTTTTTTGCCACTGTTTGCAAGAGAACTAGGACTAGACCAAAACTAAATAATTAAATTACAATGCCTGATCATGAACAAACCAAAACCAACTGAACACCAATGTCCACTTTTCCACTACTTTTTCTTCATTGGAAAACGTGTTCTAGAGTTAGGCCAGTGAGACAGTGTTCCTAAGGATGTCAGCAACATCATACCTAAATCTGTAATATAATAAAAAACAAATATCAATACATACACACCAAACTTCAAACTCCTTCAAAATAAAGTCATATGCTCAGAGTTGTCTTATATAGGGCTTGCAAATACTACATTTGATTTAAAGAAAAAAACCCTACCAAAACAGACTAAAGAGAAAAAGGAGCAAGACCTGAGAACAAGGTACACTTTCAGTAGAAAAATGCCATGATATCATTCTTTGGCTTGCTAATATATATGCTTTGAGAGACTGGGGGGCAGGGAGCAGGGTGAGGAAACAGAAACAAGGTTCTTTGTACCCTTATGAAATGCCAAACGACTCCTTCTCCCTCTTGCCCCTCAGTAAATCACAGGGAAGCAGTTAAGTAAAATGAAGCAGGAAATAAGCACAAGCAACATAGTCGCTTCCGAAAAGCTGGCTTCACTAAAATGCCAAACTGCCATTCTACCCCAATTATGTGACTCTGGTTAGAAGAATTCCAAACGCAGTTGTAGTTTTTGACCTTAGGCACACCAGAACATTGACATTTAAAATAAGTACTTCTTGCAAAGTGGGCTTTTCAGGCCAGCCAGGGTTCTCCTTGTGCCTTGTGTGATAGACCTACGTGTTTTACACATACACAGGAAAGAAATCGTAACAGTAGCTGTGCCTTGTCATTACGAGGGTGTGGGAGGGTAGAGCTGTCTTGGAGTTTACTCTCAAGCACTGATTTAACTTTCCATGTGCAGTTCTTATTGCCCACCACTACACTTGTACATTTGAACAGGGAATGGACCAGAAAAGCCTTTGATAAAACAGAGAAAATGAACGTGATTCTAACCATGTCAAAAGAGAAATATCAGTTCAATTGACCTCAGACATCTTCCATCAAAAGCAACGTGTTACAGCAGAATGTTATGGACATGTTAAGAAAACAATTAATAGAAATCCATATTGTGTGAGTTAGCTAAGTCATCTTTAAGTGGTCCATTAAGATACTGCGTGTAAAATAGTATCAGGGGAAGGGGAGCTGGCCACTGCCTGTTACTAAGGGCAAAGGCCGCACTCCTCCCTGCCTGCTGCGGCAGCTGGCGGGCCTCAGCCACCGGCACCACACACCTCTCTCACAACAGGGCTGCTCCAGCGGAAAACTTCCAGCCTGCCAAGGATCAAGGCTGAAGTTCAGAAGTGTTAAGATGAAGGATTTGGCTTGGGATCAACTCTGATACCTCTGTCTTAAAACAAAACAACATCAAAACAGAGAATAGGAAGGTTTCAGATCGGGGACTGTTGGGGTAGAATACAGACAACACAGAAAACAGTTCCACTACAATAGGCACAGGTGGTTGAAGGCTTGTAAAATTGAGATCGAGGCACAAAGCTACTTCCCTCTATATTTATAAACGTCTTGGAGATAGTTAAATCTTCCTAAATGAGAAATCAATTTGCTATGGCTGTGCATTTGACCAATAGCTGGAATCAGGTCTCTTTCCTGACAGTGACTCTCAGCTTCACGTGAATGTTGTTACATTGAAGGCGATCACACATTTAAGATGATACGAGAACAGTCAGACTGCCACAGGCACTATGCAGTAAATACAGCAGAGAAAGCAGCTCCTTTTTTTCCTGTACAGTAACATGATGTAATTTAGAAGACTTGCATGCAAATTAAAGTATTTTAACGTTATTTCAGCATTGCTTATAATATCAACCAACCTAATCGCTAAGTGGCATGTTTAGGACAACAGTTCTGGCTTTCAGCTTTCAAAAAAGTCGAAACAGGGTTGTGTCTAGTTATATAGATAAAGAGCCTGATTCGGACAGCAAAAGGGATTCGGATAGATTGGAGCACTGGGCAATCAACAGCGAGAAGATCTCGAGGTAAACGCCTGGTGCTGCACCTGCAATGGAGTACTGCACAGGCAGAGATGGGAGACACGTGGCTCAAAAAACGGGCTTGGGCGTTCCGTTGGTTTAGGTTTGTTATTGAGAGCAGCCCTTCAGAAAGGGATCTGGGGATGCTGGTCAACAGCAGGCTCACAGTGAGCCAGCACTGCGCCCAGGCAAACCATGTTTTGCGATGCATTAAACACAGCCAGTCCAAAATAAGTTATTCTTCCACTCTATTTAGTACCGGTGTGACCTCACCTTCAATACTGTGTGCAGTTCTGGGCTCTGTAACACAAATAGGAGGTGAAGGTCCTTGGAAGCACCCAGAGGAGGCACCAGGGCTGGTGGCAGGGCTGGAGCCACGTGCTGTGAGGAGAGGCTGAGGGCACTGGGGCTGCCCAGCCTGGAGGAGAGGAGGCCGGGAGGTGCCCTCCTTGCTGCCTGCAGCTCCCTGAGGAGGGGAAGCAGAGCAAGGTGCCGGGCTCTGCTCCTGGAACCACTGCCAGGATGGGAACGGCACAGAGCTGCCAGGGGAGGGTCAGTCCGGGCATTAGGAAACATCTCTGTGCTGCAAGGGGGGTCGGGTGCTGCAACAGGCATCCTAGGCAGGTGGTGGGTGCCCCATGCCTGTCAGCGTTCAGGGAGCCTCAGTGATAATAATGATGCCTCAATAGCATGCTGTAACTGCTGGTTGGTCCTGAAGTGCTCATGCAGTTGAACTAGATGATCCTTCTAAGTCCCTTCCAACACAACTATTCTATACTAAATTTGTTTTTTTTCTAAATTACAGTATATGCAAGTACCATGAAATTTTACTTATTTTTATCTGTAACATTTTATATTATTCAAAGATGCAGTATTCAATGATGCTTGAAACACACTTTAGAAAATGACTGGGCTCGTAAAACTGGAACTAACATATTTAGAACACATTTAGAGATTATACGAAGACTACTCAGTGCATAAAAGAATTTGAGGCTCAAGAGCATTCAGATATTTCTCTCGAGTGGGAGAGTTACCTAGCACACAAAATTTGCGGAAGCTACAGAGCCAGCTGAGAGCATTCAAAAGCACCCACTGTGCTTCACATGCATCAGGGGAATGGTTTAAAATAGCCTCCAGCAACTGTCAAGATACAACAGATTACAGTGATAACTCAATGTAACTAGAAAAAGACACAGAAAACGTATTGCTGAGTAAGCATTTAAAACAGCTGCATTTTCTCAAGTTACCTTCTCAGGAGTGCTAGACTCATGCCATTATGGCAGTAATTAAAGGCATTATCAACAAGAACTTCCTGTAGATTCCCTGAATTTCAACAGAATATTTGTTAGTTTTACACAGAATTCTAAGTTTGTGCAGTTGAAAGACTGCAAAAGTACAAGTTGGAATAATAATTCCAAATTAATCTATTTTCCTTAAACCATGCTTGTCCCCAGTATAGCTTCTTTCATTTGAAGGAAGTAGCAGAATATGAAAAAAATTAACACAATCTTATCTGTAGAAATCATTTGATGTTTTTATTTGCAAAAGGTGTATCCAGATTTGATGCCTTAACTGTTTTAAACAAAAGCCACTTGTTTTGAAGCACTTAATTGCATACGAGCAGAAGCATGCGTATCTAATTCAAGCCACTGAGAAAAGATGGCCAAAAATCAGTCCTTCAGTTGTGGGCACATAATGAAATGTGAAAACCTTTACACACAGGCACACACACTATACATATTTATACATTTTCCCCTGAGCAAAAGATCACCTTAAAATCAAAACAAACAAACAAACAAACAAACAAACAAAACCAACACACTAATGGAATTGTATCCAATTTTGCAGTCTCTAGATTATTTTTATAAGTACCCAGTATAATGTTTCAGCAGCTGCTTTAGATCAGGGGATTTTCCAACCGCTGCTCTTCTTCATTAAATCAAGAAGAAACAGGTAAGAATTCTCCCCATCCTCACTAGCATGTGTTAAGTAATGACAGTTAAGAAGATTCTTACACACTCTGTGTTATCTGAAGAGCAGTCAAAGATCTACATTTCATCATTCATGAAGTTTATTATTTTTCTAAAACTTGTTAACCATCAAAGAATTAAGCCTACACCAGTACTGGAATTTAAGTCATGAGCAGTAACAAGGAGAGCAGAATGAGTCTCCTTACCTCCACACTCCCAAGTTTTCTGACACCTGCACATCCTACATATCATAGAACGGCCCGGGCTGGAAGGGACCCCAAGGATCATCAGGTTCCAACCCCCCTGCCACAGGCAGGGCCACCAACCTCCAGACCTGGTACTAGATCAGGTATATATCATACATATCCATATAGCCATCTTCAGTTTTATATAGAGAAAGCAGAACTTGGTTGTTGTTGGCTTTTGGTGAGACACAGGTGAAGAGATCTCCAGCACTGTATCAATACTTGTATCATTCATCACTTAATGTCCCTTTTTATCTACTTCCTTTTAGCAGATATTAAAAACAAACTCTTTTCCCCTCTGTATCTGCCTTAGTTTCTCACAGAAATTACTTTTCTCATAGTGTCTCGTAGGAAGCTATGTTTTGGTCCCAGAAGAAAAACAAAACTGATAACACCTGGCAGTGCTGAACACAGCCAAGGACATTTTCACTTCTTCAGCTTTTTGTACTCTGCCAGCAAAGGGGTTGGGGGGGCACAAGGAGCTGAGAGGGGACAGGAGCAGGGCAGCTGACCCAAACTGACCAAAGAAATATTCCGCACCATATGACAATGTGTGATTTAAGGAGGGGGAGTTAGCTGGCAAGGGGCTGCTGCTTGGGGAACTGGCTGAGCATCAGTCGGTGAGTGGTGAGCCCTTCCTTCGTGGATCACTTTGTGTTTAATTACTGCTATTTCTATTTACTTTTTCTTTCTTAGTAAATAGTTTTTTTTATCTCAGCCCACAAGTTCTACTGTATTTTTCCCCTAATTCTTTCCCCCATCTCACTGGGAGCGGGGGAGTAAGCGAGTGACTGTACGGTACTTGGCTATCTGCTGGATCAAATCACAACAGTATCTCATCCTATTAGCTCCCAGAATGGCTATGGCATTTTCTCACTTCAGATGTCATATAGTGAAACTTCCTGACAGTTTCCCTGCAAGTTAAGTGGTTGGGGGGATTTTTTGACTATTTGTTTCCAGGTTAGTCACCAACTGAATTGCTGAAAACTTACCTGTTTTTTTCTCCAGATTCGTCTTGGCAAATACTAAGAACAACAAAGATTTTGGTACCTGTCTGAATATTCTTCTACAGGAATGGCTCAGGATACTTTAAGGATGATTTCCTTCCCTAGAACTTGGAAAATTTTAGGAAAGGTGAAATTACTTCACACAAGATTTTTTCCTCTGATAGCAACCATTCTTGTCAGCTTCCCATTGTTCCACAGGTTTTATCTAGTCAAACAGAAATTTCATGTTCCTCTAACCACTAAATGTTACAGAGGAAGGTTTTCTGCTACATATATAAAAGTACCATTTTTAATCACCAGGTTTAAGCAGTAAAGGAAACATATGATGTCCTTACAGTAAAGAGCAAATGCCTGTAAGTCATAACATTATAACTCCGACTGCAGTATCAACTTCTGTACATCATCTATATTTGATGCAGATTGTTTAAACTTTCCAGATTATATAAGCCAGTGCTACGGGCTTCATCTCAGATCAAAGTACTCTATATTCGTTAAGCACTTCAGGCACACACATCATCTTGTATTTCCTCCTAGCTATTTCAGAAGCTATTTAATGTTTGTCCCTCTTAGGTACCTATGAAATGGGCAATACCATTTACTATCACATTAAACAGGTAGAATTAAATTGCTGTAAAAACTGAAGATGGAAATATGCTTTAAAGAATTATTAATCAGTTCTTCAAATGGACTCAGAATAACTTGCTTTTCTTTCCCCTTCCAGGGGAAAGCACTCTTCCCTTGAGCCATAAGGGCTCCAGCTAAGTAGAAATTAGGGAAGGAACTAGAATGTTTAAAACAGGAACAAAGAGGAAGGTACAAGTTAAATCTATTAAATTAAATGTCTGCTTTCATAAGCTTCTCTGAGCCAAACAGCACATCTGCGTGTACTGAACAGCAGATAGTTGTTTTCCAAGTAAATAGAAAAGCAACTGCAGAGGTCTCTATTCACTCTCTATGTACTTGAGTGTATTTCTGTCGTACAGCATGTATGAATGCAGAGATTTCACAGAAAGCAGTATCTGAGACTGATTGTTCACCAAGTTTAATAGCACAGGCTGCACTGATTGCCAAGTTAGAGATGCTTAATGAAGAAAAAACAAGGAAAGCACAAGGATCCTGTGGGTTCTGAGAGCCCTCTCCCACTGCTGTCATTGGGCACCATGGTTACGATGTCATTTCCCAAGCCTTAAACTCTACATTTAGCCAAATAACCTTATTCCTCAGCTCCCAGTGAAACAAAGAAAGCTGCAAGACTAGACTTTCTGAAAGGGGTCAGAATGGATTATAACAATTATGACTTCTTGATATCCCCCATATAACTCATCAGCTGAATACCAGTCTAATTTTCAAAGTGTAAAGGTCTCGTTTATGTTCAGATTTTCACATTAGTGCAGCTATCCTGCTGTCTCTGTTTTGAAATTCAAAAGGCATCAAGAGTAGACCAATTTGGAACACTTAAAGAAAATCTACTGCAGATTATATGCTTAAAGTCTTTCTAAAACTTCTAGTCCTTTGGCAAAATTTGGCTCCCTTCACATAGAATGAAGGAAACAAAAAAGCCACAGTGCATATTTTCAGAGGAGAAAATGCCAGAAACTTGTGCGCTCTGCAAAATAGAGGGGTAGATCTGCAGCTGGGGCTGATGGACTCAGCCAGTCACTACTAAGTAGTAAGAATACAGTGATTATATTTGGTATTTTGGCACAGACTATGAGAATTAATCATGAATTGATCAGTTTCAGCAAAGCTGCTCAAAGGCCTGGCTATTTAAGTTAACACAGGTGTTGGATTTGCACCCCAGCTGAGCTTCATCCTATCCTGAAAAGTATTTCTTCTTAAAAAAAGGTGTGAGGCACTAGTAAAATTGATTTTATTTCTCCATTAAAAAAAAAAAAACCAACCAAAACAAACAAACAAAAAAACACTTGTCACAATAGACATTCTCTCTTTGCATACTGAGCACACATTTCATTATGCTGCATCAGTTAAGAATAAACCTCTTCAACAACCAATCTAAAGTACATCTGCTTTTCAGAGTCATGCCAATTCCATTTTCACACATTTTTCTTTTCTTGTCTACATTTCAGTGAAGTCTCACTTTCTTTTTCTTTCTTGCTGCCACAGGCTAGTCTGAAAAAAATAAAAAAAGACTGCAAAATCATTCAAATGTGATGAGGATGAGGAAAAAAAGTCTTACCATAAAGCATACATCAAGTGGCCACCGTGTATTACTCTGCTTACTGTCACTCTCAGTCCTCCAGTTCACCAATTCTGAGATAAAGTCCCATTGCTTACTTCTGTTGTCATTAAGTGCAGGGAGGTTGGAATAAGATGATCTCCAAGGTCCCTTCCAACCTAAACCATTCTATGATTCAATGAGTCACAGAAGCACTTGAAAAGAAGCATAAGGTACTGTGAATCTGACAGTGTGTGTGCATATCCAGTAGAAAACCTACCTTTCTAGTGCTGCCGTGTCTAACTGCTACAGCAGCAGAAGGTTAGTGAAGACAGTGAGGTTGTTGAAGTTGTGCAAAGAAGTGCTGACCTTGCCAATGTTATACCCAAAGGAACACAGACTGGTCTGTGGGGGCTGGAGGGAGGCAGCAGATAGTGCCCGTGACAACGGTGATGAAGACAATCGTAGTGAAGAAGATTCCTCAACGACCACCAAAGGGCCCCTAGAGCTGCCCCACACAACTTCAGCGCATGCGGGAGGACATCAGCATGAGGACATCGACATTCATCAGTTCCTGGAATAGTCTTGCCTATGTATAGAATTCTGGGAAATTGTAGTGTTTACGCATATCTTTGTAGGAATCTAAGGGAGCGTGTTCTCTAGGGGAGTGGGGCACTTATGGTGGAGCTATCCCCAGCTCTGCCCGGCACTGCTAATAAAAGGATACCTGCTGAACAGGGAGAATTCTTGCTGTTGAGTCTATTGCTTTGAATCAAATCCACATGTGCTACTAGAAAACAAGGACATTTTTCTTATCACCTTGGCAATTTGTCTCCTTCCTAATCCCTTCCATTATTCAGCCAAATTTACAAAGATCTGTAACAGTTTCTCAAAAGATGTGAAAGGGCTCTATTATAGCAAGATTACAGGGACTGTACAACGTGATCAACCCACGTCGTTTAGAAGGCCTTTGGAAGCGTAGCAAGGCCTACGGTGTAGTACAATGTTTAGCAGAAGTGTGGTAACCCCGAGAAGTTCATGCAGAGACATTAGAGGAATGCTCTGCTGCAGTTCCATCCTCAACTGAAAGAGGAAGGTGTTCCTTCTGCAGTCAAATGGGACTCAGCAAACACGCACTCCTGTTTTTTAATGCTGAGACTTGTCTGACAGTGTCTGAGTCTGGTTTTCAATCGGCTTCCACTCTCTTACTCTGCCAACAAGGAACAAGCCTACCTATATCCCACAAGGAAGTTGTGAACACAACCTGACAAAACACGAGCATTCATAAGAAACAGCAATAAAAGCATTCAAACAGATGGAATAATTACTTATTTGGGTAAAATACAGCAGCTGGTAGCATACTAACCTTATCTTCTTAAGAAAACGTGGAGACAGAACACATCAGGAATTTGACGTTTCCCTGTACTGCTTTCTGTAGAAGCTATCAATCAATATTAGCAAACAAGATATTGAGAAATTCCACCAAGACTTATTACTTAAGCTCAAAAAATATAAACATTGATTTCTCTCCTGATTCACCGAAATAGTCTGTTTCAGCAAATACAGCAGAGATTTCAGCAATATTTCCTTTAATGTTCCCTCTAATATTCAGTAAAAGCAAAGATTAATAAACATGGGAGTGAAATGAGGTAAAGGGAGAAGGTGGATAAGTAATATCACAAGAAGTTAAGAGAAAATAATTCAGAACAGCACAAAAGCCACTATTTGATGCAACGTCACATTTTCAGATTTAGTCTTCAGCACATCTGTCAGGCACTCGCCACTCTGTTTGAAATAGCAAATACAACAATATGCATCGTAAGCTTTGGCACAATGTTGAGAATTAAGGATAGTATCAGACCTCTTTATTCTTTCTAAAAAAACACTACTCATCTTCCATTCAGAGAATATTTACAGATCTGACCCTTGCAAGACAGCTAGCACATTTACTGAGCAAAACCAGACAATGAGGAGAAGCGCCTTCTGACAAGTTGCATAAACGAGATTTATTTGTCTGCAGATTTGTACGTCATAAGGATTACTGTCTGGGAACAGGTTTCTGTTAAATGTAGAAGCAATATGAAATGCATTTTTAGGGATTTCAATTTTAGTTTGATATCCTTATATTCAGCCCTGGCTGAACTAATAAATGAGAAAAACAGTCAAGTGTCAGCGTTACAATTTCTCTGAAAACAGAGAATATATCAAAAGTTTCAAAAGTATCTCCATTGCTAGTGTCCTGAGCAGAAATGTATTATACATAGCACAACGAGCACAAATCATTCTGTTACATTTTCATGACTCAGTTCTAGAAATCCTCAAGATTTCCCTGATATTACACGGATCTTAAAAACATATAGCTGTAGATTAGATCGAATCTGAAGTATGTCTCTCCTCAAGGTTACACGTTTTGTTTTAAGCAGTATCCTTTCTTCCATTCCCCTCTGTTTTTTTTCCTCTTCTCCTTTCAGATTCAACGATCAGAAACGTAAATAACAAAGTACCACAAAAATTATTTTGTAGTATTTCTGGCCAAACTGAGAAAGACTTATTACCTAGTTTTCTAATTTAGGTTAGAAGACTTAAATTTGTGAAACCCTTGAATATGTTATCTTATCGTCTGGGATAAAACTTTACAACATACCAATCCTAAGGTCGCAATTCTTCATCAGAAACTAGCCCCATTATCATAGTATAAAATCCCATAAAATTTATAAGTTTTGCCAAGACTCTACTACTATCCTACCTCTTTACTCCAAATGGAAGACAAACAGATTAAATATGTGGGTGTCCCAATGTAAACTGACTGCAGACATGCAGAAGTAGATTTATGGCATATATACATCTATCTACATCGTCAGCTGTAGTGCAAGCACAGGGATTCCCTAGTAAGCCTTAAGCAATCTCCTCCCGATGCTAACAAGTCTACTCACAGCAAGTCCTGTTTCACTTTTCTATGAAAGATCAATGTGTCCAAACTGCCTTGTTTAAAAACTAGCTTGGACATGTCCGCGCTATATCACAGCCTGGTGTCTGGCTTTTTCCCCACCCTCCCCCCGGTTGTTTGCTTGTTGTTTTTGTTGCTGTTGTTATAGGATTTTTGGTTTTTTTTTTTTTTTTTACATTTATTTATTTTTCAAGTTTGGTGGTTTTTTTGTTTTTGTATTTAGTAAAACCAAAGCTCAAAACTTCTAGGACAAGGAGGAGGCTTCGTTTCACCAAATAATGAAACCGAGCAGTTTGCTGGTTTAGGCCCTTGCTTACATATCCAAATAAAGGAATTGAGCTAAATGCATTCCCAAAAATAATGGAGTTATACAGAAGTAAATTTGTCCCCTTGCTTTACAACATTGTACGCAGCAAAGCATGTGCTTTCTTCAGGTATAATAAGGTTCTAAGTCACACGCTGAATGTCACTTCTACAAAACAAGTACTCGCAAAACGTTAGCCCAACATGCATAATCATCCAAGCTTGATAGAAATCAGAATACTTTTGCAGCCTAGAAAACTCAGATGGCTAAATAAGCATGAAAGGAATTCTGAGCAGGAGACACAATTGCGTCAACACGCTCACATTCTGGAAAAATTCAAAGAGCGCAGTGCTAAAACAGTCTTTGTTATCCACTCAGCTTACAAGAAAATTTGTTACTTTCTGCTAAAGTAGTCTACATCCAAGTACTGTTCTTCACAGTTCACTCTGAGTTGTGGGGAAAAGGAAGGATGTTGCCAGACCTTAGCCTAAGGTCCCAGAAGGGAGGGCTGCTTTTGGCCCCCTGCCTGACTGGAAGCAGCAGTGTGGCTACAGAGAAGGGTATCAACACAGAGCCTTATTCTTCCTTTTCAAAATCTAAGAAGAGGCAGGGTTCTCTCTACTCTCCTATCAATCTAAATAAAAAAGCCACTTTGAACATCTGTCTACAGTCCAAAGGGTGTTTCTAAGATCAGAAGGAGTTTAAGAACTAGAAAACAAAGATTTCTTTGAACATTTCTTTCCTCTTCCACCACCCCCAGCATAACGATGTCAAAGACATTCCCCTTTACCCGCCACCGAGTCTCAGATCAAATCCTTCACACAACTCTATCTGAAAGAATACCACTATTTTCACATACTTTGAAAAAGTTACCTAAAACAACAAGTGCTGTAAAGAAAATAGTTGACCTCAAAAATACATTACAGGCAGAAAGCAAACATTTGAGTTGCGTTTTCATATTTCATAAGGCAAGTGAATTCAAACTATTTCCATTGCTTCCAACAATAGGTGCACAACAGACCAAAACCCATATCTTCATTAAGGAGCACCCACCTACCAGAAATGAGCACACTACTTTTATCCTGATATGAAAGAAAGGAGTCATTTCTTCTGAAGAACTGAATTCTAGATTGCCTTCTATCATACTACTGTCACTGAATTGCACTGTCAGAAAATAAAAGTGCCAGCCATTTCACCGCCATGAAAATAATATAAATACTGCCTTTCACAGTCCTGTTATTTATACATACATTTAATGAGTTGCACTTCAAAAATAATAATAGTGAACAACATCTTGTTGGGCTTATAAACCTGTTCTCAACTATAAAACTCTATTTCAATCCAATTTTGCATCTGGCAAATTTCATGCGTGGACAGAAAAGTCCTGTGTCTTAGGCATTGTCTTGGATAAGAAGACAAGTTTTGTTTCACACTAAGATGCTTGTAATGAGTCAGATATTTGTCATTTGGACAACAAAAATGTTTGTGATCAAAGATTTAAGTATCTGGTCCTTCAATTGTAATGTTTAAATAATACCGGTCTTCCAGTTGTAATGCTTGTTTAATATTCAGAAAAGTGAGTCTTCTTTGCCAAAATAACCAAGACTGCAGATCTCAGTTACTGACCCAAACGAACAACTTACGTGGACACTGTCTTCCACAAATAGTTTTTTCCCCAATCAGAAGGTTAAAGCACACACGCAGAATCAGACTGTTATGCCATTATATGCTGTGTGCACTCACTGAGCGTTCCATAGAGGGACTCATTTCTGCAGAAGGTGTCTTCAGTGTCGTATAAAAAAAAGTAACGTACACAAGCATCACATTACGTCTGCACAAACCAAATGGTCCAAGGAAATATAAAAATGGATGGGAAAGCACAAGTTTTAGAATAGTCCCTACCGAGCTCATTTCACCCTCAAAAATGTATTCCATTTAGCTTTTTGTGGGACTCCGAGCAGCAACTTTTACTAATTTCATCTAAACACACCATAATCTGGAAAGACTCACACACATCAATCTTGCTGCTACTTTGGCACTATAAACAAACTTTAAACAGGATTTAAACCAATAACTGAGTCTCAAAGCCACATCAAAACCAAGCTTAAGCAATACAGAAAAGTATTCATGTCAAGAATATGACCTTTCTGTAGTTTAATAGACGTTTAGTTCATATATGCTGTTTGATACCATAGCAAGATGTTAGTAACGCACAGCTCTGAAAACCAGAAATTAGTAACGAACACAAGCTCAAGAGTGATGGCTGCGTATTTCTCTTTTTAACAATACTATAAAAGAAGTCAAGGCATGTGTTAACATAGTTCAGCTCATCAATTAATATTTGTTTATAGTTAGCCTTGAAGACATGCTGAGCTCTTCTGAAGCTATAAAACTATGACATGAGGCAAAGCCAATAGCATCACCACATGATACAGAAAAAAGCAGCTGCTGTCCACATCTGCATCAAGTACTTTGCTCATTGATTTCAGCACCAAGTACGTCAAATGGTGATACTCTGTTTCTCTGTAAACTTATAGAAAAAAATTGACAGTTGAAAACTTTCTACCCCACAAGGCTGGAGCTTTTCCTTAGCTAAGCAATTGCACACAGCATGATATTAGACCTTGCTTTTCGCTAACACTACTGCCCCTGAAAACCTGCTGTGTCTGGGTCCAGCTAATGCATTAATCGTATGTTCCCAAGGCACACCAACTGCTACAGACAGAATAGTCTTCTGCTGAAGGAGAATAAAAGCATAATTGCCCAGAGAAGCTGTGGATGCCCCCTCCCTGGCAGTGTTCAAGGCCAGGCTGGGTGGGGCTTTGGGCAGCCTGGTCTGGTGGGAGGTGTCCTTGC
>JAOWBO010000081.1:1435027-1460639 GCA_028564985.1 Crax fasciolata
TTCTCCACATCCCTCGTGACCAGGTCTCCAGTTTCCTTCCGGAGAGGGCCCACATCTTCCCTAGTCTTCCTTTTATCATTGATATACCTATAGAAATTCTTCTTGTTCCCCTTTATGTCCCTGGCTAGATTTAATTCTACCTGGGCTCTAGCTTTCCTAACCTGGTCCCTGGCTGCTCGGACCACCTCTTTGACCACCAATACCGGAATGATTTCTTAGGATACCAGTCTTTTTTAACTACTTCACTAACAACTCCCAGAATTGGGCTAGAAACCTGACGATCAATCATCTCCATCGCTAGCATCAAATGAACATATTCAAACTGTCCAAAAAGAACTAAATTTCAGAAGAGCAAGTGAAAAGATTTATTTCTGGCCTTAAGAAAGCTGCTGGTCCATAAATCCAACTAATGATCTGACTTTCATTGGCAATGTAGTGTATCAGAGGAGAATTAAAGTTAAATGTAGCCAGGTTTCCGCATAAGAACAAATACTCAAGGATAAGAGACCTTTTACAGTCTAAGGTAAATGAGGGCTGGTGAGCATCCATCACGATTACCTAGCATAGAGCTAGGATCACTGAGAAGTGAAGAATCTTCAGTTCTCAAATTCCTCAAGTCTTTGGCATCTTATTTAGCAATTTCTCAAATAGCTGGAATGACAGAAACTATTGGGGACCAGAGGGTTGAAAGGAAATTAATCCAACATCCAATCCAAATATTTATTTTCCTATTATTTCATAATATCTTTTAAAAATGTAAGGATTTTGCATATGTTATCTTTTTAAAAAACACTTTAAAAAAATAATTCCAGAGGGACATACTATTGTTCATCTAAATTATTCCTGCATTTCCAAATTAATGTGACAGATTCCTTCCACTCTTCATTGTAACAGATCGAAAGACAAGCTACAAAATAAGAGAGGAAAGGAGTTATTCAGTTAATTATTCAATTCATCTTCACAGAGAGAGACCTGGAAAACTGAAGCCAATGCATACAGACTTCCTGATATTTACCCTGGTCACCAAGGGCAGCCACCAGCACCATGTAATTAACATCATTATTGCAATAAGGATTCGGAATCTGAGGTAGCTGCAGAAGGGTTCCAATGTTAGGGGTTTTTGTTCAGCACTGAAAAACTGATGGAACAACAAGATAAAGAAGCATCAGTTAAATACTTTTCATTATTGTAACCCAAGAAACAATATAGGCAAGACTGGTAAACAAGCCTAGTCTATTGCTCTGCTGTGATTCTTCACATGTAGGTAAGCACACTGTACGTACTGTTCTATATTTTCCATAGTCCTGAAGGAGGTAACCATATCCACTAGAAAAAGAAATAAAGTGGCAGTAAAAAAGAAAAAACATAAAAAAGAGATATATTTCTCTAGGCAGGAAAACCAATGAACTAAATCAGAAGCACTGCCTTTACAAGCAGCTTGAATAACAGAAAGGTGTGAAGTGTTTCTTAATTTTTCAGACCACAAAGACAAATCACTGTCCACTCAGTGAAGCCTGCAAATTAACTATGGAAATGGGCTTTTTATCAGGAGCTGAACAGGGATTACATTTCTCTGGTAGGATGCAAACAACACAGTGGTGTTGATGCTGCTCACCTCCCACCCCAAGTCTCAGCACAGATTATAGGAAACTGGAGCACTTGGAGTGCTCCTGTGCGGCACAGGACAAGGCAGACAGAGCCTTTCTGAAGGCTTGTGGTGAGTTTCTAGACTTTAAGTTTAGATACGTGGAACTTATTAAGCTGCACAAGGCATATCCTGACAGAGCCCTCAGCACCTGATCTACAAGTCATGTAGGCAGCTTAGGAGAAAAAAAAAAAGCAACTGAGGAAGAAATGCTTGGACATATTTTGTAGAGACATTTATGGAGCTGAAATTATATTCATTATATTCTCAATATTCATGAAAATAGAAATGTCGAATAAGAAAGCTTCCCGACTAAAAGCAGTATGTTGTTATTTTCATTAGGAATAGGCTGGAGCCAATAACGATATTAAAGACGCGAGACACTGTTAAAGCATATTTGTAACGAGTGATGCATTTCTGCATTTACTGGATCTTACTACTCTAGACTGAACCCAGTTTCACTGGACTATTTTTTATTACTATTTTTAATGGAGAACTTTAGGTTAATTTTGACTGTTTCTCAGCTCTTGCTTCCCTCCCCTGCTTCCTGAGTGTTCTAGAGACTGTAAAAGCATTTCTGCAACACATATTCTGCACCTCAATTCTGCACCTCAATACAACTAATTTAAGACATTTGAAATGAGAGCAGTTCATCTCTCAAGCCTGCTCATCTTCTAACCATATTTAGTACAGCCAATAACCGTATTATTTTTGCAGCATTACTTGTAGAAAGGTGGTGGATAACACCTCAAAAATATCTAACAGCTTGTCTTTCTTCCAAGCTCCAAATAGAGATAAAGCCAAGGAGGTCAGTCATTAAAAGAAGATTAACTTCCTCAGTCTAACAAAGAGTGAAGCAGCAAATGCTTTGCTCTCAATTCCAACGATAATGATTTCAAAAGCCTTTGATTTCAGAATAAGCGTTCAACTGCCATTACAAATTGTAAGCTCACCAGAAGCTTTACTCAAATTTCTGTCATACTTTCATGTATTTACGAAACAAATAGAAATAAATTTAAGAAAGAGAAATACATACATTTTATAAAAAAGATTTTTGCAACTGCTTAAATACCAGATGTGTATGAGATTTCTATGCCAGTTTGATTGATGGAGTTCTAAATTCATATATGATGTAAAAAAGTGAAACATGACTGAGGGAATAATGAGCCATGTATGAACTGCAGCAAACTAAAAATTCTTTGATACAGAGACTTTTATGTAACGTGTAGGTATAACGAAGCAAACAAAACACAGTCAAGGTGAAGAGTTTTTTTAGCAGATAAAAGCTTACATGAAGATGCACCCATTCTTGTGAATTCCTGGAAATCAATTTGGCATGAATTGCTACTTAAATACTCCTATGTTTGCCACTAGAATTGTAGAGGATGACTCTAGAAATGCCAGGACTCTTCAAATTTTCTGCAGTTTTCCACTTCCTCATTAGCAAAAAGAATTTACTCCTGCCCTCAATATGAAAAAATAAAATTAAAAAAAAAAAAGGCAGCTTACACTAAACAAAAGCTTCTTTACCCTGTCCTATTTGAAAGAACTTGAGACTAGATTCTACAATCAAACTCAATTAGCAAATGCGATTAAGTCTAATACAAAAGCAGCCCTGATCTTTCTCATGATGTTAAGGGTGTCATCAGGTATGAGAATGAGTTCTGACTTCCTTCACCCCACTGACAAAGCATGGTATTGCCAAGTACTGCTTGTCAGATTCACGTGTCTGTCCTTAGGTTAGGATTTAAGATTTGGTCCAGTCATTTATATTTGTTTCCATCTTTGGGAAAGTCTCAGACTTTTCAAGGGCACCCCATTTTTTCCACCACCTTTCTAGGACACAGCTCTGGCACATCAAACGCCACATCATCTTTAGCTTAAGTCTAAGTTATGCAAAACAGCAGAGCTATGTAGAACAAAATGTCCCAAAAGTAAACACGCTGAACAATCTGCCATCCTTTCAATAGTTATTTGAACATGATTAACATCTTTTTTATCGTATTTTTATTTTTAAAATATCACAATCTGTCTGTGTACTGGTAGGAGAGCCTTTGCATTTTGCTAATTAAGACAGTCTCAAAGGCAAGAAGTCTAATGAGTAACTCAAAATAAGTGTTCATTAATCAAATGGTGCCTCCTAAGCATACTGGTATTCATAGTCACTTGGGATAAGCCTGCTGAGGAAATATTGCAAGTCAAAGATGCTGGAAGGCAATATACAACAAGCCTCAGGTATCACTATTTTATTACGTGGGATGCACACAGCATTAGTTCTCTGCTGTACCGTTCTTCATTTAGTAACATTCCTGCCTTTAAAATAACAGAGCTTGAAACATGCTACAAACAACTAGTAAGTCACTCAAACAGCCAGCTGCACGTGCACATCATTTCAGAATAAATAGTACGATTAGTATAAAGCACAATTGAAGAAAGCTCTTCACTCCAACTGATGTTCTCAGAGTTGCTTAGGGCTGGGTAAAATCTATTTAAAAAAAATAATCACACGACTAATTCCAATTTAGATGCATCTCTCTAACGGAGGGAAGATCTAGTTTAAAACAAACACTGTCAGAAACAATTTGCTTAAAATTAGGCCACCTAAACCTAGCACTATTTCTGAGGATTCTAGTTCGTCCGATACATTATTTAGCAATCATCAGAGCTTCTTATTACATCCATATCATAAAAATAGCGATGATGCACTTTTTCCTACATTTACATCTAGAACGTGAGCACATCCTAATCTCAAGTCGACTTCCAGCAAGTATGCTTCCTCTAAGTCCCTTATTCAGAACTGAAAAGCACTGTCAAAACAACATTGAAAGATCCAACTTTCCCTCAATAATGTTATTCCCCAATTCTGCTCACAGCAAATTTACCACAATCTAGTATCACCCTTGGAAGTTTTCTTTTTTTAAACTGAGCCATGTCCTTCTAGACATGACCTGGAAACATAAAAACTATTTTTAGACCTATTTTATCCTAGATGTCAATCAAAACAGAGATGCCACATTTCAAGCCCTTTTAAACACATAAGCAAGCAATTCAGAGCAGATAGTTGGCCCCACATATTTGAATTGTGTAACTGAAATAGCTCATTACAGGAGGAAAATCTATTGTGGGAAACAAAAATACTCCCTCTTTGTCACTGTAAGTAATCTGGGGGGAGAAAAAGTCTCCCTAAGGACCATCCAGAAGCTGTTGACAGCTTTCCTGTATAGCTTCTGCAGAAGTTCTCTGCTGTCCTCACTCAATGCTATCAGCTTACAACATGCCAATCAGAGAACTAAGGCCAGCAATGCTAAAGAAAAAGGGGACAGAGGGGAAGGATCGCTTATTAAATTAATAGAATAGCCCTGTTCATTAATCAAAGCTTGTTCTTTAACCAGATTCGAAAGGAGCTGGCACACATACGGAATTCCAGCACCATGCATTACTCAGTAGAACCCTGCCAAATCATTAATCAGTATCTCAATTTTCTTTTTTGGCATCATTAAACAGAAGTAGCTATCACCAGCTTTAAAAGACTTATTGGGTACGTTGTCCCAAGCTGGGATTTCTCCTTAATATTCCTTCTCTGCCCTTCTGCTTACTGTCATTAAAATGACAATTTTCGAGATAAACGGACTTGCTTTGAAGTCCCTTATTACATAAGTAGAGAAATATCATTACTGAGGAATTCAAATATAGGATTAACCTTAAAGAATGTTCCCATTATTATGCAGTAATATTTTTAACACTTCTGTGATGCCTTTCCTAAAAAAAATAGTGAGATTCTTTACAAAGGCTAAGAAAATTATTGACTAATATGCTCAAAACCTGAATCTGCAGAAAAAATTATTGCAATGGCTCAGCCCTTAAATAATTAAGTCTCACAAAAAAATGCTTTAAGGATTAAAAAGGTAGAGGAATTACTGTATTCATTACTGCATGCGGCAACCTCTGAAAAAGGCTGGCAACACATTAACAGCATCCTACACTGACACTACCCAACACTACCACAGCTTAAACATTAAGAACCTGCAGGTGCATGAGTGCTTTTTACAGGGAAGAGAAGTTTATATCACAGTAAGACTTGCTTTGTCCAATGTTGAGGACATGCCTTCCTTCCTATAGGTCAACTCCCTTAAGTCTCTTCACTATGACTGCAAGTTAGAAATGATAGCGTGGCACACAGCAAAGCTTCAGCCATCTCTCAGATTCTTACTTCAGTTATCTATATACCACGCTATTTTCAAGTGAGTTAATTGGCACCCAATATCTTCCTTAGGGATGAGAGTAAGGCAACAACTTTTGCCTTGGAACAAAACAGCTTATTCATTCTCCAAGCATGGTTTACTCTTCAATTCAGTTATGGTTTCCGTATTTAAAATTCTTGGCAAATGTTTCAGTGCCATCTTCCTCCCAGCGGAGCCCCTGGTGCTGAGGAGCAGGTGCTGCCAGCTGAAAGCTCACTCTCAAAGAAGACGATCGCACCGGATGCGGCTGAATGCAGGAGAGCTGTACCCAGCGTGCGGTGTGACAGCTCCTTGGAACAAAAACCCACAGCGCTCTGGTAACGCTGGCAGACAGCAGAGCTCCAACTTTGTCAGGCTGCAGAATGAACCGAGTGTTTGACAGACATTAGTATGTGGTAGGGGCAGCAACTTCCTCATCAATGCTGTGAAAGAAAAAATTGAAGCTACAACCTCAGCTGCCAAAACAGAAAACCTATCAGAGAATAGAGACGGAATAAATCTTTCCTTGCTGAAAACAATATCCAAAATAGCACAACAAATATAAGAGTTTCTAAGCATCTGTGATGAGAAAATTGAGATATTAAATACTATGCTCTTCCAGCTGTTCTTGAGGGAAGAAACACTGTGCAATTAACTCCCACTCCTCTCAGTGCCCAGAAGGAAATCCAAGTCATTTGTTAGCTGCACACAAAGCTGCATTTATTTAAGTGACTGAAATAGCATCCACAGACTTCTCAGCATTCTCCTTCATGGCACATACACATGCACATCTTTGATTTTGAAGAGAACAGCCTGCATTTTACTTATCGGGTCCTTACTGATTAAAAATAACTCTTCAGATGTTCGAGCTAGCAGAACCAATAAGGAGTGGGGGGTAGAGAACAGGCAGATAAGAACAGAGAGGGAAGAAAATCAAGGGAGATAAGAAAATCCAAATAAGAGAACAAGAACAGGAAATGAAGTTGCATTCAAACTGATGGTGCTACCAAAGAAAAAACTGCTTCCTAATCCTCCTCTGCTACACCTCTTTGGTAATCATTAAACACAACCTGTGTGAAGCAAGGTAGTCATCAGAAAGATTTCATTTTAAAGCTAACTCTGCTCCTCTTAATCCAAAGAGGAGATCTATTGCTGTGAGATTCATCCCATCCCACTGGACACAGTGGAGACACTGTAAACACCTACTGCTGAGTCTATCGCCTTCCTTTAATTAATACAGTCAATGAAAATAGCCATCCACAAAGGATAACGCTGTTTCTCACATACATGACTCATTTCCTACAGCATCCTTAGCTCTGCGCCAGCTCCATCAGCTCTGTAAATGACTGGCAGAAACACAGTTCTGTACATTGCCAAGGTCGAAAGTTTAAGCTTCAACTTAAAAAATAAGCAGTTCAGCATCAGCAAGACAAAGCACCAAGTTCCCGTCACACTGCTGTCAGGTTCAGTTTCCCAACGCAAGGCCGCGTTTCATTCACTGAACAGCACTGTTAGGATTACCTAACAAAGTCATAGGACCAGTGTTCCTACAGTGTCTGAGCTAAGATTTCTGCTACCAGTGATGTTAAACATCTGGAATTTAATACACGTATCTACACATTATTTTGCTTCTATTTTTTTTTAAATGTGTACACACATATATAAAAACAAATATACATATATAGTCATACCTCGTGATGTAACAATGATAATACATAACACACAATTTGTTCAGTTTTCTGACACTGTTCATGAACATTGCACAAGTCTGTTTAATGATACATTTCATGGTGTATAATGATACGAGTATGCTTTGTCCATCTGCATTATCAAAAATTTCACAATGGTCAAATCTGTGTTTTAATAAATAATATGTTTAATCTGTGTTTTGTGAAATGACGTCTTACCTGACTACAACTTACAATTCCAGTGTTGCAATGAATTCAGAAGTATCTCGCTAAAAATTTAATGCCTATACTCTCCCCCTCCCCCCCCAAAAAAAGCCAAATACATTTTGAGTTCACTGAATACAGCTATCAGATATCTTAGAATCCATCTCATAATTTTAGTCTGCTTTAAAGATGTGTGGAGATATATGCATCTTTAAATATTTAAATGTAATATTTTAAACTTCAAGTTTCATAAGAAGAATTTTCAAAGCTCCTAGTTTAGGAAAAAATGATGTAATTTCTATGTTTTCTATATAAATGTCTTGCCAACAAGTGGATAAGCTTATTTAGGCGATGAAACTGTTTGTGTTCCAGAGAGAAAATTCTGCACAGATGTTCAAAGTTACCACATTTGATCACAAGTTATTTATCAATTTGTATACTGCAACACATGAGGGAAAAAAATACTAAAATTTTACATTTTGTTTGTGCAGGTTGGATATCAGGAAAAGGCTCTTCACCAAAAGGGTGGTCAGGCCCTGGAACAGGCTCCCCAGGGAAGTGGTCACAGCAACAAGCTTACTGGAGTTCAAAAAGCATCTGGACAACGCTCTCAATCATACGGTCTGAATTTTGGGTGATCCTGTGTGGAGTCAGGAGCCGGACTCAATGACTCAGTGTTCAAGGCCATGTTGGATGGGGCCCTGGGCAACCTGACCTAGTACAAGATCTAGCAGCTGGCAACCCTGCCTGAGGCAGAGGGGTTGGAACTTGATGATCCTTGAGGTCCCCTCCAACTCAAGCCATTCTGTGATTCATTCTATGATTCTATGACCTTAATGGGTCCCAACTCAGGATATTCTGTGATTCTATAGCACCTTAGAGAATTGCTTACACAAGAGCAGGAGGTGGATTAGGAAGACTTCATCCATAAACACAGTGCTGATTAGGCCATTTAGTCCTTGGATAAATCCTTCCCATCACAGTTGATAGTATACTGATATCAAAGCCAATGCTGAAAGCTTTGTTGTACTTCTCCAAAGCCAGTCATGGCGAGCAGGAGGCTTGGAAGCCTGTGCATGAAAAAGGTCAGATGCTAGCAATCTCCTAAGTCTGAGTTGTTGGTATAGTGCAAGCACAAAAAAGGTGAAAAATAGTGTCAGGAAAGATCCCCTCTGAACTTGAAACAAGCAGTCATAAAATACATTCCACTTATTTCATCTGTTCCTACCATCTCCTCCTTCTTAAGGAAGCCATTTATTGCAGAAAATTTTTACCCTCTCCTAACCTGCAAACACATTTCCTACCTTCCTGAAACCATACTTCATTTTTAGCATGTTCAGCACACCCTCACACTTACTACTTAATTATCCAGCGCCTGCTTTCTTATTTCTCACAGGCACGGAGTCATTTTTCCTTCTTTTCCCTAGAGAGCTGATCTCTGATTACCATCAAGACCACAAAGGCCAAAGCACTCACCACACACAGTAATAATACTACAGCTATCATGACTACAGTAGGAAAAAAGCATATACTAATCTTTCATAAAATATTCTCATGTTGGAGCCTTTTTGTTCACTAACATCCTGACTATAACTACAGAAATTCTGTCTGAAGAGATGCGACTACATGGACCTTTCCTCCAGCTGGAACATGTACAAGCATTAATTGGACAACTGCTGGAGAGTGAATAACTTGCACATTCTGTCATCAAACCCAGGGCTTCATGTACCACTAGCTTTCTCTTTTAGCACTTACTTTTTTTCTGCAAGATGGACTTCCACTGTCCATTTGGTATTCTCCCATTGCAGCTAAGCTCAAGTGAGACATTAAGTATACAAAGACGATGGCAACTCTTGTCCCTTCTCCTTCATTTTCTTTATCCCCACAAGTTCAAGCACAGATTCCGAATTTTGTACAATTTGCTGTCCATCTAAAAAAAACCAAACCAAACCAAAACAAAAAAAACCCTCTCCTAATGCTGCATCTTCCTCGTGTTTTCCCATTTGCCACTACTCCTATTTGCACTTCTCTATCACTATCCCTGCAAATGTCCTTAGTCTTCTTCCTTCTTCCAGACATTCTCCACTAGTGATTTAACGATTTGGGGCAGGAGGGGAGTAGGCAAATGAGCTTTGGGCTGAAAACGGGAAGATAAGCAAAAGACAGAACTATTCCTTCCAACTACTGCCGTAGAAGAGATGGAGATGACCCTGCAGAATGTCCTCTCCTTGAACAGAGCAGCGTTACATCCAGGGAGAAAGAAATAAAGTAATCAGGAAAGGTTCCCCGAGCAGCGCTAGGCATGGCTCTGATGTAGACTCACAGCCTTCAGCTGTGCAATCTAGCTACCTCTCTGGATCAGACACTAATTTCTAGAGCACCTGTTTTGGCACAACCCCTGTTTTATTCAGTACTGCTTTGCACTCTGAAAAAATTTATGACTGTTTCTGGCATCTCGCCCTGATTCTCCTTTGCAAGAACTGCAACAGAATTCATTTAATTTCTTAGCACTCTACTTCTTTTTGTCAGTAAATTACTGCTGCTATCAGAGGCCTGGCTGTCTTCTTCACTGACATTTTGTTGCTTATAAATTTCTTATTATTTACCATAAACTTTTCTGCAACCTTCCTCTTGTCTTTCACCTCTGCTTTCTGTCTTTTTAGTCTCCCTTTGAGCCTCCAGTATTTTCAGTCCTCTCTAAGCTGCTCATTTACACTAGCCATTCGGCTCAAGGTTTTTGTTTTGTTTTTGAATATGCATGTGTTTGCATTCATACCTGCACATGTATAAGTTATTATTGTCTCACCTCAACTTCAAACAGAGCACGGCAGCACACTAAGCAAGCATAAAGGGCAAGATATGTTTTAATCATAACTGACATTTCTTTCTCATTAAGAGTGCTTTTATGTTCAATAACTCTGATGTATCCCAACACAGCACATTCCAGAGTGTGTTTCAGTTCCTTTAAGTACGGTCAAAAAGAAGAAAGATGGAAGCTCTATATGCAAGGTGAAAATGTATGACACAAACTGATAATCAGGTGTACAATATTATTCAACACATGTCCTAATGCCAAAACAGTGCAAATGAGAACAGAACTGGCCTTGCACATCAATTTCAGTTCTGGTGCTGATAGTTAAGCCTACTACTCTTCCCTGCAGCTAATAGCACTACTATTTCTAAGTAGAGTTGGTTGTCGGCTGCAAGAGAACAGGGACACAGAACTGGAATGCTTGGAGTCACAACCAAGCTGAATCCATCACAGCTGCCGGCAGCCGCGTACCAGGTACAATGTTCAAGAAGACCCATCAAACCGTCCAGCCAGCTAAAATATCTTCCAGACATAAGCAGGACTGTGCATATAATGAAATTGAAGGCAGTCACTACAGATATTGTTCAAAATATTGCATTATTGGGTCTTCTGTTTCACTTTTCACATATCAATAATTTCCTCTTTCGCCCAACCGTTGTGATGAGACGATGTTTGATTAAAACATATCAAAACAAAAAATAAAAACAAAGAAAGAATAGATAACTACCACAGCCAGACCAATTGTGACCTATCTAGATCTACAGCTGTCCCCTACCTTTCCAATAGATCTCTCTTTTCTCATGCGAGGTGAATATTTTTTTCTTTCGACATTTGGATGCAATTATGTCAGAAAAGTAAGAGTCTGCAAGATGATTTTCTCTATAGCTACTCCTTCTTCCCATACCAATGTATCTATGTTCTATTTAATCTCCTCCATAGATAAATCTGCTCATATAGTCCTATTTTACTGACACACGCTTCCCCCTGTGCTGGTTGTCCATGCCTAGTTTCGCTGCACTGGGGGCCCCATTATATTCAGGGCTTGTTTTGCTTGCAAACAACTGGTTGTCTATACACTGAATACATCCTAAGCATCAGACTTTTTCCATTATCATTTGTTAAAAGAAAGATGCTGAAAATGGTTATAAAACTTCAAGTTTCAACTGAATTCAGCAGAATTGGGGATCCACAAGGATCTCCAGGTTAATGCTCCTCATACTTTTTATTTTTTATTTTTTTTAAGTGGAGTTATCACACGTATATTTAAAAAAAGAAAAAGATGAAATGCACACATAGACGATGCAACTCGAGCACCGACTGAAGTCTATGACTTTCATAGACATGGTCATAAAGACGAGAGCAGTGAGTAGGTGAAAAAAGAACACTTGGCCCAGCCATAACAAGAACACCAGTTCAGTGTTTGTTTAGAATCTTACTACATTTAGTTATTTAACTGAAAAGCAAGAACACAACCACCATCCAGGCAGTCGCAAATACATTAAGCATTACAATTTATAGAGTTAAACCCTTACATAAGCCACCTACATGAGTCCCCATTATGTGAATAAGCTTCTGAGACAGATTCAAAACATGTAGATTTTAATAGAAAGCTTTTTATCTGCTGCAACATAAACTTGAGTGCAGTACTATGTAAGATGCAACAGAAGACTTGAACAATACCAGATAAGTAGTACAAGCACGATCATATGCAATTTGTAGAACTGAATATTAAAAAAACCCAACACTATGCTAGGACTGATATTTTACACTACCTTGTCTATAGATATTCTTTATGAATTAGCACTGTTGCAGAGAAACTGAAGTTGTACTTGAGCAGTGCCCGCATGTTAGTACAACAACAGGAAGACAAGTTTCCAGTCACTAATGAAGACTCCCGATGCAATCCCCAAAGATAGGACAGTGCATTTCTTTATCTTTTTTGCAGCTGCACAAAATCAAGAATCAACTGACAAGAATCAACTCTCCAGCAACATACATTGAGCTACTACAAGGATGGTGATAGTTTGAACAACCGAAAATGAACTTTCATTTCTTCCTTTTTATAATGCTGTGTATACCGGGAGTACTATGTACTACATACGCATATTAAGAGATTTTTGCAAATATTATACTAAGATATGCATTACGTAATGGAATTCATGGCTTGAATTATTCATCATGCTTACCGAGAGCACAAAAAACACCAGGAGCTACAGGAAAACTGAAAGCTATGATGACGACAGTTGATTCCATTCAAAACTCCCTTCTTCTCTCCAACCATTCCTCTCGTCTTCAGCTGAGGAAGACAGCAATTAATACGAAGGACCTAGATTAGTGAAAACAAACCAAGCGGTAGCATATATCCTTTGGCTCACAAAAGGCTGCACTGAGGGCTGTTCAGGATCAGATTTAGCTCACCTGCTAACGACGCATGCCTGAGGGCTTGACGGTAGAGTAAAGCTAAGGATTCAGTTGGAAGATCTGCATGTTCGTATTTCTCTACACTCAAAACTACAAAAAAATAAAATAAAACAAAATAACAAAATAGACATGGGGCATTGTTGAGAGCGAGAAGCAGAGTAAACTGATGGTATTTTTCCTTAACTTACAATCAAAAATAAAATTCTCATATGTCATAAAATGGAATGTTATAGGAAAAAAAAATCCATGTACTAGCTGGGAAAGGTACTTAAATCATAATAATTTCTGATTTCTCCTGAAATAATGTATTTTATATGTAGCTCAGTCTTATTTTTAATTCTTTGCATGGATTTCTCATTTCTCAGGGGGGCTAACATAAGAAATAAATTGTTTTCTTCTAGTTTCTAATTGTTCCCCGTTCCACAGCACATTCTAATTCAAATGCCCTCCTCCCCATCGGTATCCACTCTCAGCGTTTCATTACAATCCATTCTGCCAGAAAACCTTCAAGCCTGATACACAAGTTGTGGATGGAGGAGACCAGGCACCCTTTATGAAAGGTCAGAGTAAAGCTGCTGAGCTGAAATCTAAGCAGTTCTTGTCCACGGTCACACAGTTTCTACAAAAGGAGATACAACTCTGCTGGGGGCATCTTTGTTCATATACCTCCCTATTAACCACAGCTTCTGAGAGAAACCTACTTCTTGCTCCCCACCCATTCTCCATTCTCACTAGCTCAAGATAGCATTGCTAGCCTAAAAACTCTCACACAGGGAAGGTGAAGTTGAGGATCAAAGCTGAAATGCAGCCCGCAATGTCCAGGTCTGTGTAAATCAAAGCATGCTAGTCAGAAATGCAAAATGAAACGCTAAATGAAAAGTTTCACTGTCTAAAGCATTTCAACAGCATACCTCTTGCTACTTTTAATTTAATAGAGGATTTCCCAGTTTGCAAGAAATATAAAGATGAGAGTGAAATCAAGTCAATATGACCTGACTTTTATTATTATTATTATTATTTTTTAAATCTAGGCCACCCATCAAACTTTCCACAAGTCTCTAACATTTGGATTTATTTACCTGACAACAAGTCACATAATTAGAAATTTGCCTTGAAGACTGTTTGTCTGATTTAGAGTGGAAGATGGGAGCGACCCATACAACTGAAAAGGAGAAGGAGATCAGGAACTAAACGTATCATTTCCTTATTATGGATTTATACTAGTCCACCAAAAAAAAAAAAAAGAAAGAAAATGGAATATAGAAAAAGATATCCCACTTTCAGGCACGCAAGCTTCTGCAGTATAGTCTTTACCTCCCTCATTGCAACTCTGACTATCAGCAGAGGAAAAAGGCAGAATGCTGGGTAATGCAAGAGCTGGGAAAAAAACAAGCACTAAGGAAAGTCATAAACTAGAGACACTTTCCCAGCACAAATGAAGGGATGCTGTAAAATATAAGCACGGTCAGAGCAGGCCCTTTTTTGATGCAGAAGCAGAGTCACTGCAGTAACAATTTGCACCAATATTTTATTTCTTTCTGAATAGATTCAGCACCATCATTCTTTCTTCGCACTAAGCTTGAGTGGAGAGTCAATATGAAGGTAGCCAACTTAATTAGCTCATTGAATATCAAGGAAACATTCATTACTGATCAGCCACAAAAGTAATTTCCTACTGAACTGGCAACATACAGAAAATCAAAGAGTCAAGAGCTAACCTTTCTACCAGATGATCGCAAAGCATTTTGCATATTAAGCAAAGACACTGGAAGAATATTTTGACATGCATTCCCACATCATTCTGTGCCCACGAAACTCCTAGAGGCAGATGAAATCCACAAAAGTCTCTGCTCATCTCTAGGAAAAAAGGGTAGAGTGAAGGCCATGTCAAGTTCTCAGTATTATTTAGTATTATCTGCATGCTTGTGTTATTATAAAGCAGAAGTAATAGAATAGATAGCACTCAGTGTCACAGGTTCAAAACCAGCTCAGACTTGTATTCATCACAAACTCTGCTTTCTAGGGCGAGCATGTCATCCATGAATTTTGGTGAGAACTCTATTTTTGTTCATCAGATACATTACAAACTCTGCTTAACAAGAATTGCAAAAGAAAAAAAAAATCCAATCAAAGATTTTTCCATGAACATTTAAGATCTTAAAAGCCTCTATCTGCCATATTCTCCTGCCTGAGGATGCTCTGCTTTTTGCACTTCGCTGATGCACAGTCCTCCTCAGTTCCCTCTTGCTTCAGAATGAGATACCAGATCCATTCCCATCGGGAAGAGCAGCTCCCTCTCAGCTAGCACTCACTTTCAAGATCAGTTATGATTTATCTGCTTGCAAGCAACGTCGGCTGTTTTCTGAAATGACTCTGAAAGACTTCAGGTCTTTTAAAGAGAATTTACAAAGATTAATAGATCTCAAAACCATCCAGTCTAAATTAGATTAGAAAATCAGTACATCAGCTGAGCAATTTTGTAAACTTGATAATATACAACATATGCAGTGCTACATTGCAGGAGTTTCCCCTAAAAAAACAGGCATTTGTAAACCATCTGAATATCAAAAGTTAAAGCTTGATGCTATGATTACTCAACATTCTCAAGTCAAGTTTTAAATATTTGCCAAAAAGACTCTTAAAGAATAGTTTAGCTGGAACCAGTCCTGTGGAGGTCATCTATTCCCACTCATTGACTCCGTGTAAGTCACAAAAGATGCAGCTGTATCTGCCATGTGTATTTAAATACAGCCTGCTCACATCAACATGGGTCATTACCAGAATTAACTGAACAGTAATTAAAGTTTTCCTTCAACATTAATTTTCTTGAAAACTTTTCAAAGCTACAAAGAATGTTAACTTTCATGGAAACCTAAGAAATAATCCACAAAGTGGGAGAAAATAACTGTTTGGGATTAAGAGAGCAGGTGCCCTGATAGCAAAGCAATAAAACCAGACGAAGGTTTTGATTCCTGTCCTGACTGCAGACTTTGACCCTCAAGAAATCGATTTCAATCTCCTGGGCTCAGATACCTGTTCTTTTCCTCCCATTACCTTTTAAGAGAACAGAAATAGGTTTAGTATACAAATTGTTCAGGAGAGAAAACACCTCGATATTTTGTACAATGAGCTCTACTCTAAAAGCAACTAAGTATTAATATGCTCTGCATTTACATACAGTACATATAGCTAGTATATTTGATTAAGTACTTATTTATTGTGCTTCTCAGTGAACACTTCATTTCCAACTAGCATCTACATAACCCAAGGGCATTAAACCACAGGTATTCTGATGCTGGAAACCAAGATAATTTCCCCCTACTTCCAAAGAAATCAGGTATCACTCACCAAAAACACATTCTAATTATATGATGTCAAGATTGAGGTAGTTGCTGTGAGGAAGAGGTTGATAAAGCTGACATTTTTGCAGTGTGTACAGGAAATACCATGTTCTCTTAACTCAGTTGTGGAAGAGGTGTCCTTTCAAACATGTCCAGATTTGAGTATTATGAAGCGCTATGAAACTATTGCCACATTAACAGTCACTAAAACTATTCAGCTTTATTGCTGGTGACAAGAAAAATACTATGTAAAGCATCTTGGAGTTTACTGTGTATTCATAGCCCAGTCACATCCTCTTAATCATCACAGCATACTGTCGTCACTATATAACATCAGAGATATGTTGCCTTACTTTTTTTTTTTCGCTTTGAAACCAAAGCTACAAGCTGTGTAATACCTTCTCTTGATTACTTGCTGAACAGTTTTTGCAGTCCTCAAATTTCCTTCGGTCGTCCTTTAGCTGTGGTTTCAAGTTTGTGCATAAGAACCTCACTTTCTTTTTCTAGGACTTCATCTAACCAGTAGCACAAGTAAAATTAAATTCTCCTTTTTTTCTGAACAAGTGTCTTAACATCTGTAAGCAGAAAAGGTAATTTGATACATGTTTAGAAGTTGTAACTGAAGAAATTTTATCCAACTAAACAGAACTTTAATCCACCAGTTTTCAGGACTGGGAAATGCAAGTATTCATACTTCTCCTACAACACCGGATGCTTATAAAAAAATGCTAATTAACTGTGCAAATGCCCTCACTGCATGAATGGCTTGAGCAGATAATTAACTTTGGCACTTTATTTTACCTTGGTCCTACTTCATCTCAAGACTCAACACCCTGTGTCTTTGTGTTTGTTCACCTAGAGACACAACTTTGCTGGAAAAAACCTGCGTGTGTTTGTTTGGGAAAGACTAACAGTGATGTTCACTATGGGAGAACCAGAAACAAAGAAAGCCACAAATCTTTATGCTGCAGCAAAAGCTCTTTTTGGCTTGGATTCCACCAGACATCAAACAGACTGCTTCTAGGCATGGGCAAGATACAGATCAGTTCTGTCATGCAAGACAAAATCTAAGAGCCAGTGCTCAAGTAGATACCCTAGAACTATCCCAACTTCATTCATACAAAGAGTAAGATGAACAAAAACTACAGAATTTGAAGAAATACAAGATGACTTAAGAAGGTGTGTAAGACTTATCTCTTAACCTCATAATTATGTTTCCTGATACAGGAATGCTAAATTTGATTTTCAGCAAAAGCAGCTTTGGGCATAATGTTACAAGTAAATGCATTAAAGTTAAAACATTATTTACATAAAAACCTACTACGTACAGTATGGTGCTGTGTTTCTACATTTGCTTACAAATTATTCTAGGTAAGAGTGTGATTACAATACTGAGCTTTCCTTGCTGTGTTGAAATTTTAAATGATGTATTTCAGTACAGTACAGCTATGTCTTTGGAGTAATCAAAAAGACACCTTAGCATTGACTTGACAAATCATAGTACGAGTACACTCCAGAAAGCTTATATTTTACCTTGCATCTTTCACAGTGAACACCTTTCACTTTTTACATAAAAATATTGAAACGGTACTTACATTAATCCAAAGATATGTTTGTCCTACAATCGTAAATTGTAACCAAATCACAGAAGAGGAAGTCAACTTTCTTTGACAGTTTGTGCAGCTTCCATAATGACATTTATGACTACAAAAGAAGTTTGTTCTTCCTTTGAGAAGCTGGAATTGACAGCCATCTGTTAAGCATAGCATCAATGTTAAACTCTCATTCCAGCTGAATTTACAGTATTTCAAATCCAATGGAAAAACCTTGATTGTATCCTTGGTCCCAGACTGACGAAATCTCCACAAAGA
This sequence comes from Crax fasciolata, assembly GCA_028564985.1. NCBI lineage: Eukaryota > Metazoa > Chordata > Aves > Galliformes > Cracidae > Crax > Crax fasciolata. The sequence goes on from JAOWBO010000081.1 coordinate 1,453,230, forward strand.
AAACCTAACCCGCAGAGAGGGACCTCTCCAGGCAGTGAAAGTTCCTCAGCAGTTTCTCCTTCTTTAGCCACTTGAGCATTCCACCTCAATCCGTGACAGATGTACTCCCTGTGAAAGAGCACAGAAATTATCTATTCAGCTCTGATATCATGGACTTGGAACTTGCAGCTCTGCTTCTACAGTCTCAGCCAAGCATCAGCAGCTGCAGCACAAGATTTTGCTCTCTATCCATGCACTTGAGATTTGAGGCAGAAATGATCATGTCCCAGAGTGTTTGACAGCTGAAATAAGATGTCTACAATTTTTTTTTTTTTTTTTTTTTTTTTGTATGTGTGTGACTGTAGGGAAACAGTTGATCACAGCATGAACTGATGATTGAGCAACTGATGACGGGTGTAACTGGCCCGGAGAATACTGGTAGATCCCTTGCACCTGTGAGCGGAAGGGGTGGGCCTGGGGCAGGGTTGCTCCAGGCTTAGGTAAAGGCTGGCCAGGCAGAGAAGGGAGCAGCTTGAGAGAGAACTGAGCCAGGAGCTTTTCCTTCTTTTTCCAAAAAGAGAGGAAAGAGGAAGATATGTTTTGCAAGCTACTTGTAAATTTACATTACAGGCACTGACAAATTAAGAAAAGGACCAGTACTAGTCCAGTTTTCCCATTCTCAACCAGAATGCTTTCAGATTTACATCAATACAATACAGTGAAACCTCATTAGCTGCTCATTAGCAGCTGAAAACATTTGAATTACATCTGTTAACTTATTATTTGGGGAAAAAACATTCCTCACTGCACAGCAACCAAAGAGACCCTATTTTTATGAAATTCATCTGTTGATGGGGAGAATTTCAGGTTTTATCCTATTTATTACAGAACTGGGCATAGATAGAGATTTAGTCTCGAGCCCAATGACATTATGGAAATAGTTTGTAAAATATTAAGAGATGCAGACTTCAGTAGATCCATGACACGCTTTCTTTGACAGTGAAGCTGGAAAAATTCTTCTTTCCCAACCCCCTCTGCAAGTTATGGCTGCTGAGCACTTCAAGGAATTACTGTCGGCACAGCTCAAGTACTTCAGAGAAATCACAGAGAATCAAGTTCATTTTTGTGCATGTGGCACAGTCCACAAGGCAACTGCATCATGACAGCAGAGAAAACAATTCAGAAGAGCTTTGTTGCTACAGGACAAGCTTTAAAAGCCTTCACAAACTGGAGAGCAGTGTGGTATTTATGTTCTAACTGGCTCAGTCATTTACTACTAAACAACTTTATATTTATATATATATATTTTGTATTTTAATTAAAAAGAGTTAAAAAGAATAACAAACTTCTTTAGATTAGCACTTAAACCAACAAAGCAAATTCCTTCAGTACAATAGTAGAGTTTATAAACATGTTGAGATTCCTCAGTCTTACCTAAAAATGCATAGCACACATCCTCAGACTGTAAAACTTTATTTCTAGCTACAAATTTGCAGCTGATATTTTTATTATTATCTGAAAAAATACTTGAGAATTCAGCAAGTTAAAAGCACCAGAAAAATTTTAAACTTGTTTTATGATCCACAATGGTATATCCCATTTTAAAAAAACAATGCTACATCATGACATTGGACTTCCACCAGTCAGGAGCTCTTGTTGAAAGTTCATTATAAAGATGTTTTAAAATATAAGCCCATGCAAGTCAGGCTGAATACCATTTGAATCAAAGGTGAACATATTTAATAGTCTGGTAAATTCTCCACGCATTAGAAGATGAGTATTGCTATTACAAGATAATAGTTTGGTTTTTGTTTGCATAAAGGCCCTTGAAACAGAGATCAAATAATTCAAGTCAGTATGTGAGCAGTAACAATATGCGTTAAGCATATCGACTACAACTAATGAATAATATGCAAACTAAATAAAATAGACCATTTTGGCACAATGCCATTTTTGGAAGCACATATTACATAAGGGTTGAGAATGTTTAAAGAAATCTTACAAGGATTATATATGCCCTTAAATCAAAGTTCGAGTTTTAAGTACTTGCAAACACATTAGCACATATTTTCTCATCCTGTAGTAGAGCATTTGTGATCAATTCTGTTATTTGACATAGCATTTCCACTATAAATCCCAATTGCTATCTGTGGGTTATTTCATGACTTTTCCTGAAATTCTGTGTGATGCAAAGGTCAATATTTGACGTTGGTTGAATGGAAAGTGAGTTGGAGAAAGTTTGAGACTTCTCAAACTGCATATGGACCTGTATGAGCCCTTGAGTCTAGATAAACAGATTACAATGCAGAATTAAACATCAGCATTATCACTGGCTATTTTCAGAAACAGCCAACCTTCGAAGGACATGCAAAGATGATATGTCCCTCCTGTAATAGGAGGGAAGGGGTGACCAGATCTGCATCATGCTTGAAGTACAAGACACATTTATTTGAACAATAATACATTCCAAGGGGAGGTACAAGATACTTACTGTAGCAAAATCATGTTATATTGCTCTGCCTTTTACAATTAGATCTGTGCCGGCCTTCCAGTACAAAGGTCACAATGTTTAACTTCCATTCGTGAATGCTCACATAGAAAAGCAGCTAGCAAGGATGTTTCCAGCTCCGAAAGCTCTCCAAAACACACTACAAGAGCTGAAATAATTGTAGTCCCATTCTCCACACTGCTATGGATGTTCATATTGACATCTCTCTCTATGAGTCTTCTGTTCACATTAAAACACCTTTCTAGCTTATAGAGTCAGTTTCTCCATTATCCTGTGGCCACTTCAGCCTCCATATTTCTAGTATGAGTACTTAGCACCGGAAGTAATTCAGAGTGTCCTGGACAGGCTTGAAAAGCAGGTCCTCTTGAAATGAATGAGATTCAACAAAGCCAAGTGCAAGGTGTTGCACTTGCGTCGGGGCAATCCCAGCTATGTGTACAGACTGAGAGATGAACTCATTGAGAGCAGCCCTGCAGTGTGCTGCTGCAGCCCAGCAGGCCCTGGACTGCATCAAAAGAGGGGTGGCCAGCAGGGAGAGGGGGGTGACTGTCCTCCTATACTCTGCCCTCATGAGTAGAAGGCATCAAGAGTACTGTGTCCAGTTCTGGGGCCCCCAGCACAAGAAGGACACAGAGCTGTTGGCATGAGTCCAGAGGAGGGCCATGAAGATGACTGGAGGGCTGGAGCACATCTCCTGTGAAGAAAGGCTGAGGGAGCTGGGCTTGTTTAGCTTGGAGAAGAGAAGGCCCCGGGAGACCTCATTGTGGCCTTCCAGTACTTGAGGGGAGCTTATAACCAGGAGAGAGACTGACTTTTTACACAGTCTGATGATGACAGAACAAGAGGGAATGGCTTTAAACTAAAAGAGGGGAGGGAGGTTTAGGTTAGAGGGTAAGCAGAAATTTTCGCTCAGCGGGTGTTGAGGCACTGGAACAGGTTGCCCAGAGTTGTGGATGCCCCATCCTCAGAGGCTTTCAAGACCAGGTTGGATGGATCCCCATGCATCTTCATCTTCTGTTTGGCAACCCTGCCCACAGCAGGGAAGTTGGAATCGATGATCATTAACGTCACTTCCAACCCAATCCATTCTATGATTACCTAGCTTAGCCTAGTAAATTTTCAGCACGGTACAAACACAGGAGCTGATTATTATCCCAATACCTGCTGCGCCTCATAAATAAATGCCTCCAAGCTGTACTTCTCTCAGCCTCCCTGTACTATGTCATGACAGGATTGTAGCAGCATTACATCAGCATCATCATATTTCATATCATCTCGGGCAACAGCAATGCTAAAATAGGTGGAAAAGTTCATTGCAACGTTCTAGACAGGTAGGAGCCACAGTGAAAAGGTAAGAAAACTAAACAGGAAGAGACATCAGTAAGAAATTGTACTCAAGTTTTTCAGCTGAAGAAGGCTAATTTTCCTTCATCTGCTTTTGAAATGCTCCTGTTAACATATCAAGTTTTCCCCTCCAACTCTTATTCAATATACATGGAAATAGAAGTTCCATCTCAATCATAGTAGGCTTAAGCATTACTAAAAATGAAGGAGAATTAAATTGCTTAAAATTTCATTTTTGGAACTGATTATGAAAACTGAAGTTGTTACTATTAAATGTACAATGACTTATTAATCTTCTCAAAGATTAACCAGTGGCAATTCCAGTTCTAAATAAACGTATATTCCTTGATCAACGTGTCCATTTTACATCGATAATCAGAGAAGTGATTTATTTGAAACTAGAACAAACTGCATATGGATCTGTACAGCTAGTCTATGAAACCAGCCTAGGTCAATTACTGTAAGTTCCTAATAATGCAATACTATTAATAAATACTGAAACAGTGGAAGCGCGAGTGTTGAAGAAGTCAGAGGATAGACAGCAGCTATGTCACAAAGATTTTAGTTTGATCCAAACTAGAGGATCTTCACATAGCATCATCACCCTTTAGCTTCATCTGCATTCAGGGAGCACCATCATATGAACCTGACAGAACACAGTCCAGACATCTTTTTGTGATTAAATGCACATTAGCAGCTTTATGCTTTGCTCTAATTCACAATTGTTATCCACAAAGTGATGCTGCAGGAATCACTTGGCTTGTTATGAAACAGTTTAAAAGCAATAGCACATCTCCTAACTTTTCTCTCACCATTGAAGCAAAAGTCCCCCAGTAAGATTCACAACAATCACTAGTTTCACAACAGCTTCTCTTGCCTGGGTTCAGGGTGAACTAAAGGATTGGTTTAAGTAGATACTTGCATAGAAGATACAAAAGCTCTTCTGAACTACAGCATTTTGTACATTGGATTTAGATCTGTACAGATGGGAAATAAAGGCACAAGTAAAGACTTGGGGAAAAAAAAACAACCACAAAATCGTGTATTACTTGAACTTCTATTACGTTCCTTGCAAGCACATTGAGAGATGCTCAAAATGATACAGACAGAAATGTATTCAGACCTGAGGACTCGTGTCTGCTTCGTATGATTGGAAATAAATTCAACAACATCGACAGTGTTCAGAACTAAAACACAACTACATAGAAACACTCAATATGTAATCAAAAGCCACACAAGAAGTACATTGGAGCCTGTGACCTATTCTTTCCTTTCTTGTTCTTTGTGAAAACACTCATTTCAAAAATAAACAACTAAACGTTATTTTTCAACAGACTTACGCTAAAGCCACTTGAATAACACACAACAGACCTTCCAGAGCTTAAGACCTCTTAAGGTCCTCTTATGACTGTGCTGTTCCACAAGCAGAACACTGCAGTGCTCTGCAAAAAACAGTTCTGCAGTGATTTTTAAAAAGGAAGAAATCTCGTGGAGAAACAAAATCTTGGATTCAGGTTTGCATCAACTCTTGTATACAGTCACAGAACTAAATAATGATCTAAAAGCACATTATTTTGCATTTCTTCATCATCTGGACAGACATCAAAAGCAGTTTATGTACGAGTTGGTCAAGAACTCAGTATTTATGGACACAGATTTTGCAGAAGATTTGTTCCAAAAGATTTTCTTTTCTATCATTAAAATACAAAACATTAATTTCTTTTCAACCCAATGAAGAAGTTTTCTTGATTAATTTGACACACAACCACATTTATCTTAGAATTTTACAATGTGGCACTTCCGACTACTTTTTGTTGCTGAGATTGTCACCTCTCTTCCTGTGAGAATTAACACCTGGTGTGCAAATTGCTGGTTTACCAGTTACCACCCTGAACATTTTCAAATGATCCACTCCCAAATCCCAAGAATTTCCAGCTTGTCCAACTAGCATATAACAATTTTGATTCAGCTCCTTGCTGCTCAAGCCTGAGCAAAGTTATGCCACTGAGGAACTCCCCCTTTCTCCTGAGTGAATTACAGGCTGTGATTCAGAAAATGGGTAACAGGAGTGGAAAAAAAAATCCTGTGATTGAGTACGGTCAGATACTTACTTTACTATCAGAGATGTCTCTACTCCTGTATGGAGACATTCACACAGCAAAGAGCAAGGTGAAGCAGTGCCATCCAGAAAAATGCAATTTTAATCTTCTGCAAAGCCATTTTCACATATTCCTTTAACATCTCCATTCCTAACATAGAAAAACAAAACGCATCTAAGACTTGTTGACAAACACTAATAGGATCATAGCTCAAGTGATGCCTTAGAGCACAAGAAAAAATCTATCATTTTTGAAACTCTGGGGTGTTTAGCATGCACTCTGCAACTGCAGTGTGTTTCCCCACACCCCGACACTTTTTTCTCCTACTGTCTCCACTTGCCCAAATACTCCAATTGTCCTCAACTGTTACTACTTCAGACTAGGAGCAATTCTGCTCTTTGTCATCCATCTAATATGACTTCAAAGGTAATGCTAACTTTCTCTTAGGCTCTGTGAATGATAAAACATATGGTCTTTTCTTGCTGTGCATTTTCTCTGGACTCAAGATCTTTCTTCTAACCAAGTGGAGGCGCAGAAAAAACATTTCAAGTTACTTAATATTGTCCAGATCATTTCTGATTATTCCAAACTTTTTTGCCGGTATTAGTGCACTACTTCCGAAAAAAGATCCTGATTTTTTTTTTGTTTAGAGCCAGAACCACTAAAATTTGAGATGTCATGAAATGTAAGCCAAGTTCTACTCTGCTGTCTGAATAGTACCACAGAGTATGACATTTAGTACTCATTATATCACTTGATTCTACAAACCATAACAAAATACCTATTCAAGCTACTACAGACCAGGGAGAAGCAACAGATCAAACATCCTGGAAAGGTCTGCAACAAAAGAGGTATGTAGTAAGGAGATCATGCTCCTGGTAAACATCCGCTGGATAACTCCTTCCCTTCCTACGGTCAGAAACCATTTCTTCAACAAGTGAAAACCGTAACACACGCAAAGTTCCACTTATCACCATTCTGAGTCACATGTAATAAAGCAGAATTTCCTGGAAAATACGTCAAAAATTTCTTACAAGAAGTACACCTCCTATGAAAATATCACAAAAGTATCTTAATCTTTATTACATAGAGATTTCATCAATGAGTCCTGACACAGCTTCCTTTAATGCAGGTGCCAGCAGTGCTGCCATGTACTGCTAAATGCCCACAGGAAAAGAAATGAGGGACTCTACACTCAGCTGCATCTGGAAGGAAATGCAGGAGTATTGCTGCCTGCCAAACATGCCCCAGGGAAGCACTGCTTTCAGAGATAAGGACCTGAAGATACCTGCAGAAGTTGGAAATCACACAGTGTGCTTATCTTTATCACTGAGCTAACACCCAGCAAATCTCATTTAGATGCCAAAATAAAGTGCAACACTGTTTTGAAAGGGTCTTGAGATGCTTTCTTACCTGGCATGAAATAGCAGGACTCCCTGACCTCAGAGTAGTCTAATGTGCATCCAATAAGAAACTAGC
>JAOWBO010000081.1:1476036-1500716 GCA_028564985.1 Crax fasciolata
GCTCCCTCCTCTCTCATTCTTGTTTTGCTCCGGTCGGTTTCGGAGCCAGCCATGAAGCCGCAGCAGACGGAGGTGAGCATTCCGCTGCACCCGTCTGGGCGGGGGCCGCCCCTCACCACCAGCCCCGAGGAGCAGCCCCGCGACTTTGTCCTCTGGTCCTTCTTCAATGTCCTGATGGGCTTTGCGCTCGCCTACCTCGGCTGCTTGTGCTTCCCTGCGCTCGTCTTCTCCATCAAGGTGAGACCCTCCATCCCCCACCCCTGACCCAGCGTCCACTTGCCAACCCATCCCAGGATGCCCCAACTCGGGACCCCCCGATGTGACATCCTTCAATCTTGTCTACCCCCGACTCAACCCAGACCCCCCGACTCCAAACCAGTGCCCTCCAATCTGGTGCTTCCCAACATGACTCCCTCCAGTTTGACCCCCTAACTCGGTAACCCCAACCCAGCTCTCCCCCAATCCATGGTGCCCCCCAAGCCATCCCAGCACAACACAATGCCCAAACCCCAGGCATCCCAATCCAATGCTGCCCAACTTGACTCCATCCAGCCTGACCCCCTTCTTTAGGATCCCTCAAATTCAGGCCCCCCTCAATCCACAGTGCCCAACATGATCCCCCAACCCGAGGCACCCCAACCCAATGCTGCCCAGCTTGACTCTATCCAACATGACTCCCTGACTTGGGACTGCTGCAGCTCATGACCCCCCCCAGTCCATGATACCCCCAAGTTCACCTCAGTGCGTCCCTCCTGACCCAGGACCCCCCTACACACACAGCTTGTCTGCTCCCCAACTTGGGACCCTCCAATTTGATGCCCCCCAACCCAGTCTGACCCCATATCCCCTCCCTGACACCCCCTTGGTTTGCCACCCTCTGAGCCTTCCCACCCCAAAATGCGGGACTGTGTGGGGGCACGTAGACATCTTCACTCCCTGCACCCCAAGTGAAGCACCCATGAGGTCCCAGCTCCTTCTGGTAGCCCTCCAAAGCCTGGCTGGGTCCCCAGCTCTCCCTATCCCTACTCCACAGCCGGGTCTCCCACACTGAACCCCCATTTGTCCTCCCAGGCCCGCGACTGCAAAGTGCTGGGGGACCTGGAGGGTGCTCAGAGGTACGGAGCCCGGGCCAAGGTGCTGAACATCATCTTCTCCATGCTGATAGCCACCGCCGTGGTGTCCGTCATCATCATCGCCATCGCCTTAGTGGCCACCCAATGATGACAGCTGGTGGTGACCCTCTGCCAGCCTCCCACTGCCTCATGTTGTGCTCACCCACATAACCCTCCACCAAAAATGTGTCCCCGTGTATTTCTGCTTTGGGGAAAGGGTGCAGAGCCCTGTCCCATCGCTGCGTGGTGACAATGGATGGGATGGATGTGATGGGTGGGGGTCTTCGTCCTCTGCCCATGCTTCTGGGCTGTGCTGGTGTTTAACCGAGTCGTGACGTGCGTGTGGATCACCACTGCTGCAAATAAAGCTCCTGCTCACCCAGCCCCTTGCCTGTTGCATTATCCCCAGCACAGATGGAGGAGAGGGTCCTGGAGCACCTTCAAGGCAGCCTCCTCCTCCTCCTCCTCTTTCATCCCCACTGCATTGCTGGGCACCGCCAGCCTGCATAGTGGATCGGCATTTTGTCCTAGAGATTTAGGCACAGCAGAAGAGGGAAGCAGCCAATTTCCACGCTTTTCTGGCTGTAAACACCCCATCTTGCTGCAAAGCCCCATCTCCTTCCAGAGAACCCTGAAGAACTTTGCTAGAAGCAACTCTTCTGCATTTTAGCGTCAAATTCCCATTTAATGCATTCTTGCAGGGTGTGGGGGAAGGAAAAGCGTGGAGCTTTTAACAGCACTTAGTCCCACCATTCTTGGCACTGTAGTAGCAGGGATCTCCCTCATTGAACTAATTGCTCTGCACAGGAGCAAGAAGCGCATTGCAACACAAACGCGTCCCTGATGACAGCAGCTTTGGGACGCAGGAACCTCCAGCCAGGTCCACCGCTCCAGCCTGACATCCTGACCCCGCTTATGGGTAAGGGATTTTCTGGATGATGGATTTTCTGGATGAGGGATTTCCCAGCCAACACCACCTGAAGGGCTTGGCAGAGGCACTGGCACCATGAGATGCTCCCTGGCATCTCACGCCGAGTCCTGGGGGTGACGGTTACTTGGTTCCTGGTCTGTCCCACGGTCCTGTCCCCTCCCTCCGTCCTGCAGCGGGGCTGGAGCCACCCATGCCCTGGGTTGTGGGAGGAAGGCGGGCTCACAAAACCAACTTTGTTTCTCCTCTCTCCCAGCCAAGCATTTCTGACAACCACAGCTCGGTGAGGGCTGTAATTTCTCTGTTTTATATATAGAGGAGATGAGGCTGGGCTGGAAACGAGAACTATATAAAGGGCCGCCCAGCCCCGCTCCCCAGCCAGGCTGGTGGAGCAGGAGAGACGCGGAGTGCCCCTCTCCGTGGCCATGGACACGTCCTACCCGCGGGAGGAGTACTTGCCCATGACATCCCACAAGCGGGGCCCATCTCCCACTGCCATCACCTCTGTTGCTCCCCGTGACCACCTCATCTGGTCCATCTTCAACACCATCTACATGAACTTCTGCTGCCTTGGCTTCGTGGCTCTTGCCTTCTCTGTCAAGGTAAGGCATGGCCGGGTCCCAAGTGGGGATGTTTGGGGTCATCTGGTGTTCCTAGGAGCCCTCCTTGGGTTGATGTGGTAGCAGGGAGGATTTCCCATTGAGCTCCTCAAATAACTGCCTGGGAAGGGTGGGATGGGGGGAACGAGGATGAGAGCCAGCACCCTCAGGACCATTTTAGGTGGCACCATCCGCTGGTAGAGCTTTCCACATTGTCTGAATACGGCTATGAGAGCCCCTCCTGCCACCACCTGAGGACCCACTGCTGTCCCTGGGAGATGTTGGAGACGCCCCAGCTTGGACCTGTCCTCCAGCAGGAATATCTCCAGCTGGGCAGATGGACCAGGGAATCAGAGAATCATAGAATCCTTAGAGTTGGGAGGCCACCTGGTCCCACTCCCCTGCAATGAGCAGGGACACCCACAGCTCAATTGGGGGCTCAGAGCCCCGTCCATCCTGACCTTGAGTGTCTCTGGGGACGGGACATCTACCACCTCTCTGGGCAATCTGTTCCAGCGCTTCATAGAATCATCAAGGTTGGAAAAGACCTCTGAGATCATCAAGTCCAACCATCCACCTATTACTCACTAAGCCAGGTGCCACATCTCCACATTCCTTGAGCACCTGCAGGGACGGTGACTCCCCCACCTCCCTGGGCAGCCTGTGCCAGTGCATCACCACTCTGCCTGAGCAGAAGTTTTTCCTAAAATCCAACCTACCAGGCTGGAGGAAGCTGGGAGGATGCGTAGGGGTGCACATGGGGAACCACTGCTGCCCCAAATCTTGGCTCTTGCAGGCGCGGGACCGGAAAGTGGCAGGGGACGTGGAAGCCGCTCAGCGTCTCAGCTCCAAAGCCCGGTGCTACAACGTGCTGGCCACGGCTGGGAGCGTGGTGCTGCCACTCCTGCTCGCTGCCTTGGTGGTCACTGGTGTCCTCCACCTCTCCAAGCTCGCCCAGGACTCCGTGGGCTTCTTCAGCTCCCACTTCGGTGCCAGCAACGATGAGGACAAGTGAGCAGCAGGCAGCAGGACAGCCAAAATCCCTCTGCAGTGCCGGTGACCCGGCCCCACCGTGCCCAACCCCACGCTTCTTGGGGCAGCTATGTCATTTTCGTTTATCTTGTGTGTTTGTTGGGGTCTTGTTTGTTTGTTTGTTTTTTAATCCCTGTCTCCCAGCCTCGGTGCTTCATATTTAAATCATTAAATCATTTCACCCATCATGAATCTGCTGCGTGTGTGCGGTGCAGGGGCTGTGCTAAGGGACGGTATAAAGGTGTTTTGCACACTCCGACTATGCTCTTGGCAGCTGGGAGGCTTAACCCACACTGCTTTTAGGGTGTCCCAACCTGACACTATTGGGGTGAGGGGAAGAACATGAGTCCTATCTACAACCTTCCAGAAGCTCAGGAAGGCACCAGCTGGGCCGAGCAGACCCCTCCCCAGGTGGAGCTGAGACCCCCAAGCTCATTGCAGTACAGCACATGGCCACATTTGGTCCCCAGGCCAGGACAGAGGGGACCTGCATGCGGTGACCGTTGGCTGCGGGGATGCTGCAACCCATGGCACATCCCACTTTAGCACCATATGGAATTTCCCCATGACTCCAAGTGGGTCGGAAAATATTCTTGCCCCTAGGGCATGGCTTTGGCTTGGCTCTCAGCTCTCTTTTGCAGCACTGCTCCAACGGCCAAAGCCGACTTGTTTTGGCAAAAACATCCATATGGGATTGATGCCGTATAGGACCACGAGCAGGGTTTTACCCACATCTCCCCTATAAGCACCCAGCAAGACCCTTATCACAGGGCCAGAGGGGCTCGTTCATCCCACCCTGTCACCACTAATTAGTGCTTCGGGGCCCGACGAAGAGCCAGCCCTAATTACAAGGCGGAGGACCTGCCGTGCCGCCTTCGCTAAGTGATCCCACATGTCGAGCGGCCGCAGGGCTTTTTATAAACTCCTTGGTTTTGGTTGCAGAGCAGGGCAGGGAGCACCCTTCCATCCCCCCGCTCAACACATGGCTGTGAAATGCAGCCCCGAACCCACAGTGCCAAAATAACGCCCGGCTTCAGCCTTTCGTCCACGCTGCCTCCAAAACCCTTTAAAACTCAGGAGTAGGAGGAGAGGAGCGGGACAGGCTGGGCTGAACTCGGGTCTGTGCAGCTGGAGGCTGCTGCAGGAACGGGGATATGCCAAGAATAAACAAAGCAGGGTGTTTAGGAAACGTGTTTAAAATTGTCACGTTCAGGCTCTCGGCTTTGTTTGCGTTCCTTCTGCCTCCCAACCCTACGAGTCCCGCAGCAGAAGTGCTCACAATCAGCAGAGCAGGACGGTCCCTTGGCAGCCTCAGTGTGTTCACATCGATGTAGGGAGATGATGCGGGATGTCCACACTCTGACATGGGTTTGGTGCCCACCGTACAAAACCCAGAGCCCCCAGGTTTTAACATGCCTCGGTGGGCGACCTCTGGATCCATCCAGCTGCCGTGGGGAAAGAGACGCTGCACCCTGCAACACAAACATGAGTGAGGTGCAGGAATGGCTTCACCCCGGATTACCTTAATTTTTAGGAGAAACTCCCAAGCAACGACTTCCTCAGCAGCTACAGAGCAGGAAGTGCTGCTTGATAACCGCAAGGTTGTTGTGCAAAGTCAGCCCCAACAGATATTGCACCTTGACGAAGGGGAAACTGCTGCCCAGATGCCTCCAGCACAGCCTCCAGGGGAGGGAGAAGGGGGGACTGGGTCACTTCAATCCTCGTCTCCTCCCTGGTGATGGTGAACGTCAGCTTGCTGCCGAGGTAGGAGATGCCGGTGACCTGCAGCTTGGTGATGTCCTCGGGACACGCGGGGTCGAACCGGAGGCTGGTCCTGGTGATCCTGGGAAGGCAGGGGCAAGTCAGCTCTGCTCTGCAGAGCCAGCCGCCTCCCAGGGCAGCACAGCCTCACGTACCCCAGGTTCCTCTCCCATTACTTATTGCATTTTTAGGCAGGAAAAGCCCCAAGTGCATCCCAAAGATGTCTGGGCAGATCCTGACCATGCTGACCATGCATCTGTCCAAGAGCTTCTCGGGGTGCCATTTCACAGCCCAGCACCCTCAGGTGCTTCTGAGTCCAGCTGGCGTCCCGTTATGAGTGATGTCCCCCAGGGGTCAGTACTGGGGCCTGTCTTGTTTAACATCTTTATTGATGACCTAGATGAGGGGATTGTGTGCACCCTCAGACAGTTTGCAGGTGACACCAATTTGGGAGGAGGTGTCGATCTGCAGAGGGATCTGGACAGGCTGCACCGCTGGGCTGAGGCCAATGGCATGAGGGTCAACAAGGCCAAGGGCCGGGTCCTGCACTTTGGCCACAACAACCCCATGCAACGCTGTAGGCTTGGGGCAGAGTGGCTGGGAGACTGCAAAGAGGGAAAGGACCTGGGGGTGTTGGTTGATGCTCTGCTGAACGTGAGCCAGCAGTGTGCCCAGGTGGCCCAGAAGGCCAATGGCATCCTGGCTGCATCAGAAATAGTGCAGGCAGCAGAGCAGGGAGGTGATCGTCCCCCTGCACTCAGCTCTGGTGAGGCCGCACCTCGAGTGCTGTGTTCAGCTTTGGGCCCCTCACTGCCAGAAAGACATCGAGGCCCTGGAACGTGTCCAGAGAAGGGCAACAAAACTGGGGAGGGGTCTGGAGCACAAGTCTTATGAGGAGCGGCTGAGGGAGCTGGGATTGTCTGGATGACGTGCTACGAGATATGGGTTAAGAGTTTAGTGGGTAGTAATGGTGATAGAAGGATGGTTGGACTAGATGATCTTGTAGGTCCTTTCCAATCTAGTGTTCCTATGATTCTATGATTGCTGTGGGCCTATTTACCCTATTATTGCTTTATCTTGCTAGATGCTCTTCTGCTTTAAGGGACTAAAACTCAGTTTGAGTTTAGGTTTTTATGTAAAAGAATTCACAACACAACCATAGCTGTTATGCGCTTACCAGATCTAATTAGACTTCTTGACTTCCTGCTGTCATTCCACCCACAAGAGAGTTAAAGCAAGATTAGGAGGAAGCCCCACAACATGTAGGTAGACTCCGCTGAAATTGTAGCCAGTATAATATACAGACTTTGGCACTGATCCTGCAGTGCATCCCATTCACCTCTTCCACCTACCATCTTCCTTAGCAATTTAGATTTTAAGAAACTGAGGGCAGTCTCTGCTTTTATACACGCACACACACGCAGCATGTTTCATTCATGGTTGCTGCTGGACTTACTGATCCTTAAAAAATGCAAACAATAAATAATTATTTATTTCACTTGAAAAGTCATCACAGCTATACAAAAATCAGAGAACTGCAAAATCCATGAGTGCCCTGTCTGAAGCCACAAAATTATTTCAGGCTCAGAAATTGGTATCTATGTAGCATAGCCTCTGTTTGATGACTTACAGTTGTAATTCGAGTTTTTGTTCGTCCTGTAACTTTCAGGTTCAGCCAAACTCTGTCTTCCTTATGAAATAAAAGACTTGCTATCAAATTCTGATCCTCAGTAGTTTAACAAATGCTGGTGGAGCTGACTGGAGCAGAGGGAGAAGAGGCTTCAGCAACACTTCAGGAAGCCATCTCTAGTTGCTCCTGGACGCTTAAACTCACAGACAAATTTGCAACGACTGTTCCAGTCCAGCAATACCTAGTACAGAGACGTCATCAGACTGAAGGTTGCATGTGGCTTACCCAAGATTTTTTCTACACAATCCTCTGAAGCAGTGTATTCAGACTAGCATTTCAGAATGCACTTCAGAAGTGCATCTGTTTGCTCCAATTACCAAGTACTTATTTGCTTTAGGGTCATCTTGAACCTCACTGAGGAAGAAACTCAAGCAGAGGATGTACCACAAACTCATAAATGCACAGCAACTGCAAAAGCCTCTGGTGTGCACAGAACCAAGTTAGAGTTATTCTGCAGAATTTAGAGAAGTTGATTTTGAGTAAACAGCACCAACTGTTTTGATTTGGAGATCTCTTCCTATTGTGCTTTTCTACTTGCTAATGTAGACGTGACCCAAATGGCCAACACTATCCTATTGAATTCAAGGAAATTTTGGCTGAGCATTGAAATTTGATAGTATGCCATGTAAAGTCAGCAGGAGTTTTTGCTTGACTTTAGGGTAAGGGAGGTCAAGATTTGAGTAATGATTCTGCACCATGGTCATAAGTACAGTGTTTAGGGTTAATTACAGATGAACCTGAAAAAGTGATGTATTTGAAACTCAACACCATTTTAGTTTCAATAAAAATGATGTAGAGTGAACCTGGAAGCAATTAAATGTAACTTCTATGGGGATAAATTCATATGTTAAAAATTAAAGTTTTCGTGAGGCTGCTGGACTCACTTAACTCACTGTAATTCAATTTCACAGACATTTCTTAGCTCCTGCCAAAAAAAAAAAAAAGTTAGAAGAGTTAATAAAACCGAGGGAAAAAAAAAAAAGAAGGAATTTTATTCACTTGCACTTCTTCCCAGAATCACTGAATGCAGTGATAGAAGATCAGTGGGGGTGGTTTCTAGAGATATATATTTTTTTCAGACTTTTCCATAGTTACATTGGAAGGATTCCAGTTCAATATTAATACTCTACATCTGTCTTGAAGTTAACATAATAACTGTGAAAGTTAATGAGTATACCTGCCACAGCCCTTTTCTGACCACTGTCCGTGACATGAATCTAAGATAATATTTACTAGCTCCCAAGTTTAATGACTTATTCATTTGGGTCAACAGTGCTCTAAAATGTTGTCTTCACACCAGAGGCACTCAGTTCTTAAAGAAAAGAAGACGTTTAATGCTGTTCAGTCGGGGTTTAAACAGCTTGGTGATCAGAAATGTCTTTAAATCATTACGGTAAAAAATTGGAAGAAGACGATGGATAGGAAATAGATTCTATAACACTTCAAGAAAATGCTTGATTTTCAGTCATTTTAATATTAGAAGGAAGATTTTTTGTTTGTTTCACAGTAAGACTTCTTGACAAAATAAGCTGGCAAAACTAAAATATTTAGAGAATTTTGTTAATGAGGTTCATTTTCCTATGCCATCTGCTGGATTCTCATTAAAACTGCATGGACAAATCAAACTGTCCCTAATTCAGAATGGCCAGCAAAAGGGACATTTTAAAAACTTACCTCTTTGGAAAAGAAGATTCATTCAGTTCCAGAAGCATGATGCTGCCATAATATTCTTAAATATATTTTAAAATCTAATGAGTAAGTTGAAATTGCCAATACAAGAGTGACACATTTTCCTTTATTTCATGAAATTTTGAAATATAAACAGTTCAAATATATTACTTATCTTGTCCACTTATATACTCAAAAAATATATGAAAGATAAATAAGATAATAATTCAGAATTCAGTCTAACAAAACTGGAATGATATGCCTTTCACACCAGCAGGTATAGACTAATTTGATTCCCACCTTTACTATATAGAATGCATTTAAAAGAAGAAGAAGTTATACGTATTTTTTTGAAGAATATAACATCAACTACTTGAAAGCTGTAATTCAAATAAAGTGTTCTAAAGACACAAAGGGGAAATGAAGGGTTTTTTGTTACAGGCTTATAACATTTTGTTTGTATTCCATTAACGAATGTATGCTTTTTCCACTTAGAAATCTACTTAAAATGGGTTCTATAGTTCTTTGTAATATTTTCTATGCTGCCCTGCCATCAAAACAAACTTGATATTGTAGAAACAAAAAAGGTTTGTCTCCTTCCGTGACTGATCCCTAAATTCCACACCTCAGAGGAAAGAACTGTACAAACTCTAAGTCGGTGAACCTAAACCTTGTCCCTGGGATTACTTCCACTGGCTACACTGGAAAATTAAGGAGGACAAAGTTAGTGCTTTCAATGGCCAAGACTGAAGCTTCTCAAAATTTTTGATGTTTGAAAACAAAGGAACGAACTGCACATTCCTGATGGGAAGTTATGAAGAGGTCATTGTTCACAATACATTCCCTATGTGAAAGGGGCAAGAGAAATATTTCCACAGGCAGAAAACAGTTCTGAAAACAGTGCCCATACAGCTTCTCATTCCTAGGTGAGGACTCTAAGTAGGCAGATATTTCTGGATGTTTTGTCATGCCGTTGGTCTTACTATGTCTGAGGCATTATCTGTGGTAACTGTGGCTGACAGAGCTAACCAGAATTTGCACCTAAATTCTTTTAATGTACAATAGGATTAACTGAGAACTTGTAGAAATAAAATTGCAATAGCACTACCTACCTATTTCATAGTTCAGGTCAACGTTTACTACAGAAATAACAGCCATCAAGAAAGGCAGAAAGTTTGTGTCTCTCTTTATGTACTTTTATTATCAACAAACTTAATGCTTGATGTTTACCAGCACAGCACAGCACACACAACTACAGAAACATGATCACTGTGACTGAACAACTGTAAATTGATTATGTGAAAAATTAGAAGAAACCAATCTTCCCTCATCACACAGGGATGAAGAAAATGCATTTTTTTCCAAGTACAATTTTAAGTCTCATCATTGCACACTGGAAAACGAACAAATATATGAATGAATATGCTCCCAGACTTCTTATTTATTTTTTACATTATAAGCCATAGCACCATTATCCCAAGAAATTACAGCCTTGAGTCACAGTCCTGTTGATTCCACGATCCTACTGAAATTGCCCTAGTGCAAGTATTTGTTACTGTCAATGAGCCAGAGTAAAAGGAAATGATACTCACATGTTATAAATGGAATAGCTTGTACACAGAAATACCATCTATTTAGACTGGATGTTAAGAACACCTACTGACACATCTCAGGTATGCATATGAGTGCCATAGGAGCTAGATTTTAAATACCAGTCCAATTACAATTGTTGAATGGTTTTGTGATTATAATCTTGATTTCTGCATAATTCAGGACAATCATTTCTAATGCAGAAAGAGGAAGAACTTCAAATGTTGCAGTTTATAGGACTGTAAAACTCACTACTACTACACACACGCTTTCCTGCTAAGTAGATGGAAAGGAAAATATTTTTATCAACTCTTTCCTCTTTATGATTGCATCGTGCCAGAGAAAAACAAATCAATTAGGTAAACAAGATCATGGACAATATGGTTTGGTAAAAAAAGCACTCATTAAAAACAAGTTACTAAATGATGGCACAGGTGTTCTAATCTCAACTTCTACCATTTAAGAACAGAGGAAGTGAGAGTAAGGTAACAGTATATTCATTGAACACCTATCACACCTTAGCCTTTGGTTGCTACTGAGTTGAAATCCAGATGCGGCGGTGGCCTTGAGGACCATCTTTGTACCTTCTTTTTCAACCAGAAATGTCTATCACTAGAGAAAAGTCTTCTGTGGAATTTTCAATTTCCATACAACCATTTTGCCTCAGCTGAGGTCACACAACTGAACTAGCTTCCCTCATTAAAGGCAACATTACTAATTCTCAATCCTAATTTTGAATATATCACATCTTTTTTTGTCATTTCTTCAGAGATTTCTCAGGAAATAAAATGAATTCATTTATTTGCTGGAGTGCATTCCTCCTCCCAGAAACACGAAATTATGTGCATCTTGGCAACAATAAAATGAAAATCATGTGAAAAGGAAGAAAACACTCATTTGTCGTTGAAAGTAGGTTTACCTTTCAGGGTACACAGAGTGCAGCTGCGCTGTTAGGGCTGTACCTGCTGCCTTAGGTAACTTTTGAGGTCTATGGCATCTTAAAGAAGCTTTTTAATATTTGTTTAAAAATAGAATACGATAAACTTGGCTTGAATTATTTATCTGCTTTAGGAATATGATATTTTATGCCACTAAAACACAAGTTTCTCTCAAGTAACTGTAAAGACAATTTAGGCAAATAACTCTGAGGTAGCTCCAATGGAACAGGAGAGGGGCACCACAATAGCATTACCCTTGTCTTCATACTACCTATGAACAGAAAAAGAGGTCACAGAACTTGAGTTTTTATTGAAAATTTGATAGTATTTAATATAAGAAATATTTGCTTGTCACCCCTGCTCAAAATAAGTGATCAACAAATGTTTTGGACAGAGAAAAGGAAGAGATAAACTCTTACAAACTGTATAGTTTTCCTTCAAAATATTTCACAGCAAAATGAACCCTCATAGCATCCTCTAACATTTAAGAAAAAATAAAAATAACAAATAGTACATATTCCTTTCACCAATTCTAAGGACAAAAAAGTCATCAATAAATATCGGCATTTAAGATTATAGTCACATCTGGAAGTCTGATGGTTGGAATGAAAAAAACTAATATTCCTTTCTGTTTGACAAGAAGGAAGCAATACCGGAAAGTTATCAGACATGGCAACTGACCTTTTACTGGCAAAATGACAGAACTAATAATGTAGAAAAGAACAGAGTAGAATTCTGAGGTTTTGTTTCAGATTCACCTTAATTTTAAATGCTCTCAAGTAGAGTTCCCAATGAGATAATGTATGTGACACAGAACTGTCCCCATCTGCTTTCCTTCAATGCCCCTTAGACAGGCTTTCAGCCTCTAAGATCCCTTCCCTAGAGTCTATTCCTGAAAACCTGCTTTCTCAGGGTCCACAATGGGGACGCGTGTCTCCTGTTCACTTCCACACCTGTCCACATTTACTCAGACACAGAATAGGAATGTGACCCTGAGGAACGATGGCAGCTGAGGAGGTGGCTGCTGCCAGAAAAAGCAGCCATTTCTGTGACTACCATGCAATTGCCTGGCACAAGCCATAGTGACTTCTTCTGACAAAAGCACCCCAGATCGTAATTTCAGGGCATTTTCAGGTTATTTTCTTTCCCTAGGGAAGGAAAACATGGAAGATGACTGTTACATCCTTTCTACATGTGGCACATCATGCAATAGCCTCTCTGTCTGCACCAGATGCCTCTGGAAAGCACTGGACACGTGAAGACAGCGCCAGGGAGCCCATGCATTAAGCCTGGTCACCTCCCAGGAGAGGCTGGGCAGAGAAATCTCTTCTGCTGTACAAATAAGCTCTGGATGTGGCCAAACTGCATCATTCACTTAGAATAAGCGAAATGATTGGGGAAAAAAAAATTACATGACAACTCTTTGGCAATGGCATTTAGCTCTTTATGAGCTGCTAATACTTATTATCATGTAGAAAACACTTCCATTACTGGCACATCTGTTCTCATTAGGCAGCTAAGACTAAATGAAAGTGGAAACTGGGATGTGTTTTCTTTCTTTATCATTGCTTTTTTTTAATTTTAGTAACTGAATACTAAATTATTGCAAAATACTGACAAGCGAGATTGTACTGCTACTACAGCCATACTTATTTTTAGGGAGACAGCAAATTTTCTTTTCAAATTGGAAAGTTTTTCAAGTGCCAACTTTTACTAAGAAAGTTTTATCACAAAACCCTGGAGTCAATAACTCTCTGAAGTGGAAATGAAACGTATACGTTGTGCTGTGTTAAAAAGCTGCAGGATTCCGAGACGTAGCAGGGGTGAAACAGGGTTACATTTGAATTCCTCTGGTTTGCATTAGCAAATTTATTCCATCAATCATTACATTCAAATTGAATCTTAGTGACTTAGATCTATTGTCTGTGTAACTCTCAGTAATACTTAAAAATGTTTTTTCTTCCTTAAGATATACGAAAAAATAATAGGAT
Organism: Crax fasciolata; assembly: GCA_028564985.1. NCBI lineage: Eukaryota > Metazoa > Chordata > Aves > Galliformes > Cracidae > Crax > Crax fasciolata. The sequence continues at coordinate 1,489,346 of JAOWBO010000081.1, forward strand.
AGTATGCATCACTATACTCAGTCTTCAGGGGGTTGTTTACAAGCAGAAAATCATCTAAATGAAAATTTTAAAGAAATGAGATTATCTTGCTTTCTAGTGCATAATTCAGATGAATCTAGACAATTACTCAATGCATGTAAGTATTTGTAAATAAGATTATTAGGATACGGAAAAAACTAAAAGTAAGCCAGATAGGTGTTTACCAAATACCTGTTAGAATGCTTTAATCAGTTAGGCCATTGGCAATTACATGGCTAGGTATACCTGCACATTTTTGAAATACAGGAAGATAGAAAAGTGGAATTATGCATGAGAAGGTTAAAAGTACTGATGGGCTCCCTCCAAAGCAAAGAAACGTCTCAAAGGAGGGTTATGCAGTGCGAATGAAAACCGTGGTGATTACGATAATGTAGTTGTAGGAAACATGACCATTGTCATACGTACCAGGTCAGATAAAGTCTCCTCTGAGGTTTCTTCAGTTGGGAATGTAAGGAAGAGCTGAGCAGTTCTAAGCACTGGAAAATGCTCCCACTCGTACAAGCTCTTTGCCAAGCCCCATCGTTTAGCAGGTAATTTACATTCCTCCTGAAAATATATGTATTTCTCGAAGTTAGTGCAAGTACAGATGCCTAGATGCATTCTTACTGCAATTTTCTAAATGCAGCAGTTTAATGACGTAAATTACTAAAAAGGTCTGTAATTCGTACTAGAGTCCAGACTGGGAGCTGAAAGCATTTGCTCATCTCTGTGATTTCAGATCCCTCAGCTCCCCATAAAATCCAAGCCACACAAAGCACACCCTTGGTCTGGTGCATAAAGCATTATTATACAGCCAACATAAAACATGACAGAAATAACAACCTTGTTATGTACGAGCAGAAAGAGAAACATCTTGGGGTGGAAAGGGCTTAAATCAAGTGAGACGAAAAAAAAAAGCCGCTCTCTGTCTCTGACTAATCATTATAGAAGAATCCTAAAGGCTAGGCTAGATTAGATAGAGTGGGTTCTTTTTATTTCCTCTTTCTTTTTTCCTGTCATTAAACCTAGGCAAGACGAAAGCTAACTAGTGCTTCGCTGTCAAAAGTGGCTGAAGCAAAGTTCTAAATAAAAATTATTCTGCATCTTCTAGTTGTATCTGGAAATGTGAAGGAAGTGCATACATAGTTTAGCCATTGTGACACGGCTCAGAGCAATACTTATCAACAACCACCCTCCCCCCAGAAACCTACAGTTTGCAGTGGTGGTAGTGCTGTGCTTCACATAAACGGTTCAGAAACTATTCTATGGAATTAGTAAGTAGTTTCAGCTCTGGACTATGTTCTTACAAAATCTTACAACATATTCATTTAGAATAATTATGGCAGCAACAGCACAAAAGGTTTCCAGTCTTCATTGTCTCTCTCTGAATAGCCTGAAAATATATTCCTTTACCAGGACTCTACTCATCTTTCTCACTGTCATCCTGACCATCTCTTTGCGTTGGAACAGGTTCAGCTTAATTTGAGTTTCAGGAAGACAGAACCATACACACAACTCTGTCTTTTTCTCTTCCTCTGAACTTCTCTGTCACTGAATGAGTGAAAACTAACCTTCAACTTTTTCAAACCTTCACTTGCTGGCTTCTTATCTGTCTCCTGACTGCTTGCTGTGAGTCTTTACATTTCTTCTATTTTTTAAGCCTTCCATATCTATCTTCACAGCTGGGAGGGGACAGAGTTAAACCTGAGCTGCTTCCTCATTGTCTTTTCTGTCAAATATGCCAGCTTAAATAACAGCTTTAAACCTTTCTATTCTATGCAATGTTTAATTGACTCCATCTCTATGTAGGTGATCTTTATGAAAGGCACTGTAGGACAATCGATGGTTTTCATCTGTCATACAAAGTGTAGTTGTAATACATTTTTTGCTGCATTTTCACTTTGGCTGTTCTCTGAACAGTACCTCCACAGGAAAAAAGTTCAGCTTAATGGCGTTCTTTTATATCTTAACAAGAAGAGGTGGAAGAAGAGTTGTTTGGTCTGTTGCTGGAGGAAAAAAAAACAAAAACAAAAAACCCACAAAATAGGAATTTCGCCATCCAGCACTGCTGCACAGACATATCAGAGGTAGAAACTGTTGGTTTTACAAGAGCAGAGGAATCTTTCCGATGCAGACTTGAATGCATATGTTTTATTCATTTTTGGAAGGGACGATTTGATGAATTATATATATCTTCTATCTTCTCAGGTAATACATGCTAGAAATCATTTAGTGACATCTAACATAACACAGAAACAAGAAAAAGCAGTGGGAAGCCCCTTATGTTACAGGAAATGGAAGAGCAGACTAAAGTCGGACTCCTGCTCCTTGGCTGTTAGAGTTGGTCGTGATCTGGAGCTAACTTCCACCACATTTTCTCAGTGTTACCAAACACTCCAGTACGTCAATGCTCAAAATGGTACTTCTGTCCATTCCTTAGAAAGCTGAAAACAAAAGAGAAACACAACTTGCAGTGTAGTTCTTTAGAGAAAAACTTGATGTAGCCCTAACTTTGTATTATTTCTGAAGTAAATCTGATCGGAGATTTCACCACTGAATTATATAAACAATAACATTTTCATTATTACATTGAAAACGCGGTGAGTACCTCATACCTATGTGGCTTCAGCACATGTCACAGACAGCAGAAAACGTTTGTGGTTGCATGGTTTTTCACAAAACCAAAAACTACACTGATGACATCATTTCAATATATGAGGACACCAAAAAGCTATTAGTCCATAATTCAGCCTACTTGTTCTGTTGTTTTATGCCATGATTAATAAATAAATAAGAAATGCATAAGCAAAGCAGAACATGCTCTAGAACACATTTTATGTGAAATATTTTCAAGAATTAAAAAAAAAAAAAACCACAGGGTAAGAATAACACTTGTAAATCCAACAATCAACATACAAGATCGGAGTACAATCAAAGCTGTAGACAGACCTCCTCTAGGCTTCATTCTACACTTAGGGTAAAACATTACAGATAAGATAGGATTATTAGGTGTTTGTGCTTCCTGAGTGTTTTACACAGTAATCATATAATCATCAACACATCGATCTCGCAGAATTTTCAGAAATATATTATGGCCTTGTAAGCAGTCATAATTCGCATTAAAAAAGTATAAAAGAAAACAAAAGAAAATTCCTGGATTGACCTATAGACATCACTGAGAAAAATCTCTTTACCACACTAGATTAAGGGATAGATTCAAAATTTGTTATAGATTATGAAAAGAGTCTGCAATTAGTTGTTACGTGAAGTTTATGCTTGTGTGATGTTTATGCTGTATGATGTTTCTATTACATATGCACACATTTTCTTTACACTGAAAAAGGAAAAAGTAACATCTGGTAGAAGTCTTTGTGGTCTGTAGTATCCTTTTCACCCTCAAAGAAAAATAGTGAAGCCTTTTGGTCCCACCGCTGCAGGGAACTCTCCCAGTACGGCAGCAGAAAACGCTTCCCCGCCAACTCAGTAATGGTATCAGACTCACAACTGGTTCACCACTGCCCATCACCCCTTCATGGAAATGTAAGCGAGAAGAAAGTAAGGGAGAGGATGGATTTCCTGGATTCGTCCTACAATGTCCAGCATGTAAAAAGACAAGTGGTCTGTGAGAGATCTTTCTATCACCTACTATTGAATGCTAAAAAGGTGTTTGGGGATGAGTCAACAAGACTGAAGAGAGAAGACATTTCACACCTCTAATGTATATTTCTGTAATTAATAAAATTTTATCCAGATAAAAATAATAACCTAGCCACATGACAGGACATCAAAATACCATTTCTAAATATTCCTAAAAATCACTGTTACAGATGTGAATTTTGACACATCTATTATAATACCACATTTAACTTAATTTCAATAGTCCAGCAACATTTGAAATTTCACTGTGATGAAGAACATAGTGTAAAGACCCGAGTGAGATAAATAACAAAATCTAGCTCAAATGAACTATTTGTGTTGCTGAGGAGAAACGGATTTGGTCTTGCAAGAGGCAGATTGCATCCATGGAGAAATAAGACTGCAAGAACTTTACAGGAAAAGCTGCACAGCAGAAGCTATAAAATTCATCAAAACTATTATCTATTCTTGTGGAGGAAGTGACCACACCAGCTCCTGAAAGAAATTTCCACTAATATAAAATGGAGTTAAATTCCATGAAAAGTAGAAGTAGGTCTGCAGGGAAATTAAGAAGTTATTTTACACATCATCTATTTTTATACTAGTAGTTTAACATGATTAATTATTGCTTATGCAAGCAAGAATCTAAGAATGAAGATGGATTTGCTTTGTGCACTACTCAATAGGAAGGAGCTCTTGCAGAAGTACCCAGTCTCAAAGGTCTGGAAATAAAGAAAAGAATTTGCAACGGCTCAGATGGCCCAAAGTAACTTCATATTTGTAATTAGGATATGTAATGTGCATCTGAGTGCACAGGTCCAAAATGAGAGAGTTGCACTTGCTGCAGATTGATTAACACTAGCTGTTAAACAGTTCAGTTCTTTCAGGAGAAATTGGGGCCTTTGCTGTTCAATTTTTTGCAAACCTCTTCCCACTAGGTAACGGACCAGTCATTTCCAGAGGGAAATTTCACAGCTTCCAACAACTGTGAAAGTATCCCACATTATCACATGTTAATTATAGAAAGAGTGATACTGAGTTATATCTATTCCCTTGTGACCTTGTTCTCCCCAGGGAGCAGGTCTTGCACATCATTTGTATAAGCTGTAGGAACAGGTCACCTGGAAATAGCTCAACATGGGGAAAAGCAACACAAATTTTTGACAGTAGGAAGTTGTAGTAGGTCTATCTTGAACTGCATTATACATTCCTTCTGTTCCTGCTACCAAGATGCTTCTGGGTCCCTCACGGAAAGTGTAAGCTGCTCTCATGTCTTCAAGAGGTGATGTGCTGTTGTTTGACCCAGCAGGCAGCTGAGTACCACACTGCAGTTCGCACGCTCCCCCCGGCCTCCAGTGATGTGGGGGAGAGAATCAGAAGAAAGTATTTTTTCTCTCAATTCACAAGTTCTATTCACTAAGACAGAAAAAGGAAGAGAAAAAAAGGATAACAGTTATGATAGTAACTAATAAGTATAGTGTGTATAAATACACACACACACACACACACACACAAAACAAGCCATGCACAAGTATCTGCTCACCACCTGCTGACCGACACCCAAACGCTCCCCAGGCAGTGGCCAGCCTCCCACTAACTCCCCACCTTTTTTACAGCTTTTTTCCCCTCCTGCATGATGTCATATGATATGGAGTACCCCTTTGGCCAGTTTAAGCCAGCTGTCCTGGTTCTGTCCCCTCCCACAGCCCCTGTCACTGCCAGGACAGTACAAGAAGCTGAGAAACTGAAACGTCCATATGTGTGAAGGAGAATACACACGCGCACACACACACCCACGAAAGAGGTAGAAGAGTATTGCAATTAGATCATCCCTTCTCTACCAAACATTTCTCCTCTGGCAATCCATCATGTGCAAGAAAAATGGGGTTTCAGAAATCTCTCCCTCTCAGGTCATTACACCTGCACACAGCTGATGCCACTGAATTTCTCTTCTCCTAGTACTTCAGCCTACAGCTGAGAGACAGCCCACACTTGGAAACGTCCACTTTCAAAGGCAATGCACATCAACAGGCAGCAAAACTGCTTGTAATTAACAGTTCAATATTACTCATGCCAGCTTTAAAACACAAGCTGCTCTGTACCTCACAGTAGAGCAGTACTGCATCATGATGAGCAGCCCATGCTGCAGCAGGCAACAGGAAAGCGTGGCTGTTGCCTGCTGAGAATTGAGCCCTTGGCGAGAATGATGTTGGAGCTGAATTATTGTTGCCTGTATAGCACTGAATTTCTCACTGTAAGTTTAAAAAATAATCCTGAAAGTCAAGTGATATTAGCAGAAGCAATTAAAACCTCCTTAGACTGAAATCTTATATTGACATTTTTGCCTTTTTTTTTTTTTTTTTTGACATTTTGAGAGCTTGTTTTGTATTGGCTGTAACACAGGATGGTGAAGCAAGGTGAAGTGTGCAGCATTATATCCAGATGACAGTTGTAATATCAGGAGTGTTTTTGAGCATCTTTGGCCTCACTCTTGAGAGATCCCAGCTTCCTTTCAAGCCAGTATCAGGTAATCTACACAGCCAGCACAGATACACTCGGTTTCACAGTGGTATCTCAGAAAATCCTTTCCATTTTCAGTATATGAATTTTATATTCTGTTTTAGAACAGTCAGCATGTCAACATTTCATTTAAGGTTCAGTGATATCTCTTGAAAAACTGTTGTTTTGTTTTTTGCAATGCTGCTTCTTCAATTTTAAAAGATATTTTGAGATAGAAAACTGCAAGTGTTTGAGCAAAACATCTTCTAATCATTTAAAAGAAAAATTGATGTCCTTTCTGTACAGAAGGATAGGACTTGAAAAACAGCATTTCAAAGCAGGGCAGAATTCCAAGAAACAAGCTCCAGAATTATAAATGTGAGAAGTGGTAGTGGTATTCAAACTGATAATGCCAGTAGTTTGCTCTACGTGGGAACAGCAATAAAGGCAGAAAGGAGCTGATGACCACATCCCCCCTGCCAGCGTTCACAGCTTTGCACCAAGCAATTCATAGATCTGCTTTTGTATAAGAAGCCAAGTATTCTGCATTTATTAGCTCAGAAGAGAAAAGACTTTCCCCCTTATTTGTGTTCCTGGATTAGCATGGCTGGTTTGATTTATGAAACACACTGCTGATTATAATCACACCTGACTTGATTTATTGTTTATTCCTTCCATGATGAGATTAATTCATGGAAGATACAAGTGGAACTGGGTCCAATTTAGTTTCTGTTCAAGCAGGTTCAGCTCCAAGTCTGTGACATCGTACAAATAAAGAAGGACTGCAACTGTGAGAATTCCGCAAATTTTGTGGGAATTCTGAGGGGGTTCCTTAGGCAGAAGCAGGGTTGATACAATGTTCAGGACCCCTGAAAACCCTACCAATAGGAACTGCAGAATACGTTCTCCAGTCGATGTACATAATTCTGGCAGAGAATAAATAGTGTGAAGAAGATATTTTTATCTTCATATAAATCTTTTAATAAAGTTTCCATATGCCTGTCTTTGTGTCCGAGCTCTGTACCCATCTGAGTGCTCACTTGACCTTTTCCAGTCCTTTATCAACAGCTGCTATGGCATGGGTGACTTCTGAGGGAATGGCTTCTTGCGATTGACACATTTTGCTGCTTCCTAGACAGAATTCAAGCTGCCTCTCTCATCCCTGCCACTTCTGTGTGCGCTTATTTATCTTCCTCTAAGATATTCAGGTATACAAAATCGAGTTTGAAAATTAGCATTCAGCAAAGTTAAGAGGAGACCATGCATGGTGCCCACACAGACCCTGTGCTTCAGCACACAGATCAAAGGAGAACTATGCTCTGAATGGCCACAAGTAATGCATCCAGCCAAAGGGACCAAACTCAAACAGACACACAAAGTCATGAAGGATTTCCAATCAAAACTACTGAAAAATGACAGAAACTGAGAGTAACACACTTCTTGAAAGCACTGACGTTAAAGCTAGATGAAAATGTGAGTTCAAAAAGTTCAAAAGTAGCTTATAGCTATTAACTTTCTTAAGTGTTTTCCAGAATCATACCTGTTCTGTTGCAATCATTTATTTTTGAGAAATTCATATCAAAAACTTCCTTGCAATTTCATCTTGCCTTTCTTTAATTACTGTATATGCCTTCTCTTCATAGTCTTTCTACAGTCAAATAATAAATGTATATTAGATACAGACATAAATATGTACTCAGTCTTTAATTCATTTTATCTGTATTTTAGAAAAATAGGAGATTCTGCAATATTTAAGTCAACTCTGACAACAGAGCAAAACAGCCCAGGACACAATAACCCCAACCCTCCAGACCTGTATCTGTATTTTCTAAGCTAGACAATCAAATTACCTTTTGGAGCTCACAATTCTCATTGCTTAGTTCACAACATTTTTATTAAAAGCAGTTGGAAATTTAAGATAATTTTTCTTGCAAAAGCGTGGTTAGCGTTAAGTTCTGTCAGTGCTGTTAGTTAGGACTCATCTTCTACAGCTAGAGATTTCACAAACTGCCCATAATTTGATTACTGAAGATTTTCCTTCATTTGAATAAAAAGTTTATGGATTCTTTTTCAATTCAGTCAGACCCACATCCGATCCACTGCTCTGGGTAACTTCCACTGATTTGTTGTTACAGTGGCCATGGCTCAAATTTTATGCGCAGAGACAGTGGAAACTGCAAAGGAATATAGAACAAAATTCTAAAAATTTCTCTCTGAACTTAAGTTTGTCAATGAATACATTAAAAAAAAAAAGACATTCTGAAGGACGTATAAATAATGGTTATTTCTGAAAACGCTGGTCTTGATACTATTTGTGCATTTGTGAATCGTTTTCTTTTTAGATAATAGACTTTAAAGAGAAAGAAATCTGCTTACTGGCACACGTGTTTATTTGGCTTGTCTTTCTGGCTTTTTTCCTCATCAATCTGTGGTAGAAACCTGTTTAAAATAGGCTGCATCTCATTGCCACTGAAACCTAAATCTCCTCATGAACATAAATAACGTAAGGAAGCTTTGAGGAGCGTGAGAGGGGAAGGATGGGTAACACTTTAGCAGGGTCGTAGCACATATCAGTCATACTTGTTGCCTTTTTTTTACCCAGAAGTTCATAATATAGAATATATGGAAGATATATTCTACTGGCCTAGAAACCATAGTCATGATTTGCTGCAAGGGAAATTCCAGCTGAACATAGGTAAAGCACTTTCATAGGTAGGATAATTAAACAATGGATCAGGCAGCACATAAAAGTTGTGAAACATCTCTAGAAATATTTTAAATTGAAAGATCTCTTAGATCATCACACCGGGAGAGTGGACCAAAACAATTAAGCAAAGATTAATGTACTTTTCTCATCTAAACATATGGTGAAATTAAAAAATTATATCATATGATATCACTTTGGAACACATCCAGTAGCCTTGGAAATCATTTTTGCGAAAGATATCACAAGACAAGACATGAATGCAAGCACACAACTCCAAGCATTTAGGAAAAATCACAAAGATGAATTTGTAGTATGCAAAAGATTTAGAACAGTGGTCAGTACTTTGTTTGGTGATGTTTAGTCAGGCTGAGAGTTGGACTTGGTGATCGTGAAGGTCTTTTCCAAACTAGATGATTCTGTGGTTTTGATGAATAAATGGTGTCAAGATGCAGGCAATTCAGAGACATGAGTGCCTGGAACCAGAGTTATCTTAAGTGGGCAGGCAAAGTGTGGCAAACACATTTCCTGATAAAAAGAGATGGAAGAGTCAAAGTTTTGTTTCAAATTATGTCCTTTTCATGCTTTGTTCTGAGAAAGAGGCTCACAAACCAGCCGCTTCTTTTTCAACACTCTCCCAATACTGTCCAGCCTTCTTGCTTCTTTCATTTTCTCTCAAGCAGCATAAGATGACAACATATTCAAAAATAAGGTTGGCTTGAAGAGGTTTGAAGACTTCAATGAAATCTTTTGCGTGTGTGTTTGTGCCTACTTAATCATCATTACTTTGACACGTACCAAGTAATACAAGGAACACCAGGCCAAATTTGTCCCTGATGTAACATTCATGACTTCACTGAAGAAAAAAAAATAAAAGCAAAAAGAAAAGAGGTCATTTAAAAAAAATCTTTGAAGTAAAGGTTCACCTTTGCTGTGAGACTGATGAAAGCAAACCTGTGACAAATCAATGACAGAAAGAGGATTTCAGAAAGAGGATTACTCTGTCAGCACTCTGAAGCACATATTAGGTACAATTTTTAAATGAGGTTGGGGGTACCGTTTCTGAATTGATAATATACTGTTCATTATGTAATATGAAAGAAAAAAAGGAACTAATTTTTTTGCCTAGAGATAATAACACTGATCAAAGGTTTATGTTAATGAATGTCTGCCAGAGTGAGATTTTTATTTTAATTGGAAGGAGAAGCAGTATAGCACTGGAGCAGCAGACTCTAAAAGCAAATTCCTGAGCGGGCACCATCCTTTCATTAGAGCAACATAATGACTTCCTAGGTTCAATTCCCACTTCTCCCAGAAGCTACAAAGACCAGACCTCTTTCAGGAAAGTGACACAGCATGCTTACATTCCTGTTAGTTAAGTGACTTTTTACAAGGCTGCTGGTCTCTGTTTAAAATAGCAAGGCTTCCTTCGGCCTCAACTGAGCTGAAGCAGAAAACCTTCCATCAAGCTGACGGCCATGTGAAAATTTGGAAAAGACTATGACTAGAACCATTCACAGTCTTGCTGAGCACCAGCAACATACTGGTCTGAGGGAGTTTTTAGCTTTCTAGATGAATTCTGAGAGGGAGGGACAGCAAAGACAGGCATCATGTATCCATAAAGGCAATAATTCAACTCTGAACGTCTTCTACATTCAAGTCACACATATAGTTCAAGTTAGAGGAATTCCTTGTGCAAGCAGCTTTTCTCCAATAACAGTAAAGTGTTCATAACGTCCTTCATTCCCATGCAAGTGCCTTGGCAACTCTCAGAACTCATCCATAGAAATGAGTGGCACTGCAGAGACAGTGGTTTGGACCAAAATGTCTTGGACCAACTTCTAGGTTTGCGATATAGTTGTTCAGGATACCTCAGATACCTCAGTTCAATCTGAGTCATTGAACCTGGTGCTTTATTGTTACATAAAAACCCCATCAAGATGTGGCGGAACTCAGCATGATACTACATAAGCTAGTTTTCAAATGCTAGAAAAATTTAAGAAGAACAATAAGACATTTTTGTTGTTCGCTGTTGATATTTACAGCAATATCACTGAGATAATAAACAGAGCCTTCAGAAGAAATATGCTTCAAGTTACCAGTCCTGCTTTATCTGTGTAACTGTTACTATGCATCCTATTAGGAGACTACGTAAGCTTTAAAGAAAGGTGTAACTACCTATTAACACCAAATTGAAGAAACCATATTCCTGCATAATTCTAACAGGCAAAAATAACGAGCATTCAAGATTCAAAATACCTGACTATGTGATTTTCTTGCCTAGTGATAGATAAAAAAGATGGAAAATTACCTAGGCTTGTGACAGAGCTTCATCTGTTTTTATGGGTTTCTTTATTTCTCAGAAGTGCCTCTCAGGCTATTTGGCACAATGCTGGAACCATGAACTCCAAGTGCAAGGTCCTGCACCTGGGTCGGAGCAATCCCAAGCACACATACAGGCTGGGCAGAGAATGTCTTGAGAGTAGCCCTGAGGAGAAGGATTTGGGGGTGTGT
>JAOWBO010000081.1:1502014-1545741 GCA_028564985.1 Crax fasciolata
CTTTGGTCAGTTTGGGTCAGCTGCCCTGGTCCTGTCCCCTCCCAGTTCCCAGCTCCTTGTGCCCCCCTAACTGCTTCGCTGGCAGAAGAATGCAAAGAAGCTGAGGAACTGAATATGTCCATGGCTCTGTTCAACACTGCCAGGTGTTATCAGTTTTGTTTTTCTTCTAGGACCAAAACACAGCTTCATACCAGACACTATGGGAGAAGTAACTTCTGTTAGAAACTAAGACACCACTTCTGCCCTGCACACCATCTCAGCCATCCAGGTATCACCGACACTGCTTAGGACTGGGGAGGCCAGAGGGACTCAAGTACCTATTTTTATGGGAGAAGCAGAAAGAATACTTCAAACCTCATCCAAAGTCAACTGAAGCAAATGAATTTTCTTTGAATTTAGTAGGCTGTGGCACAAATTTATTCAAGTATTAGAATGGAAGGGGAGCTTCAAGTAACATTAAATGACTCCCCAAGATCCCTACTGGAAAAAAAGGAAGAACAACAGATTTCCAGGATGATAGCCTAACACCAAAAGAAGGCACTGAAATGTAGAAGAGAACATGAAAAAGGCAGTAGGAGGAATGCACTAGTCACGCGTTGTTACCACTCAGCTTAGAACATGAAACATTTAAGATGTAAACAAAACAAATCTGTTCAACATGCTGTTAGTACACAGGACACCATGTTGTCATTTTGCGAGAGAGTTTTTGTTCAGACTAAGAGGAACTAAACCTTGGGTTCTGTTGTGTTGCAGTGTGAAATGAGTAATGTATAAATGAGTTAAGAAATTGCTAATTCATTATTTATATCACTTCACACACAGTAATTCTGAGAAAGTTATCCTGACTACCTCCATGCTTCAGCTTGGATCTATCTACTCCTCCCTCAATCTAGTTCCATCAATCAGATATTTGCCTGAATTATAAAAAATAAATGATTTACCCTTCTTAACAAATTTAGTGCTCTTAAAGCACAACAATAAAATGATATTGGAAAATCTGGTATGTAGAATAAACTTTTCTAAAACCTCTGTAAAGTCTCTTCTATTTCTCTAAGTCATATTTCACTCATAAGTATAACATACAACCAGACCATATCATTCTTAATCATAAGGTCCTTGCAATCAAGGCCTATTCTGCATTGAATATTTGGAATATCTGCACTGAAAGTTATAGATTTGTACAGATCTACATTAAAATACCATAGAGGTACCCCCTAGCTGCCTCAGTTGCTGATATTTCCACTTCCATTTTAATAAAGTCCAATTCAGCCACTTCCCCTGCCCCTTTGGAGAAGTTTCACCGTGTTTCTTCTCTTCTGTTTTTCGGTTCCCCAACATGTTTATTCCTTAGGAGCCCATTCCTCTTTTATTTATTGTAGAAGCTAAATTCTATTAAAATGATATAGAATCTATGGAGCTGAAGATCAAACTGAGGTTTTAGATAAAACCTTATGAAATTAAGTTGACCTTCCACTAAATCACTTCGTGCAAACACTGCATCCAAATTAAGTGTTCACAGGAAACATCGCTGATATGCAACAACCACATATTGTTACAACCAAAGCCTGCTGAAGGTTTCTAGCTGCAATCTGGGAGGTCTTGTACATGGATTAGGACCTTGCTTCAGCAGCAGCAATGCTTTAACATCATTATTTTTATAGAATTGCAAACTGAAATGTGAAGCATTGATTAGCTAGGTAAAAATAAATATTCTACCTTCTACAAAATCACAGAGGTAGCATGACATTTTTTCATCTGTTTTTTAAAGATCGTAGAGCCGAATCCAGCAACATCTATACCAGCAGGAACAGCGCAACAGCAAAAGCATCACAACCCTGCAGTGTATTTGTTCCTCAGTTTTAGCCGTCAGAGATCCCAGTCTGGCACAGCATACTTGTTAAGGATAGAAACGGAACAAGGAGAACAAGCAGATTGTGGTTTCATCTTGCGTTTAGTCATATGAAAAGCTTATGACTGCAAATTGGCAGAAATGAGAGGAATTCTATTAGCTTGTCAGTTTGCTTTGTAAGGTAAGCTTTAATTCAGCTTTCTGCTTCAGACTGTCTCACGAACATTTAATGAAAGGTGTACTGACAGATAGGTATTAGTAAAATAAAACGTTGTGATTTGCCTACAGCTCCTTTTAATGTGACTTACTTAACTATAACAATAACAAACCTACTTGGAAAACAGTATTTTTGCAATCATGTATGATCAGACAGCCAATCTGAAGAATTTTCCATTTGTTCTGTTTGTCTCAGCTTCTGAAATATTACTTTCCTGTAGTTTTTGTTTACCAGGCAATGAACAGAATACTTTACAAACGTATACACACCATTCAATCCCATAACTTACACACTAAACTAGGCTTTAAAATTGTATAATAACTCATTCTTATAGTAAGGATTTAAGGAGAGTATCAGAAGGCACAATTTCATTTATTTTTCTATCAGAGGTTTAAGTGAAGAACAATTTCAAGAGAATAATGTTTCTCAGATTCAACAATGTTCAGGAAAAAAAACATCTCTCCAAATAATTTGTCCAGGGATATCTAGAGCTTATTAAATCAAAAGTTCGTAAACATCTCAGTGCTGCAGGTTGTCTAAATCAACTTCATGCTTCTTCTCATTAATCCAACAGCCATCGGCTACTTAAGTATCTTCAAGGATTGAGATTCAGTTTTCTGATAGAATAAAGTTAATTCTTGCACTAGCACTTATTTAATGGGCAATCCCACTGATTTTTAATCTTTTGACATTACGATCTGCCAATATTTTTTAAGATTTGTCAATATTTGCTGGGAATGGTTTATTTGAGCATTCAGAAATTTACCTAGGAAGCGGTTTCTTAACAGTCACCACTCATGAAGGGATTAAACATTCTTTCTCTTCATGCTAACAGCCCATTAAAATCAACAAGCGATGCCACAGCTTGCTCTGAAATGTAAAGGACAAAGCTAATGCAGAGACGCTTGCTGCAGCTGAGTGAAATGTGAATGTGTGAATGTGAATGTGTGGGAGACATGGGGAGGGAGGTTCACTCTCACTTCCCAGGACCCCACAGCCTTTGCTGGTAGAGAATAAGCCTAGCTCCACTTGCAAAAAGACCAGGAGTTTTGGCAGGGACCTGATAGACAACCCACTGATGGGGGTAGAGTTGGTGGTAGGCTCCATCAGCACTAGCATTTTATTTTAACATGGTTTTACTTCTAAATCAAGTGAAGGATTTACACCATCAGTAGGAGAGACCAAGCCATCTACATTCACAGGCTCATCTTTATCTCGCATAACCTTGCTGAAGTGCCTGAATCCCTTAATAGAGGCCATTTCCTAATCCAATTTCTGTTCTAAGAAGGAAAGACGCAATAACAGATGAGCATAAATAGTTTCACAATGAAACCTACTATCCATAATGGAAACAAACACATAGCCATTTCTGTAGAAGTCCTTCATAAGACATTTAAGTCTTCAGATTTAATTATTCTTGGGTATGCAATGTGATTATGCATTTTCCATGTTAATCATTCCTCTGTATACGGACTACATTTTTGAATATAATTACTTTTGAAAGAGAGGCACGGTTATTTTTATTGCTGCTAATTAGCAGAGTTCTTTGTTCTGGCTCCCACAATATATTTTCCCTTTTATTTAAGCATGCAATATTTAAGTGTCTTAGTTTCTAACAGAAGTTACTTCTCTCACAGTGTCTGGTATGAAGCCGTGTTTTGTTCCCAGAAGACAAACAAAACTGATGGCACCTGGTAGTGTTGAACACAGCCAAGGACATATTTTGTTCCTCAGGGAAGCAGTTAGAAGGCATAAGGAGCTGGGAACTGGGAGGAGCACACAACTGTGTGGGACTGAGCTATCTGCTGGGTCAGACCACAACATTAAGCTTCAAAACTTAAGAATTCTCCTATATATATATTTAAATAAACTACTTATATCAGGTATTAGTTTTTCATATTCTGTGATTGATTCCATGATAGTCACCTCAGCCTCTCCCTAATGAAGGGGAAATTCAAACAGTCTTGACAGCAGTATGCATTGCCCTCACTAAAGGGGCCCACAAAAACATACCTCTCTTTACTATCTAACTAATCAACGCTGTACTTGATTGTTGTTTTGGTTTTTTTTTCCCCTGGGAAACTTTATTCTCAGGCAGTTAGAATTTGAGGACAGTGCAACCTGCTTTCAAATAACCACAGAGCGATAAACAGCCAAATTAGTACAATGAATTATTCATTGCAAATTATTTGCTCATTTTTTCCAGAACACATTGCACACCACGTAATTGCCATTTCACATTCTTCTCTTAATGTTGATTTCAGGGCTTGATTTTATTTTTCTGTTTTCCGCTCTCCCTCACATTCTTCCTGTATTATGATGCTATTTCACTAAAATATCCTTTCACAACCAAATTCCAAATTGGTTTTGTGTGAAACATAATAGCCGCTCTCTCCTCATGTCCAAAACAGCTCCTCAAATTAAAAAGAAGTGACACTCACTATGATCTAGCAGAGAAAGACGTGACTAAGGTAATAATGTTGGGTTCTATTCATTGCAAAGGCAAAGAATGAAGATGAAAACTAGGCGAACAGTCCAAAAATGGAGACTGCAATGAAGTGATATAACACAGTAGCATCACTCCTCGCATTTAGAAATGCTAACAAATAAAACTGCGAAAGCAAAGCTATACGGGGGAGAGTTTTGTAACGTGATGACAGGTCAGTATTAGCTCTGTTGGAACCCACTCCTCTCCTGCGTACATGATCAATGATTTCTGCACGTGTTTCTAAGCTTTCACTCAAGTTGCTGTTGTACTATAATTGCTAATTTATCTACATACAGAAGGGTTGATTCGTAATCATTTCGCAATGCTTTTTAACTGGCCAAACGCCTGCTGCCCCCAGGTCTCCATCACCCAAGGCTGAGCACAAGGCGGCTGCTCGCAGTCGATGGGGCTTTCACCACCAGACATCTGGAGCTGAGGGGGAACCTCTGTCTCCTGGCCACGGAAATGGCATAAGCCATCTGCACACGCCAGTTCTGCCTCCCCAGTCAGACACAGCACATTTGGCCTGGCGTCAACTTTGGAGTTTTACAGGAGGAATTACTGGCCTGTAGGTAAGGATGAGAACATTTGCCCTAAAGCAAATGCTCCAAAATATTAGAAGCTGTGATTTCTGAAGTCACTTCTAGTACAGCTACCACAAGTTCACCGTTCGTATTTTTGCTCCTGGGTTTATCTATTCACTGTTGTGGGACTAGAAATTAGAGCCTCAGACAAAGAATGGGGTGGGTGGAAACAGCAGGACAATATGTGTGAAGTTCCAGCTATCAAATTCTCTCGTAATGGAAAAGACCATATCAATACTTCCATGTCCTAGTTTCCCCAGATTTCTTCATGTTTAATTGATTGATATTTTTTTCCCCCCAAAAGACCTGCTGCTTTTTAAATATAAGAAAGTGATTATTTAGAGACTATTCAGAGATTTATTTAGAGCATGGAATTATTATTCCGTGCTATTAATGGAAGTTGAATCTATAGTGCAAGAACATATTCCCCAACATTTGGATTAATCAGAAAATCAGATTTATGACACTGTTATGTCCTTTCCCTCCCTACACTTTATATTAATGATTAGATAAATGATGTTCCATTCATACAGAAAATTAAGTTTGAACTCTAATTACCTCCTCCATTTTTTTCCCCAATGAGGGATTTTTAAAAATTTTAATTTACTTTTTACGTCTCTACTCAAAAAGAGAAATAGCAATGCGTAGTCCTTGAACCTTGCTGTGGTAAATGGATTCTGCTCCCAGAATTTTCTACTTCTCTTTCTTTGGGAGAATCAAGATACCACTGGCTAATACTCATCATTCTGTGTTTTCTTATAGTTCTAATGATCCAAACTGGAGAAGAAAAGCTGTATGTCATTCAAGTGACTAACTGTGAAGAAATAATCACAAATGATGAGCATAATCCACAGCAGGAAGCTTGCTTCAGTAATCATTGCAGTATTTCTATGCAGTTTTTATATTTCTTACCATCAGAACGGGTCAAAATGCACTAATAAGGTACAGATAAAAAATATAATATAGATTAAGAACTCTCTATACAGTTCTTCTATGCTGTATAGCAGAAGAATTCCACCTAATAAAAGCCAGAATTAATGTGAACTTATGAAAGAATTTTAGAGGCTCCGTGACTGAGCTGTGATGGATGCCACACTCGGGAGTGCTGGACTGCTCCCAATTTTTGCCCGATACACGCAGGTACTACGTACTCACGCAGAGCGTTAAAACACTGCCTGAATATTGGCAGGATGCTTCTTTCTGCCTTGATTAATCTAACTTGATTAATACCTGTATTCCTCAATCAGTTAAGGTCTGAAGGAGCTGCTGTGTTCACTGGGAATGAGGAGACCACCAGCCATCCAGCACCTAAACCTACGTCTTAATTTTCCTGGGAGGGATGCTATACACTGAGCTGGACGTCGTAGTTCATCTGAACAGATCCAGTTGCTGGATAATTTTGTGCACCAGAAAGTACAGAGACCCACTCTCATTCATCCTTTTTATTCCCCCTAACGAAGCCACCGAATAGCCTAACAAAATAGAAAAACAATGATTGCTAACCCTCATGGGAAAATAAAGCAATATTTTTTTCTCTTTTATGTTATGGCTCATTGTACTGCTTTATCTTTCCAAGATTAATGTTCATTGCATTGGAGTATGTCTAGCAGTAAACAGCTCTGCAGCTATCAGCTTTTTCAGCTTTACTCCAGCATTTAACCAATATCTGATGCCTCAATGCTTTGTATATTTCGGATCACATGCACTAATCTCTTCCAATTCAGTGGCTCTGGCTTATCATGCACCTGACAGGAAAAGAAGGCATTTCTTTGTACTTTTTCATGTGAATATTTGAAGGGCAAAAGTTATAAGCACGTACACACAGTGCATCGAAATGAGGATACACTACCATAAAAATAGGGTAACAAAGATTTGATGTCTCTACTGTAAGCACTCTGTGTGCTCCATCACAATAAACTACTTTCAATGCTCTTGTTAAAAGCAGTGCAGAACTGAAAAACCTTTACGTTTTTCACCAAGTGCTGTTCTAATACATTTGCTTATGCAATGCGCTGCTACTCGATGTGAGCCATGATGATTCAAAGGGATTCTTCTCTCCCCTCCTCAGATATGCTCAGCATGGTGTTTTCATTTTAGCTTTACCTTCCTAAATACAGACTGAATGTGACTTACATATTTAAGGGCCCACTTCATCCAAGACACAAATTAAGGTTAAATCTGAATTCAGGGGCTCTTCGTAGCTTACCTTTCCTAATTCAGCCACCATTTATTAGCAATGTTTTCTCTGAAAACCCAATCAGCATTTGCTTATTACTGATTATTACTTGGCAAAACGTAGCAGAAAGCAGATGCATCCTGTAACATGTAATGTGTAAAGCCAATTATACTCTCTTTAACACAAAAGGGGGATGGAGAGCTGGTGGTAGCTACACCTGGAGAAATACTAGTAGAGCTTTCACGAGGCTTATTCACTCCTGTGAGTTCTTTCTGGTTTTGGTAGACCTTTGCACCAATCCACACAGATCTACTTCTGCACTTCACAGAATCTGATTCCCGGACCCAAAGACAGAGAAATCTCCAAATCTGTTAAGTGAATTCCATTTTCATTACTTCTGCCATGCTTCATTTGTAACAAGGGAAAGTTGGTGATCCTAATTACATGTGGGTTTTTTGTACCATTTCAAGTGAATGATATGCTTTGTTATTTCATTACACCTTTAGGATAGTGAATAGATACTTGCAGCAGGGATATAGATGTGTTTTGCAAGTAATGAATTCAGCATCTCCTAGCCAACTAAGAAGGCAATTTTAGAGCTTTAACTGAAAGTTTTAGGCCGCTGCTGAAGAGACAAAGAAACACACGATAAGCAGCATCTTAAGGGCCAGAGCCACTAAGAGGTTGGCACTGAACATGCAGCTGTCTCAAGGCAAGAGAGGGGCTGCGAGCTCCCTTGGCAGAAACGGAGCTCTGCAGGTGCCACGGTCACAAAGGCTCTGGAAGCACATGGGATAGATCAGTAGCGGGAGAGCTGAGAATGTCAACATTAAGCTCATGGTTAAATTTAATGGAGAAGAAAAGAAAAAAGAACAAACACTAAATTAAACACATATGATCTGCCTCTGAGAGGTGCTTTACCAGGAGATTTCAGGCAAATCTGAACAACAGCCATGCAACGTAGGCTGCCCTGTAACAGAAAGGGGCTGCAGAACCATGCAGCCATGTGGGGAAGCTGTCACTGCAGAGCCCTGTCTTCCAGTTCCAAGCCCCTGGAGTGGCAAGGGGTGGGACAGAATGAGAAGGTGGTAGTTTTGGTTCAAAACCTGGTGGCAAGTACAAAAGAGGGGAGTAAAACTGCTCTGATCTTCCGAAGGAATCTCATGGATCTCTCTCCTCATTTAAGGACTCCAGGCTGCAAATCCAGATCTAAAGAGAGAGATCCTGAAGATACAGATCCTAGAACTCTTAGAGTTCTTAGAGTTCACCTAGGAAACAGAATTTCACAACACCATTCTTCAAATGGATTCCCCACTTTCTTTCCCCTTTGCTCTGTAAAGCAAAGTTTGGGCACCTCAGGTAGAGTCTGCCTCACAGCCAGGTGTCTAATTCACAGTTATTGCAGCAGGTAGTGCTTGCTTGTCTGAGTTTTTCATTGACAGCAGCTTTTGATCCCTTCCCAACCAATCTGAGTCATTTGCAGGCTTTCTTGACCTTCATTTAATTACACGTAAATTTCATGCATTGTTTACCCTACCAAAATTACAGGTATCATGATTACAATAAAAAGCTAGCGTTTGCAGGGCACCCAGAGCTCTTCCACTCAATGATTTCACACAGGAGGAAAACAGTAATATCCAGGGCTTTAAATAGCTTCCCCAAAAGAAAGAGACACTAACTCTTATGCAGAGAGCATCACGTGTAGAGAGACTGCTGAAGGAAAGGATAAAATGTCTTCACAGGAACTGGGATTTGTACGTGCACTTAGAAAGACTTCTCACGATGCAGCAGAGTGGGTGAAAAAAAATTCCAGGAATCTATCAGGACTGTACAAAATTGTCAGCAATCCTTTTTACTGACATATCATTTATTCCCAGCCTGTCCACACGTCACCAGCAAAGACTTTGTGCTGCAAACCAGACCCAAGGGAATCCAGAGAAGGAATTAATTACCAAGAAATTCCTCAGAGTGCCTCCAGTAGATCAGAGCTCCCTGACCCAGCTGTCTGAGCTCGGGGCACGGAGGGCAGAAAAGTCTGGTTCCCCAACAGCCTCTCTCAGTAACTCCAAGGTTTCCTGCTCAGCCAGCTAGCAAAGCACTCCTCTGGCTCTCCTGTTGCTGTTATTCGCAGCCACATGCCAGATGGGATGCTCCAAAGAGAAACAGAAAATTAATTCAGTTTTCTTGATGGAGCGGCACAAAGAAAATGTTCCTGAAGGACCCAGCCTTTCCTCCAGGTTCCCACCACCAGTCAGTCTGCAGTTTCCACACATTACAGGGCAGGAAGTGATACAGTCTGCTCCCCACACCATGGGTTTTCCTCTGGGAGCACACAGCAGCTTAAATACTTGTTTTAGCTCCTCACTGACTTCTCCTGGAGCAAACTACTTGGCACTTAAACACACAGAAGCCTACTCTAGCACTGAAGTCTGTGCCAGGTTTTTCACCAAGCAGGCAAGAGAACTGAATCTGAGATCAGTCTCAAACTGGCTTGTTCTGGGTTGTTACAAAAAAATTAGCATCTAAGTTAACGTACGCGTTTTTCCTCCTCTCATGTCTTTGGTCCCACTTCAGTCACGACTTTCCAAGCATGCTCAGCTCAGAGACCCAGAGAAGAAAACATGGAAAGCAAAGAATCTATCCCTGAGACCTCTTATCCATCTCACATCAGTCTCCACACTGTGAACCCTCTTTGTGTTACTTCAAAGAATGAATAAATAAGTAAATGTCTTGACATGCGGAAAAGACATTGAGGTCTGTCTCAGAGCAGACAGGGAAAGGGGTGAAGGATATCACCGTGAGCAGAATGATCACAATTCTGGTGATGGGAAAACACTGTAAAAACTTGAGTTTGGAATTAAAGACAATTGCTATATTTGAAGCAAAAGAACTTCAAAAGAAGAGCGTGACATTTACCAGCGTAGGCAGTGTGGTCTGGCAGACTGTGTAATGAATGTGTAATTGAGTGAGATTAATTTTTAACTTACATTTGTGACACTGGGCGAGTGACTTCAGTGCTCAGTACTATAATTTCCATGTGTGGATCACTGTCCGCATGCAGTGGTAGCACAGCAGGGTAAACGATCTCTATTAAAGTTTTAGAGACGATACCAGAATGCAAATAACAACTGGTAATAATATTAAGTTAAAGGAGCATTCAAACGCCATAAAAGATGCTGATAGCAAGAACAAAGACACATCATAAGAACTGGCAGCTCAGCTGGCTCCTTCTGCTATACTCTGTCTTTTCTAGACCATGGAAAAAAATAGGGGAAGTTAACTGTAAAAAAGACAACAGTAGACTCTGAAAAACAAAAAAAAAAAGTTTTTTTGCCATCACGCAGAGCTCTCACTCTGGAATTAAAAATTATCATCTACTCTAAACCTGTACTTCGTTACCATACTAATTCTATAAATAATTCAAAAGAAAATACATGCTATACTAGAAAGAATAAAACAGTTGGGAGAAAAATCAGGGAAAAAACGCATTCCAAGTTTATTTATCCATCATAAATGTTTACATTCAGAGAAGCAAAGGAAACAAGAATAAAGCAGAGACTGCACTGGGAATAAACACGTTCTCCTAATTATGAAATTGTATTTTATTCCCAAGATAGCTGACTTTTCAGTATATTTAATAAAGGGAAATCAAGCAAATGGTTTCAACTGTTAATGAGAGCTCCTGGGAAATTAAAAATTATAAGAGAAAAATTCCCATGTAGGGACAAAATAGAGAAGCTGTAATTATGGCTAAACAGTTGACAGGCTATAAAATAATATTTTGGCACAGAGTTGCAAGAGAATTTCTACCAGTAAGACATCCCTTGGAGGCTCAGGAGTGCTTATCTCTGCTCACATTCTGAATTCTACACAAAATTGGCTGCGGTGAAACGAGCAGTTTTTCAGTAGTCACACTACTGTAGCCCAAGATGAATCAATGTATTTGAATTTGACGGGTTCAAGCATTCGTGTCTATTGCTAAGCTTGATTTTGATATGCCAGCGAACACTGAGCTGTATCTTAGTTCAAAAATGTTGTCACTGGAGGTAATGCGAAGGTCAGGGACTATCAGGATCTGTTCTGGTGTGTCAGCTGAAGGCCAGTTTCTATCACACAAATGGAGTTCAAAGCAATATCAAAGAACAACCCTTCCCACTACACCACTCTTGAATTGAAATTGTATTCTCCTGGTGACTTTTTTCATTTTAAACCAGACATCCAAATACATGACCTCTTGGGCACTATAAGGTCGACAGAAATTTTGCCCATTTCTTTTGCCTGTCTAAAGCCAAGAAACCCAGACTTCAGCATAATGTTACAGGCTTCCTGAGATGTTTTACTTTACTTTCTACCAATGTTTTCAGTAGCTGGAACCCAGCTTCAGGAGTCCCAGAGACAGAGCACTTGGCAAGTGAAACTCAGCATCTGATTAAAGATTTCTGGTGCCATTTTGACTTTAGCAATGCATCTTTTCCCGACTACAAAAAACGTGTTTCTTCTACTAACATTCTTCCCACAACTGTCCTGAAAGCACCAAGACACATTTAGTTTGCAATGGCAGGACGTTTCTCTCCACTGTTACTAAATTACTCTCTCTCTCCTTCAGAAACATCACTGGCCCTATATATGTATATACACACGTACTCCGGCATTACAAAATGCCTACTTAATTGCCTATCCTTCCATGCAGCTCTTAATTTAATTCCCATTTCAGGGCAATTTTTCCCAAACATTTTCAGAATGTAAGCTGTAACATTCTTTCTGGAATACACAATTTATGTTTTCTCTTAACTTTGACTGCTTCTTCAACTCCTGTATTCAATTTCCTTGTCCTTTCTCTAACCATTAGTGTTTTTTTCTTTTTTTTCTTTTTTTTTTCCTTTCGCAATATGACACAAAACCTTTGGCTACACTACAATTTCTCCTGAGCACTGATTTCTTTCTGCACTCTTTCAACCCATGACTGGTTTGCAGAGCATCTCTCTGAGTCCTGGCCTTTCTCATCCTATTTCCACGGCCAGAAATTCAAAGTTCTGCCAATATTATTTTCTGAAATTACTTCTTTCTCACCCTGACAGAAACCCTAATTAGATTAGTCACTCTTCCCAGCTGTCCACCTACCATTACATTCAGAACTCGTTTGTGTCGCTCAGAGCCGATCACAAATGACCACTGATTAAGCTTCCTCTTTTATTTACCGTGCAACAAAAGCAGCTTCTAGTCCAGCCAGAAAACCGAGTGCAGCAGTAAGCACGCTTTTCATATGCCTGCTCACATTTCTGCTTCAGTCTAAGAAGCCAAGAAAAATTTTCTGTCACTTTCTTTTTTACTGTAATTCTTTGAATGAGATTACGAGGAAAACACAGAAGTTTCAAACTCAAAATATAGTTCAGATGGACAGCAGAACTATAGAGTCAAATCTGCACTTAAGCCAAACTTAACACACTTATATCAAAGAACCTGAAGAATCTCAGTGCTGAACTAGACTGTTATGAATTTGATGAACTACTTATTTCCAGTCCTAGGAATAATCTTGCAAGGGTACTTAGAGTAATCTGTTACGGTACAGATACAGCTACAAGTTCAAATGAAAAAGTACATGAAGAAAAAAACATAAACATTCTCCAAAAATATAAGAACTTTAAGATGGATCTCTCTGAATTTGGGTCCAAGTGTGAAGTTAATAAAACTTCATTTTTCTTTCAAATAGATTGAAAATTGGCTCGTTCATTCATTCTGTACAGGACAGAATGAGTATTTCTCTTTTGTGTTGTGTTGCTGGTTTAAGTTCCAATTCATCCTAAACCTCCTTCGGGTAAATTTAACATTAAATTAATAGAAGGAGGGGCTGTCAAATGCAATAGACCAGTACAAGTTCTGCTTTTCCTTACTCAGTACCCAATGGCTGAATCACTGCCTGGGAACATCCGGAATAGGTCAGGTGCTCTGCTCTCTCCTCCCTTCTCTTCCTACTTTCCCGAAAGGTCTGGAGCAGGAAAAGCTTCATTGGCTCAGGATGCAGCCTAGTTTTAGTAGGACAAGGCTGTGCTCTTGCCTCAGCCTAGCTAGTCAGTGAAACTGAAAACGACATTACCTGGCTCTCACTTCATTTTGAATTCATTAACAGCCATAAATGGAAAGAAGAAACACTTTTTTTTTTCCTCCAGAAGAAGGTGGCGTCTCCTTCAAGCAATCAATGTTATATTTCTGCTGTTCCTTTTTTTATTCCTATGACCTCATGCTTCTGCTGCTATACTTCAGTCATTATTATTTGTCGTGGCTTTTTTCCATGCTCTTGAACACAAGGTATTTTTTACACCATTCCATCCTGTAGTGATGAGCACACAAGGTCCAAGAGGGATGCCACAGCACAGCATGAGACATTGCTTCAAGCATCCTAGAACCTGCCTTTTTCAGGTCACATCTTCTAACTTTCCCTGGAAGAAAATGAATATTTGTGATATTGGTTTATCTGTGGAAAATGGGTATTTCTCATTCTATGGTAGTACATGTACGATGCATGAAAAATATTTAAATGCTCCAAAAGCCTACGAGTATCACATTTTATACTCAGCACAGACATACAGTTCCTAACCAACAGACCTGTGGTTCCTACCCAAAATACCTTCCTCACATACATTTTACATCAAAAGACTGACTTCTGCACCCAGGATGCATCCTTATCCAAGATAAAATATAGAGACAAGTACACACCAGCATGAATTTAATGGGAAAAGCCTGCAGATTTGCCTCCTGTTGTTCACAGAATCACTGTAAAACCCCCAGAGAATTAAGAATAAGCCTACTTCTATTCCAAACAGACCAGAGGAGAAATGTTCCTCTTAAGTCATTTTACACCAAATAATACTTTATCAACCCAAAGAAGTTATGATTTTGGGAGTAGCAGTAGCATACAATTTTTTATTCTTACCTGATCTGCTGCCTATGCTATGTTTCCCAAGCTGCTTATATTTTAGTTCTGTGACTGCACTGTCAGATCTCTTACAAAGCAACTACAGACCTGCCAACAATTCAGGAATTAAACCAACAACCATTTCTGATCAAAAGGAAAAACATCATCTGGAGAGAAAGATATGGATACTTTTTCCCTTTTTTTTTTCTTCTTTTATAATCCACATCTTTACCACTGCGTTGCTACTCAGAGTGGATTTCACGTCTTTGAAATAGGGCCAGGTCCCAAAAAGGCACATCTACCTTAAACTCAGAAACACTCTGCATAGAGTAAGTCCAGAGAAAAGAGAGGGGAACACATGTAGAGATACACGAGCTGATATACACAGCTGGTATCACGGGCTGAAATATACAACACCGCACATGTCCGGCTTTTCTGTAAACACATCTACGCAGTTCCAGCCCCGTATTGATAAATCCCTGACTGAACCACGATCCAATGTTCCAACTGTTCCTCAGAGAGTCCCCACTCTAATAGTTATGGAAATATATTCAAGTTTGAATCCAAATTTCCTGAATCAATGAGGTTTTGATTTTGCTGTGCAAACGATTAAGTTACTGTGCGGGGAGTAGAGAGCGAGAGAAAGAGAAAAGCCACCAACTCCTGAGCTCCTGTAACTAGCAACGATGCCATCCTTCAGCAGAGCTGGGTGCAATGGGAATGCACAGACCCTCTCAGGCCACAAAGTGGAATACTTTATGCATCATGAGACAGATTTCATGCTTCTCAAAATTGACGAGAAACATCTAAGCAAACTGAGAAGCTTTGAGCTTTTGAAGTAATAATAATTAGAAAAAGACCTGAATGTATCATGTAATACAGAAATGAAAAGGAGATTTAGGAAGGTTCCTATAGTAAACTAAATCCTCCCTAAATCTTTAAGGATGTCTAATTTTAAATCCACTTCTCAGAAAACCTGTGTCCATTCGTATTATGTGGAATTAAGAAAAACGTGAAGGCTCTGCCTTTAAGAGATCAACATCACTTAGGATGTTCAAAGCAGGAGAGAGGATCTGATTTAGAATTGCCTCTCAAATTCCGCAGAGAATTCGCTGACAGGCTTTTGCAAAAGCAATATTTAGAAAGAGATGCAGTTTATTAAGAGGCTTTTATAGGTTTTCTTCCTGTCAGTTTAGATGCATTCTGTAAAGCATAATTGTATGGGAAAATCTACACAAAAGCTCAGAATATGCTTGTTCTCCCTTGCATTTTGCTATCATCGCTTCCAATTTCATTAAGGCCTCTTCAAAAACAAATATAAGTGAATATATAACTATTCTTAGAGGAAGGAGAGAAAGAAGTAGTTTCTTGTCAATGCTCTGAAGACTCAGGAAGGCAGTCACGTACCAGGCTGATAAGAGTGGCTAGATATAGACAGCTTGATTTTCATTGTGATTTAATGCTTCCTTTTTTTTTTTTTTTATCTGAGACTCAAAGCTCAAATTCATGCAAATGTTGAACAGAATGTTTAAGAAAAGCTCCCCTCCAAAAACCTACAGAAAAAGCCAGAATTATTTTAAAATACAAGAATGAAAGTTTTGGTGCAACCATGTGGCAGCAGTCAGCAGCTTCAAGAGTTAATTTTGGAAGGACTCCCTGCATTACATACATTGGGCATCAGTGCTCTAATAGAAAGCAAGACTGAAGAGCGTAACAATTAACACACCAGCTGCCAGATTATACACCAAACACAAAATATCATCTGTTTACACGCGATAATTGAAATAATCACAGTATTGAGTATAGTTCTAAATCCAACAAAAAAGCAAACTGCTACTGATAGTGTAATAATTTCAGTCGGTACCCCAAACAGCCAGGAAAAAAATGTCTGGCAGAAGAGATGCTTTTAAGTACCCATGATTTAGGGAAAAAAATGTATCTTTGCAAAAGTGACTAATCTTTTTGACTGTGTTCATGAGAACACTTCCTACTACCTAATATGTTAAAGTGAACTTGATATCAAAAAATTATAATCCCTTAATTTCTGCTTTCTTCACCTCTGATGTTTTTCTATCGGTAATGGAGCAAAGTGGTTCATTTCCTTGACTCAACTGAAAAGGAGATGACTAATTAATATAGCACAATAATAAGGTGGAACAAGTTGCACCACAAAGGGTTCGGGAAACACAGGGTATGTGGCTTCAATTATTGCTTAATATCCATGCAGTGATAACACCTAAAGGATGCTGTTGGCACTGGAGAGCTACTGTCCAAGGCACCACATCTTTCCATACGGAAACGTGTACCCAACCTGTACTGAGTAAATATTATTTCCCCCCCTCAATTTCCCTGATGGTAACTGGCATTGTCTCTGTAAGAGACAGAACCATTGACTTTTGTATATTTTGTACTGAATAGACTTTTGTACTTTCTTAGAATAAAAGCGTATCTACCCAGGTATGATTACTGGCAATCTCAGGGGACAATTTTTCAGACAGCTCCTCTGAGCATCCCTGGCTTTGAACACTTCGCAGCTGCCTTCCCACGAGTAACACTACCTGCCACCCTCCTGGTTATCCTCTGCAATGACAATTGCTCTCCATTCCCTCTTGAATTCTTTTCTCAGAGGTCTTTTTTTTTTTTTTTTTAATTTTATTTCCTCTCTCACCCTCTCCCTCTCTGATCTGACCTGAATTATCTTAGAAGACATTTCTCTAATGAATGAATCCCAAAGCATATTGCGATAAAATCATATTTACTGTTAATATATCGCTCTAAGACGTATCAATTAACCCAAACAACACAGAACACGAGAGCCATTGCAAAATAACAATGGATGGATTTATTTTGTCTGAGAGCAGGAATTGCTTTACAAGCACTGGTCTTTGATACGCTGCAACATGTAACATTCATATCCATTATGAAAATGCAGTAATAGCGTGGTCTGCAAAGAGCCTAGAAAAGTATTTCAGTGCACAAGAACAGACAACACCTATGCAGCAGCAGATGAATTGATTTTCTGTTGTTGGTAAGAATATGCAATTCAGAGATTTAGCTGCCTACTATCCAAGAAACATCTGAATAAAACAGACAGTAACTGAGCATCTCAGTGCACCATCCAGCATCGTTCCCAGGTGACTCTGTTGTGCAATAAAGAAACTTCACTGGCAGTGAGGAAATAGGGATGGGGTGTTTACAGCACCTAAATACATTAAGTCCAAACACAGTCCAAAGGAAAAAAAAATAATATTTAGTACATTATTGTATCCCTTCAGTTCACAGAAAGCGTCACCACAAGTTGTAAAGGAATGGGCATAAATTATATTATGCACAGGGGAAAAGGTCGAATTGCTTGACTTGGAGTTTCCTGGGGAGTTTTTCAGAAGCCTTCTCAGCCCCACCTGGCAGCGGACACGCAGCAGCTCACCTCCAGCAGGACTGCAGTCCCTGTGCCAGTGACTCTCCTCTGCACCCAGTCAGTTATTTCCCCCATTCTTCTCCCTCTGCACCTGATGGCAGAATGCTCCTCCTCCCAGTAGATACTTCTACCACTTGCTTTCCCCCACATAATATTAGTTTTTTAAAGAATTTTTTCCCTTTTTAAGGTTTGTGAGCATCATGATGTGCCAAGCTTTCCTACAACCTGCTCTAAGTCTGCTTAATTTTCTCTTAACTGTATGGCTTAATGACAAGTCAACAAAACCCAAGCCTGATCAAACCCAAAGGAACTCTGTGATATTCATTTGCTTCTCTGAGCTTTAGACTAGGCTCTGTAAGAATGACATTGGTTAATGAATTGATTTTTCATGGGTGTTTCTCCAAAGGATTCATAATGTAAAATAAGTCTAATTCTAGAGTATGCCAGTTTTGACCTGATGTTCTGCTGCATACATTTTTTTCCTTAACATTCTTGTATCTGAAAGCTGTTAAGTCAAAACTGCATATTATCTGCATGCTTTGTCATTATAAAAGAAATAACATGCAAACCTGTGAGATAACAGTCACTGTTTACATCTTGCCTCTGAAAGAAACTACCTTACTCACTTCAAAAGAACAGATTTCAGCTTGGATCCCTCGAACTGAGCAGCCGAAGAACTGAACGTATTTCATGTTAATGCATTTAACCAACCAAGCAACTAGTGAGGTGTTCATCCTGCTTAATGTGTTTCTATATCAGATGTCGCTAATGGAATCTAGTGGGTTTAATTCTTTCTTGCTTAAAAGCTTTTACTCATAATAGGTTTTCTGGGTATTAATGTTGTAAATTTAAATTATAATAATTAGGGAAGTTTAATGTCCTGTGCGTTTTATTGCTGTTTATAATAATGAAACCGTGTTTTGATTTTTTCCTCTGTGCAAAGTAATACCTGATAATTGTCCAATAGCTACCTAGAATCTTTCTTTGTGTAATTATTTAGGCATAAAATAGGGTGGGAAAATAAGCTATCCCATGTCTATTACGTACTGCAGCGGTACTTTTCTGACATTCAAACATCACACATGGCAGTGAAAACCCCATTGCAATCTCTTGTTTGGCATGTGCAAATCATGTGGGCAACTTGCTAAAACTGAAAGTATTGAAGAGTTAAGGAATCTACCAACAGAGAATAACACTACAGCTCATGTGTTAGACACCTAGGGAAATTATTTGTGAACGTCAGGCATTTGTTGAAATTGAGTATTTATCAAGGCAATACCTGTGCTGTTTGGAAGCATCTCTCTGGCTTACAGAAGATGTACCTACACACTGCTCACAGAGGCAGCACACCGAGGAGCTGCTCATGGCAGAGAGCAGACCCAGCCAAGCATCAGGCCCCTCTCTTTCCCTGTTCTGCTGTGCTACTGGAACAGAGAAGCTTTTCTTAGCTTAACCCAAACAGGAAATATTCTGCTGCACATAAGCTTAAAAATGAAACTGAAACTATTCCATTTTCTGACCTGTTCCAGTTTCTCACTTCAGTGTTACTCTCGGCACGTGCTTGTGTGGCTTTCAAAATCGCATTGTTTGCAACGCTTCCCCTGCATGACAGGGAGCATGGTTACCTTAACTCCACTTAAAAGGTTTTTCTTGAAAGATGGAATATCACAAGCAAATCCAAAAACTTGATAAACTCCACTAAAGCAGAGAAAAAAAGAGATACATTTAAAGCTGAAACGTATCCTTCAGTAATTTCCCTATGGCTAAGAAAGCAAATAGAGAATTCCACTCAAAAAGCCACAGGCACATGAACCTTATGATTTGCACCTGAGGAATGCTCTTCTGCTGGCATTTGAACCTTCTGATGCACTAAAGAACAAATTAACTGAGCGCTTACCGACTTACCTAAGAGCTTTACACTAGAACTGCGGACAACAAAAGGGCTACCCTCGCTTTCCAGGACTACAGCTGCTCGTGCTTTGCAGCGTGTCCCATCACACTCTCATGGCTCCATATCTAAAGCAGCTGCTCAGCCACCACCGTTTATCAGCCAGCAAACTGAGGTAACCCAAAATCGGTGCCAATTGGCCAATTATCTTCACACACCAACTTATGAGCTAACTCTGCAGCAAGCTGAACAAATGCCACAGCTCCCATTTTCAGCAACAAGCTGTGGATTCATCGCAGCAGACGCTCACAGCTCTTCCTCTCCTGTTTCACAAAACCGCATGAAGAGAAAACAGTTGACTTGGTCTTGAGAGCATCTTCCACTGGTGATACCACATCCTCTGAGGGCTGTTTGTATGTTCATCTAGAGTGCAAAATGATCTCATGAGGGCTTGAGTTAAGGGCCCAGAAATTAGGTGATTAGGATGAATCTTTCACCTCCTCCCCTCCTCCCTCCAGCAGTGTTTAGCAGCACAGGGATCTCCAGGCAGCCTTCCACTCTCCATATGCTGCCGACACACTGAGTTCACCTCAGCACTAGCAGCTGGTGCTCATTAGAAATTTCTTTCACTGGCAGCATTGAGACCTGAACTCTCTTTTCATGGTTGAAAAATCAGTTTTCCACAAGGTTTCCTAAACAAGGCTTTGGACTTCATAGTAGTTACACAGAAACTATGTGGTAGCATTTCCTAAGTGAGAACGATCGTTAATTTCTGTGACCGTACTGAAGAAAGTAGGGATAGATATTCTGGTCCTATAGAAATCTACGTAATTCATTTCATATAAGTCTAGCAAAGAAATACATGTGTGCAAACCCAGAGAAAGAAACGGAATTGGCATATGTGAAGGACAAGGCTTTGAGTTCATGTAGCCAGCTGTACAGGCTGAAGTGAAGCTCCCAGCTGAAGCTTTGTTCCTCCAGCATGACATCTATTATTTCCTATTCCATTGCACTATGGTCGCTTTCTGTGCGAGCTCAGTTAAGCAAGGTGGGGCAGATTCACTCTAGCTGTGACAGCCCGTTCTTCCCCTGACACTTGCCAGATGTTGCAGAACTCAGTGATGGAGCTCAGGCACTTCAGAGCTTTAAGCACAAAATGCTGGAGAGCAATCTGACTCGGAGAGAGACTGTTTCCTGTTGCTCGTAAAGTAATCAGGTTTTGCTTGGTTTTGGAAGGCAATCAGAGCACAGTGGGAGGTAAAGAGTGAGAATAACAGGCTGAGCAAAATTGTTATTAACTGATAGAATGTAATAAACACAGAAATAATACAGAAAACTACTGCACTAGAACTGAGGGGAAACTTGCCATGAGGGAAAGTGTCACAACATGTGTGCTGTGCAGTAACAAGACAAGATCTTACATCATTCACACACAAAAACCTCAAATATATATGTATTTTTAAGTTGCTTCCAATAACGTGGCAACATCCTCAGCAAAGCCCAGCCTGTGAAAGCAGTAGTATTGTAACAAGGTGCTGATGTTGGTGATCCTTATTTTCTGCGAATTTGTAGAGTTTAATCAAACAATACAGCAGGATTGTACTACCTCATTGGCTTAAATCAGGCATAAAGTTTAGATTTCTGCAGGCTTTCTTCACAGAAACCTATGAAAAGATTGTGATCTGATTTTGGAAAGAATAGACACTTGCAAATCTCCTATCCCATAATTCTTTCTTAATTCATCAGGGGCTTGACCTTCCCTGTCCTTGGCACAGCCACACATTGCACACGCAGGTACCACAAGATTTTCCCTGAGTGAGTTCATGTGCCTCCAAAACACGCTGTCCTGGGCCTGCCTGAGGAAGCACACAAAGGGAAAGTCACATTGCCCAGGAACGGATCCATTTGGAAAGATCCATTTGGAAGCTTCGAACAGCCATGTGCAAATTCTGATTGCTGTGTACGCAAAGAGCACTGTCATGATTTCCTTTTAGGCAACGCGCTGATGAATATATTCATGAAGATATCACACAGAGAAGTAAAGCACACCATATGGCAAAAAGCAGAAGATGCATGGGCTGTTCCCACATAAAGAAGCAGCCTACAGGCACAGGTAAAAAAATAAACAAAGAGCAAAACCGATCAGAAGCGGAAAGGAAAACAAGCCCTGAAAAAGTTAGAAACTGCTCTTTGAGTATGCATGACAGGAAAGCAAAGGAAAAAATGAGTTATCAGTCACCACAGAATGGCAACATTTAGCCTAAGAAAAAAACAAGATAAAGAACAACTCACTATAAGATAGAGGTTTTATTGAATTACTAAACTAAACTACTTTTCTCTGATATCTCCAGAGATCTAAATGAAACAAAAAGAACCACCTCAGTAAAAAAGCTATTTGTTTTTTCAGTCTTTTTCAGCTATTTGTTTTGCATTTGTAGCATCTTCTAATTTAACTGAGTTTCTTTGTCATCTCTTTGGAAGCAATCTCCTCCTGGTTCTCATCAAGCTAGCAGAGTAGGAAGACAGGCCGAGCAGGAGCCGCATTACCGCAGCGTTGAGGTGTGGGCAGAGCTGCCAGACTGCATTAGATGTGCTACCCAGTTACAGGCATCTCCTCACGAGCAGACCCTCAGCTGCATGACATCAACACTTCCTGAAATATTTCAAAAACAATCAACTTCATTGGCTGCATTAGCGCGCAGCACAGAACAGATACATTACCAAAGAAGAAACTATCCCAAGTTTGATTTATCACAGATGTGTCAATTCATTTCCCAAATGCCACTGCTGTAATACGTCTAAGAGTATCAGGCAACGAGCATGCAAGTGATTGCTCCTTTAAGTACGTTGTTTTGCTGGCAAACACATGCATTTTCGCCACAATATAATTGTCAGACCCCTCTGCACATTACCACTGTGTTTAGATGATTGGCTTCAACATTTGATATTATTACATAGGCTTTTTTTTAGCTGGTTATTCAAGAAGTTCACTTGGGTCTGGGAAAAAAAAAAACTAAAACAAGTAAAAAAACAACTAAACAATAATTTGAACTCCGCTATTCACCTGTCATGTAGCAATAAGTAAGGAGTAACCACCTTAGCTAAAATGTTTGTTTCTGCAATGAATACATTAGCGAAGGCAGGCAGGCATCTCCAAATGGTGAGCTGTGACATCCACTCCTTAAATTCTTAAGATGGGCGATTTGCATTTACGTCTGGAGCATCCTGTGTCTCTCAGTTGCCTGTAGAGATGCCCTACATTGTCGCACAGACTATTTCTGCACAGATAATATTGCTTCTATCCTTTCTACTTATGTGTCTGCAAGCCACAGAGCTTGTCACAAATGCGATATTTTATTGGCTAAGGGAAGTTCTTACAGCAGTTCTGCACTTTTTAAAAGCATCATTAAATGAACTCATAAAATATTTCTGTCTTAATCCTTCATATTTTTACTTTGAGCAAATAGTTTAAATACTGCAACATTCTTCTTTTGTAGGAGTAGCTGGAATGAAGATTTTTCAAAATAAAATGGGAATCTAGCATGCATTTTAAGGCTGATATCCATATAGTATTATACTAATGATATGTTAGTTATGCTATACTACGTTAGTTTTGCAATACTATGTTGATAACAGCACAAAATTCTCCAGCACTCAGGGAAAATAGAAACTGGTTAGTTCTCAACAACAAGTAAACTGAAAATGAACTCCATCCTTTTGAATTCTGCATATGTATGGAGGTATACTCGTCTTCCTAATTACCTTCCATCTTACATCAGCAACATACAGATTTTTCGTTAACTGATACAAGCAACAAGCAAGTGCACATTGAAACGATTATAAATTTTACATGCTGCTGACGTGGATATACGTAGGGAAACACATGCAAACGTGCTACATACAGTCACTACTTCTCTGAAGTCAGCTAGAAATATACGTTATTCTAAGTTACACAGTAAGCTAGAGCAGCAACTGGAGGCATTTGCACTTCATTAAAGACACCAGATAGACATTCTGCCTGGCTGCACTCAGACTACATATTCTTTATCATCCTTAGCCCATTGTGGTCAATGACAGAATTGCAGATTCTATAATCCTCAAACAATAAGCATCAAGGACTAGAATCCAGCTATGGTTGATGTTTTTCCTTCAATAGCACAAGAAATGCAAAAATAAATAAAAATCAGCACGAACAGCAGTACAGCACAAAGGGAAATAACTGGTTTGTTTGTTTGTTTGATTTTGTTTTGTTTTTTTTTGACTATAGGCTGAAGCATTCAGATTTGTTAGAATGTGTGTTTTCTGAAAACAAAGCCAGATAACAATAGTGCAGTTGCATTTTGGTGGAACTTTGAATTCTTCAACATAATCTAGTAATTTGTCTGTATGATAAGCTAGGGAAGACTTTTAATCTACATAGAAAACATCGAAAACAGCAAATCAAACTGTTAAACCACGAAGGGGCAGTTTTTACAAGCAGATTCCCTCCGTTTCCGTTTTTCCTTCCACCCCTCCCATCTCTTCCCCCCCATCCCAAGCAACAACTGCAGCCTTTTGAAGAAAGGGTTTTTGCACAGATCCATTTTAACTCGAAACAGCCTCAGCTAAGTTGAAATTAATGGTAACTAATTACTATTAATCACCTAGTAATTAGTTATTTATCTATATTTCTAGGGGTTGTGGGAAGAGCAGAGAGCACACAGCTCTGAGGAGGAAATGGAGGTGGACAACACATACAGGAGGAGCAGAGGATGAGTAGAAGCTGGCAGGGAAGCATGGTCATGAGAGCTTAAACGAACAGGAGCAGATTAAGGAAACAGAAGGAAAAGATGAAGGAAGAGATGGTGAGATAGAAAATGTAGCATTTCCTTGAAAAAAACCTCATTGAAATAACAATATTGTTAGTACTTTAAAAAGGACGAAATCATATCAGTTAATGCCCAAATAAAGTTATGGTCTTATTGGTCTCGTGAAAATAGTAGCTGCAGATCCTACAGTGATGTTTTATTTGTGTTGTTGGGAAATAGAACAGATTTCATAACGCCATTTTCTCATAACTGACAGAAAGATTAAATGATGAAGAAAAATTTAAAGCATGCCAAACGAGATCTAATACCTATGATTCTTTGTTATTTCCCCAGCTATTTCTCTTAATGGAGGGATCTCATCAGCCTCCTCGAGGGTTCCTGAACACTGTCTGGACCACACAACAGCCCTTCAACAACATCTAACAGATTTTCTACTTACTGTATGCAGAATGTTTCTTTTAGGAACTGTTCCTAAACCTGGTTCTGTTTCAAGTTTACTGGAGACTTGGATTTTCTGTGGGAAAAATTCTACACCAGTTCTCCTGAGGAGTCTCAGGAGGTTTTTTTGATCTCCTATTTCTCTCCCTATTTCCAAATACTCGATCACTGCCTCCTTCCTATTGATCAAAAACATTCTGTCTCCTTAAAACTCTCGATCAATACATTGCCTCCAGTTTTGAGGACTGCACCCTGCACCTTGCTTAGTGGTTCCACCACTACAGGTGCCTTCACATCTCCCACCTAATGAAGAAACTGTACTTGGACAAGCAGAGACAGCACTAAACAGCACTGGGTGCTCTTTACCCACACTGTCCCTCAAGGTTACAAGCCTTGGCCCTAATGGTGCCCAGTGAGGCTGCTGGATGCAGCACTGCCACCACCGTCCTCTCATTTGCTTGCCCACGCTCCTGAGCTGCTAGCTTTTTCCCCAGGAGAGACCACAACAACAGACAGTCCACCTACGCCTTCCCACACCTGGAGTATTTTCAGGAACGGATTTTTTTTTCTGATAAATTGAAGTAATAAACCTCACTTTTCCAAGCGACTTTCCTCAAAAAAAAAAAAAAAAAAAAAATTTCAGAAAGCATTAAACAGAACGAGTTAATCACTTGGAAAATTTAAGTCTACCTTTTTCTGGAAAGGATTTCAAGAATCAGCCTGGCTGGTGTGCCTTCAGCAGTACTTTTGTTTTTTTCCACCAGTGTCTGATATCACAATTCTATGTGCATTAAATAGCAGCTGGCTGCTGCAGATAACTGCTGGTGCAGTGAGGAATTCTGTTGCATGAATAATCAGATCAGATTCCAACTATTTTCTTAATTACCTGTATTTCTGTACTGTTCACATCCAGTTTGTTGCTACTGAATGTGTCCAGAATTGCTCAAAGACCCTTCAAAAAAAAGAGTAAATTGTATTCAGTTACCCAGAAACCAAACGCTGTTTTTTTTGAAATAATTATTTTCACAGAAATTTAATGATTTAACTTGCAAATTAATACACCAGTAACACTTATTTTCTTTAGAAAAACATTTTTTTTCTGATTCTGCTGGGATTACAAGAGTTTACCTGACAGACTTGGGACCTTTTCAAGAGGAAGAGTTGGTCTAGATCTATAGATCTATCTCCTTCCATGAAAACACTGATCTAAACTATTGTTAAAAGAAGCACTAGCCAGTGCCAGACCATCAATTTTCTTCTACCTGTATTCCTGGTAAAAATCAAGCTTATTTGTACAAGACCATTCATAATTCCACCCTCAGAAATAAATTGGGAAGTTAATAGAAATGTGAAGATGTTAAAATGCATGTAACAATGAGGGAAAAAATGACAAAATGATCAGTGTGTAGCTGTCTTTCTCCTGGCTCAGATAAAATACAACTTATTTATAACGTCAGTCATTTTGCTTTACCATGTCCTTTGAAAAACTGAGTTCTTCTTGGCAATGTGCAATTCAGTCATGATAATGCCATTTCAAAAGCACAGGCACTGTTTGAAGCCTCCCAAGTAAAAAAGAAAAGCATTACACATTCACAAAGAACATACTGCTCCATTTTCATCAGTCAAAATGATGAGAGGAAAATGGTTAGAGTCCTAAATATGGCTCATTGCATTTTTCTTTTCATTGTGCTTTGAAGTTATCTGTTACAGTGCTTGCCACCTTATGAGAAATTAGGAATATATACATTCATCATGCTTGGAGGTTGAAGTCAAGACAGAACAAATACTACATCATGAAGGGCGCAGCAAGCTTCTAGAATGTAAAAAATTCCATTTTGGGTCTATGTTTTTTCACAGAAGAGACTGTTATTCTGATCTAAGGATCTCAGGCAAAAGAGAAGCATTTAATTATCTTTTATATTATGGTCAAATTCATCAGTACTGGAATATCTAGCATTAGGCTATATGAAATGTCAGTAGAAAAACAGTGCTAATTAATGAAGAGGAAAGAGATTATCAGCAGTAAATCAGTCCCTTATGGGTACATCGGTGAACTGAGTGCTCCAGACCTGACTTCTCCTCCTGCATAATCAAAACTCAAGACAGCACTAGTCTGCTGGAAGTGGTTTTATGCCAGCTGCCACACCAAGGGGATGCAGTCTCCATGCTGCCATTTCGCTCCTTGAAGCAGCCTGCTTTAGAAAAGCCTGCTTCTGAGACTGCTGGAGACTGAAAGCCAGTCCAAATGAAACCCAACAAAACTCAGATGCTGAAGTTCTCTTACTTCCTAGACAACACCTGAAAGATTGTTGGGGGAAAGACAGTGAGAATTTTTAAGTTGCATGTTTTGCTGGAGGTGTTTCGCACAGACTTGTGTTGTGCAAACAACACTACTTTTGACAATAGATCAAAGAGTACAGTTGAACAGAACAAAAATAATCTTGTCCTCATAGAAATAATGAGTGAGCCAGTGAACTTCTCAGGCTTTACTTTCTTCATTGTTCACTCCAAACACTCTTAAGTGTTGACTGTTGATTCCTTCAGTAATTCCAGTTGTCTGCTTCCACACCCTGCTGAAGAATTATGGCCAGTACAATTTCTCCTCTCATACTCTAACAGATCCATGCTTTTGCAGGCTGTTCTGGCTGAAGGACTCATTAATTATTCACTTATTCTTCCTCATTGTTTTGTTACTTTGTTTTCTACATGCTTATTTTCCATCAGCTATTTCCAACTTCGATAGGCAATACTTGGCCACACGATTTACAATCACGTATGTTACGGTAGTCCAAAGCAAGCGTACTGCAAAATTGAAATCTCATATTCTGTTCCTGCAGCCATCTGTACCTTTCCTTTCTTAAAAATCAAAGTCTCCTTGGTAGGAGAAGGGAGAGTAGGTAAATTTAGAACTCCACCTTCTTGTTTTGCAAACAAGGTATATTGCATAAACATGTAAACCGTTCAGGTTTATGGAGATTTTTCCTGGACAAAGAATCACAAAATTGTAGGGGTTAGAAGGCACCTCCAGAGATCATCGAGTCCAACCACCCTGCCAGAGCACATTCCCTACAGCAGGTCACACAGGTGGGCGTCAGACGGGCCTGGAATATCTCCAGGGAAGGAGACTCCACCACCTCCCTGGGCAGCCTGTGCCAGTGCTCCGCCACCAGCACTGTGAAGAAGTTCTTCCGCATGTTGGTGCGGAACTTCCTGTGCTCCAGTTTGTGGCCATTGCCCCTTGTCCTGTCCCCACGGACCACTAAAAAGAGGCTGTCCATGTCCATTTGCCTCCCACACTTTAGGTATTTGTAGACATTGATCAGATCCCCTCTCAGTCTTTTCTCAAGGCTGAACAGAGCCAGATTACCCAGCCTTTCCTCACAGGGGAGATGCTCCAGGCCCTTTACCACCTTTGTTCCCTCCGCTGGACTCTTTCCAGGAGGTCCCTGTCTTTTTTGTACTGGGGAGCCCAGAACTAGATACAGTCAATCAAGAAATAACAGTGCCACAATGAAATTATTAATAAAATAATCCTTATTTCTCAGTGGTTACATACACTGAGATACCATTGCCTGTGTTACTTTTAGGTCAACACCGAGAGTAATATGAGCTTCCCAATTTTACGTTGTTTGATGTCAGTATTAGATTAATGATATACATTAGTAAAGGTCAACTGAGGCCAAAATTTCCTTTTTCTCCCTCCCCTTCTCCCTTTTGAATTCAGGGATAAAAATGACATCCTATCCTAAATAACCTGACACTACCATGAGAAAAGAAAGATAAAGTTCTCCATTTTTAATTTATTCTATTACATTCTTGTTAAAATTGTCTCTTTGTAGTTCACAATAACTAATACTTTTTTTTTTTTTTTTTTTTTTTGGAAATTACACTAGTGGCAAATGCTAATTTTTTATTTTCATTTTCATTATTTTCATTTTGTAGAAGCTCCCCAAACAGAAACTGCCTGTCTTTCTGTAGAACCATAGGATACCCAGCGCTGGAAACGACCCACAAGGATTGTCAAGTCCAACTCCTGAGGAAGGGACTTCCTTTTCATTTCTTCTGTGTCCCATTCCCATTTCTCTTCAGTATTAGAAAAATGGGAAAAAAATATGAGAACACATGGGGAGGAATACCCACACCTTGAAAACACTGTTACATAAAGGAAAACAATAATGCATAGTTTGGAAAAGTGAGAAGCTGTATTTGTTAAATGATAACTATCTGTTAAATGTGTGTGTGTACATATATATATTTCAAATTTTCATTCCACACAACCTTTCATCAAAAAAACCCTTAATTAATGGGAACACCCACACAAGCCATCAGTACATCCTCATCTACTTCAGGTTCTTCATTATGATGATCCAGTAGCTTTTTGTTTAATATTTCAATCAACTTTTTTTTTTCAATATTTTTCATTTTTGTAGCTTTCTAGTTTCTGCCATAAAGAACTAGAAGTATTATAAAGGTGTTTAAGACTGTTTTCATAGCTTTTCTGTAAGGAATAAATTAGAAATCACCTTATAAATGCCTGTAAGTACATCAAGTATACTTAGAGTTACTCCCTTACTAAATAAAATATTGATAATTTTTGTTAAATTCCTAAGTGTGTGTTTGTTTGTTTTAAAAAAAAAATAGATTTTTTTCTAACTAAACAGCACACATGACATACAGCATTATTATCATTTTTCCTGGAGCTTGGCATTTTTCAGGATCAACGGTCGCACTCAAAGATAGCTGATGTATAAGAACAGTGTTGAAAATATTTTTAAGAAGGAATGTGACTCAGTGCCATCCTAATTCATTTTTCCTCATTACAAGTCCAGACTAGTTAATGAACTCCCACTTTTTATTTGCATTCAAGACTAGATCCTCAGTTGTTATAGATCAGGTTGATATCACCTAGAGTGACAAGAACTATGTCACTTCATGCCTTGTCAAGAGATTTAGCTCCTATGTTTTCATGTTTTTTTTTTTTTTAAATGGGAAGAAAAATCCATATAGTATTTGTATTATAATGAATGTGGCTTCTATATGTAAAATGAGTATAATACGTATATATTGACAATATTGCATCATTTTCAAGGAAGACTGAAAACAAAACTGCATAATACAAACGCAGTCACAAACCAGAATGGTCCCCCCCCCCTTTTTTTTTTTTTAAGTGAAACTTCTCCTCCTATCTTTACTACCAAGTTCAGACACTTTGCTGCTTAGTAAAATCATTTGTGACATTTCCCTGTAGACAAAATCAGAATATTATTGGCTTATCACACCACCCAAAGCTCTGTTTTAAGCAAGAGAAACACGTCTAGCTCCTTCTTGTCTACATGCTACACAAACCTCTCTCCTGCTGGGTAAATTAGGAGTTCCTAAAATTGCTGTATTATTGATGGCAGAATAATAATTTAGAGTCATTTACATAGCTCATATAATGTGGCTCTATCTTGTAAATGGCGTGTCACTGCAATGCACAGCTCTGAGCGTACAGCCAGGAAGCCCGTCAGGTACAATCATGAATCTTGGCTCCCTTGACACCGAGGTTGCTGTTACTTCTCTCAAATTGCCTTTTAATTGGAGGGTAATGTTCAAGTATGCATAATGCTCCAATTTCAGCGCAAAAGAATATATTCATGTATTTGCTACCACTGGAAGTTTTCATTAAGGGCTGTGTAATATGTCTATTCCTGTTTTCAAACTCATAATATTTTAATAGGTGCTTGTGCTGCGTTCTGGCACCTCTGCTGCTGGAAGAGGTGCGATCCTTCCAGACCCCAGACATGCACTGGAAAGCATGGGTAGTTCTTGGTATGGGTAATTCAGGCAGCAAGGAACAGCCCTCTCTAGAACTAGGCTTCCATAGTAATAAGTGTAAAACAGGTCATAAAACTTTCAAAGAATGTCACTTACGTTTTAATGATTAATATTTTTCTTCCTGCAGTGAATAGCAAACCCTAAGCCAACATCTGTTGGGAGTAAGTTCTAGAGTACAAACAAGTGGATCTCAACGATGGTCCTTCATACTGAACTGTCGAGTTAGTAATCTGTTAACATACCTGTGATACCCAAAAAACATCTGTTTGCTGCTTAGCAAAAAATCTTTGCCATAACAGTTGTTTTCATGATCATTCTATGGGGTATTTTAAATATTCATGGGTTGCTCTGAATGTAATGCCTCCTATTTATTTCCATGGAAACTACAACAGATACAAAGAGCACAATAACACTACTTGATAGAGCAAATTCTCAGCTACAAAGCAGTATCTTTCAACATAGGCACCACCATTAGCTATGCATTTTCACCAGCAATGAACTAGAGCCTGCAAACCACACTCATAATAATCTGCATGGCTGTCCCAAATGTGGTTTGCCTTTCATGTCACCATCACCACTGCTGACATGCACTGCCTCACTGTGCTCACAGCCACTGTTTGGTCTCCATGGGCACTCAGCAAGCGTCATGAATGTCAACGGGTGCCATTGGTTCCGCACGGAGGAATTCAGTGCCACCCTCTGCTCCATCCGCACGCCCACGTCAGGCGCCATGGGGTCAGTGCCCCTCTGCTGCCATCTGGCACACGGCCACAGCAGGGAACAGGGGATGGGTGGGAAGGTCCAGCCTCTGCTGCCATCCCACCAACATCTGCCTCTGGAGTCGTGGGCCAACATAACAATATAGAAGGTATTACTTCCAGAACAGCTCTCATATATACCATGTGTAGATAGAATGTAAGTATATACAGATACGTATAACCCTAATATATATACACACACTTCTGGAACACAAAATATCCTAATAAACTGAAATTAATAGCTAAGCCATGATGAAGGGAATTACATACACAGTTCAATTGTTCCAAGAGGAAAATCAAGGAAACAAAACCACCACCAACAAAAAAACCTCCGAACATCTTCCAACTAGCAGAATTATCTCCTTCTACAGAAGAATTACATCCATTAGCAGTGCCGGGATTTTATTTTTTTGCTCCACTAACAGCAATGAAGAGCTGTCAGGCATGCTTGGTATCATGACCTACAGACACTGCTCGTGACCAAGTGGCATAAACTACAAGAACGGGAAAGCAGGAAATTCTGGGCCAACTCCTCCCACATCTGTAGCATACAAAGGAGATCTAAGATCCAGCAGACAGACATCTCAATACCTCTGGCAAAGAACATGGCTGGTAAACCATGTTAGATGGGTACTGCCATCTTTGTCAAGTACTTGAGTCAAGTAGATGACAGCAAGATCCGTGAGATAAGTGTGTAAATTCCCTGACTTAGAATAAAGGAAGCCATCCACTGGGACTAAGCTTTTGGGCCATATTAGGAAGCTGGAGGTTGGAAGCAATTGCCCTAGCCTGGAATGAACTGTGTGTCCTAGCTGCTGAGAGCCAGTGACCTCCAGTTCCTGGCACACCTCTGACTGAAAGACTTGGGCCAGTTCTTGCCTTCCCAGTAAAACAGGAGCAAGAATGCCCGAAGGACTGCATGCACTGAGGCTAAACACTCGAGAAGGCCTAGACCAAGAGATCCTCCCATACCTGCACAGCTACTCTCACCCTGCACCCTAGACAGATCTGAGTCTTCCCACTGCAGACCCAGGAAAAATACAAAAGGAAAAAAAAAAAGAAATTCAACAGTTACTTGTGCCTCCCTGATTACTACAGATTATTTTCTAAACTGCGAATATATCCCAATAATACATTGTTTTCTGTTCTGGTCAGTGCCTTGCTTCATTTCAAGGAGATATGTCAAATATTTGTCATCGTTAAGAAAGGATTTGCTTAAATAAATACCAACTCCGGAGTCTCCGTACAGCTTGCCTGCTCACCACAGCTAAGACAGAACGTTGGAACGCATTGACTTCATTTGTGCTTGTCAAAATACAAATAAGTATGATTACGTTTCGCTGTATTATGTTGCTAATCAGTGTATTCGAGATGGCTGCATGCATATTGTAATAAACTCCAATTCATTATGTACGTGCATGAACTGCATTAAGTCAATACATTGCTTAATTGTGTAGGCAGGAACTTGCCTGTTATTACACGTGTTGCAACAGTTCTGTGATAGAAATAGTTTTCAATTTGAATCTTTCTGTAATATGTTAGATTAACAAAGCACTACAATCCCATAAAAGACAGCAGTACACTGGGATTAATTTCCTAAACTAATATTTTCCTTTCATTAGCAAAACACTGTATTAACATTTAAATACATTGTTTCATCTGAGTATCAGAACGCTGCTCTATTTACTCCTTTTCTTTTGTACTCATCTTCTTCTGTACGCTTAGCAAAAATCAATTCATTTTCAACAAAACCCTAACTGCAGCAATTAGCATTCTAAAGATAAGGATATTCCATTCCTCAGGAGAAGCTGAGGCATATTATGTTAATTTGTTTGTCTATCTCTATATAGGGACACTTGCCTTTAATTAAGTAGATAAGACAAGTTTTAACGAACTCTTTATAAAATACAGAAGTTGTGATTTAGTTTTAATAAGAAAAAATTTAACACTCAGTGCATCTTCACAGTGTTATTTAGTTCAGATGCTGCAATAACTCCTCATTTGAGGTGACTACAATTATGCAATCTGCTTATTTACGTGAAA
Organism: Crax fasciolata; assembly: GCA_028564985.1. Classification (NCBI taxonomy): domain Eukaryota; kingdom Metazoa; phylum Chordata; class Aves; order Galliformes; family Cracidae; genus Crax; species Crax fasciolata. The sequence continues at coordinate 1,535,412 of JAOWBO010000081.1, forward strand.
CTTAGAGGAATTTTATCCCTTTTCAGAAAGGGAATCTAAGCTCTCAAGCCTGAGATGATGAACGCACATAAATTGTGTGCTGGCTTTTGGAACCAGGGAGCACACAACCCACATTCTGTGCAGGGAAAAGCAAGTACAGCGAGGGCACTGCCATTTCTGCCCTAACAACAGCTCTTGGCTCTCAGCAGAACTGGCCAGTTTGAATGCAGCACAAAACTCATTCCAGTTCCATATTTCATTAATTCTAGTATCATAAGTCTCTGAAGGATTGTGCTGTACTTTATGGACAGGACATGACAGGAACACATACTATCGATTCTAGTGCTTATTGACATGCGATCTCAGTTTTATATTTCAGAAGGGTCCCCAAGCCGTGAGTCAGCCCAAATGTCGAAGGCACATTCTGAAATTCTGGGCCCTACCACTGCCTCCAGACAAATCTGCAGAGCAGAGCATCACATGAGGAGATGATTTTCTATCAAATTAGCGATAGTGAAAAAGGCCACTTCCTTGAGAGGGACTGAGCAAACATACAGCTTGTTTTTGCTGTGGCATCATGAGAGAAAGAAGCTTCACCTCTGAGACAAGCAAAGGTTTATGTCTTTTGGCAGGTCTGATCACTTTGGAAGTGGAAAGCATATAACACCTCAGCAGTGCCTCAGAGATGCCAGTTCTTTCCCACATCTCACAAATAACCCTGTGTATTACTCAGTCTCGCAGCGGCTCACCTTTTCAGGATGATTTTACCAGCAGGACAGTTGCTATAGCTATTTGGCAAGCTGCTCCAAATCTCTCAGGGCTTTAAAATGCTCTCAGTGTTTCTGAATCCAGTGCTCCTACATAGATTACCATTGAGCATTCCATTTAGGTTTTTAAAAACAAACTCTGGCAGATACTGATCTTTTCTAACGTTAGGTTCCTCAGTAGAGTGGTAGGAGGGAGTAACCTGATTTGGCATATGGTTAGTTCTTTTCCAATATGCCACAGGGGACTAGCTGAGACCATCTTATGGGACATTATGACCACATTCAGTAAGGGCAAATTATTAAAAAAAAGAAAGAAAAAGAAAAAAGAAAAAAAAGAAAAAGAAGTGGAAGTCTGCCCAGTGGAGTTCTGGATGCCCCATCTCTGAAGGCATTCAAGGCCAGGCTGGATGGGGCCTGGGCAGCCTGCTCCAGTGGCTGGCAAACCTGCCCGTGGTGGGGGATTGGAACCAGACCGCCAAGGTCCCTTCCAACCCAGCCCATTCTTTAGAATGGGAAGACAACAATCAATATTTTGTTTTGTACATTTGCACCTAAATGTTCGCTTGCACTGCTAGCTTACATATTAAACTACACATTAAACTAGAATACTTTCCAACTAAAAAAAAATTTAAAGAATGATTTTTCTATTAGAGATGTTTGTTTAAAGAAAAAATGCATAAAATACCTTCATTTGAATGTTTATTTAAAGTCATTCAAATTTACTCAACAGGTTGAAGAAAAAGCAAAAATTTTTCAGAGACTAGTAGGGTGTATATTTTTGCCCAGTTATAAGTTACACATATTTGTATCTCTTTATTATATTTGTTTTTATTCAACCTTCTTTGGTGTGGAAAAATAAAACATCTAAGGATCTGTAAGCGCAGCTTGTCTGGTGTATCCATCAAAACAAATCATCTGCAAATAAAGAGCTAGAAATAAAGAAACTTGCTGCTGTAGAAAATATTTATTTTTACTTTTCTCCAGGAAGTTTGAATTTAGCTTACCAAAAAACAAACAAAAAAAACCCAATCAACCAACAAAAAAAACCCATATATCAAAAAATGCATATAATCCTAATTCACGGATAATCTCTGCCAGCTGGACTCAGAACAATTTTTGCTGTATTCAAAATACAGCAAACTACAAACATTTTTTTCTTTCCTGTTAAGGAAAAAAAAAAAAGGCAAAAAAAAAATACCCAACAAACTAACACTAAGAAAAGGAGTATTCTTAAGATTCAGTTGGTTAACTTACTAAAATATTTCCAACTGTTAAACATCAAACTCCTCTTTGAGTACTATAGCTGTTAGAAAATTTTGAGTCCTTCAAATTTCCTTGTGTTTGATTTCAACAAAACATCCAAGTACAACAGCCTAGTCAAGCCAGGACACGACTTCCATCTCACAGGTGCACATTACAATGGTGCACATGAGCTCACTACCAAAAACTGAGACAGCCAACAGAACTTTTGAAGTTTATCTGCATCTGCAGAAATTAAAATAATTTTAAAAAGTAATTTACATATTGATTTGTTGTTTTGAGTTCAGCAGGACATTTGAGTTAGCAAGACTGACCTCTCTTTTTCTACACTACATTTCACAGACTGAGTGAACTCACACTATTTGTTACCGCAGTGATCGTTACAAGCCAATTTTTAAAACAATAAGTTCCTTTCTTAATTATTAATTAAATTAAATCATTTTAGCTTTGAAAATTCAAATAGAAGTTCTAATTATCTTTAAACAATTGAGTCTGTCTGGTGACTTAAATGGAGCCTGGAGTGCACCTCAAAACTACACCTATTACCCCATCAGTCCCAACAACTTGACTTCTAACAAGTTCTTGCATGGATTGCTTCTTAATAGAAGACCCTGTAGGCACGTTGTCCCACACCAGATTAGCACATCTCTGCATTGCTGAAAGGGAGCTGAGAATACATTGCTCTCTTACCTGCTTCTGCCAAGGATGGGGAAAGCTGGGCAGCAGGACAGAATCTAGGCCCCCCCATCTACATGCATTCATGTGGGTAAGACTGAGAAGAGTCTGCACAAATATGCACTTCTGGTATCGTGTGCAGTGAGCCACAACACGTTTCTCCGTCCCAGGAATTTCCCCTGAACAAGCACAGAAACACTCCACTCCTCCCAGACTTTTAGTTCCACGTCTGAAATGCGGCACAATTTTGAGAGCACTTCACATAGCCAATTTACTAAAACTTTGGCCTTTGTTTCTGGGAGGGGGAGAAAAACAGCCTTCATTTTCCCCCTTCTATCAGGAAAGGATGGTGCCAGCTGCTGGCCCTGGTGCCTGCACACAGCCCCGCTCCACAGCCGTGCCCAGGCACTGCCCCTGCAGCGGCAGCGACCGCAGGGCCGGGCTCACACCCTGCTCACAGCTCCAGCTCGCTGCTCCTGGACAGAGAGACAGCAGACACCCACCAGCACGATGCTCTGAGCTCCTCTGGTCAGCAGCTAGGCCAGGTCAGCCCTACTGATAACACAGCATGGGGTCACTGATTTACTTTCTTGGTGTTTTTTTTTTTTGTTTGTTTGTTTTGGAAGGACTCGGGGTCTTTTGCATGGTCAGATCCAGCTGACAGTCTATTTACACATCCAAATTCCTCCCAACCAAACTCCTTGCTGTAAGCTCTGAAGATACTGAAGCAACCATTGCATTGAAAAGCGTTAAATAATAGAACAAGTAGGAAAATGAGAATAGGTAATTTTCTCAGTGCACAGCGGTCTCCAGTGAAGTTTCACACTACCCTGGACTGAGTCTTCTGATATTTAATTTGACTGCGATGTCACAGAAACACATTGAATAGCAAAGTGGCAAAATTTGTTGGTGGCAAAAAGCTACTCAGAGTATAAAAGATGAGAGCAGACTGTAAAGAATTCTGGAAAGACCTTGTGACACTGAGCAGCTTTGTGTCAAAAGGCAGATCAAATTCAAGGTAGAATAATATGGCACAGTCATTATAAATCTATCCTAACTTCAGAAGTAAAATTAAGGGCTTTGAGTTGATCTTTAGCAGGAAAGCAGTCCTGGGATCGTGATAGATAACCCCAGGAAACATCACTAAAGAGCTCAACAGCAAGAGCAAATCAGATCTTAGAAGTTACAAGGTGACAAAGAAAACAACAACAACAACAACCAAAACAAAACAGAGAACCACACACAGAGAACTTTGGAGCACTGCATAATGTAGTTTGGTTCTCCAATCTCAAAAATGGTTGAGCAGGTCTTGAAAAGGTTCAGAGAAAAATGACATGGATGATCATAGCTTAGGAACAACAGGCCTCCAAGGAGCAGATCTGATTATGACCCTTCAGCCTGGAAGGAAGGCAAGTGAGGGGACACGAGACAGACCCGGCACGAGATGCACTTCAACAAACTTAGAAGAGCACTGTCAGAGGGGATGAAAAAAAGCTTGAAGCCTGTATCTTAAACTGTTTTATACTATAAGCTGCTGTGCACACCCCTGAGCTACAAATGCCACTGAAAATCCAGATAAAATTCCAGGAGTATTTTTTACAACAAATGCTTCATTCGCTGCCTCTGTGCTTATTCTTTCTAATCCCTCTCCATGTAACAGTGGTGTGCCCTGTAGAGTCCGTAAGAGGCAGAGAGAGCATCTGCTACATTTCTGCAATTCTTCTATCATTTGAGAAGCTTTAGGAATTTTTCTTGCAAATTAGGTACATCAAGATTACAGAAATGTCTGGGAAGAAGCATCACTACTGGGCCAGGGGGCAAAAGCCGTTTAGCAAGGCACAACACAACAGTTAGGAGAAAAAAATGAGGAATATATTTTTTAACAGCAGCCAGCGAGGAATTTTCAAGCAGGCAGGTTGTAATTACCTGACTGAAATTACACCATGCCATTGCAGCTTTCACCTCTGCTCTGGATAAGAAGTGCTGAAGGATCTGTTGGATGGCGGCAGATGGTCAGCCCCCAGCTTTATACCTCACTCAAAAGCGTGGGGGGCAGAGACGTCTGCTCAGCGTTTAAAAATCTCATTGGTCTTACCTGTGGTTTGGTAAGATTTTTAAGCTTTCACTTTTCATCGATTTGTTCTTAATAGCCAGAAAAAGAGAGTTTCCATAAAAACGATTGGCGGTAGAGTGCAGATGAGTCATCTCTCCACAGCATAAAAATAGCATTGACAGAAAGAATGCAAAGATTGTGAAACATTTGTGTGCTAACACTATGTTAAAAACCCTTGAGAAATAAAAAAAGAAACTGGAAATTCTGATGAATGTTCAATCAGAATATGATGACGTCTGTTCATATTTTATGTAAATATATCCAGAATATAAATGGAAAGGATTTTCACCAGGCTAAAAGAAGGCTTCATTCAGCCACAGCGATGAGTTGCAAATAAAATAATTTTACGTTGCAATTCATACGCTGGACACGGGGCATGTGTGTATATGTTACCACAAAAACAAACCAATACACCACAGTGATTCTCCCATCTTTTATTCTTTATCACAGAATAAGCTTCACTGTGATCTTACCAGATAGATACTTTGACTTCACATTTGCTTAAAAGATTTCAAAAGCAGCTCAAGTTGCTGTACTGTGAAGGATGGGAAACCTTCAAAATAGCATTAGAGCATGGATTAGTGTGGAACAAAGCTGAAATTTCCACTTGACCTCTGCTTGCTTCTGCTTTTACTGAAGCTACGGCTTCTATCACCAGCATGAAGGCCATAAATGAACTGAACATACAGCCCAAGCAAACTGCAGACTCCTCACACGCTGCATGCCGTACTTCGTAGTAAGAGACACACAGCCCTCACTGTTGTCTTAATCTGGAAGGAACCCACTTGGGAAGGGCTCAGTCACAAAAGCCAGTTTATTGAGCGCCTTGTCTGTTCAAATCCAGCACTCACCAAGGCACAGAGTAGTAGCTGTAGATAAAAGAAACGTTGTTACAGGCTTCATTGGGCAACCTCCACATGAACACTACAGACATTGGAGTATGGTTACCACCAGCCCAAAGACATCCTCAGGCACTGAGCACATCACCCCCATGTCTGTATGCTGCATCTTCCCAGGTGGTACCAACGTACCACACACCAGAAAAGCACAGGTCCTGACTCCCAGGGGTAAGCAAAATAAGTGAAATAAGCCGTCCTCACCAGCTGAAGGGGAGCCTGGCAGCAGGCAGTGCTCAGGCAGTGCTGTCCTCTCCGTACACGTTCACAAAGCGCAGACAGAACCCACTTGTAACCCAGCAGCTGCCTGCTGCTTGTGGCATCAGTGCGAGTGTTCAGAGAAAGGATTTGGCCAACGTACTTCTCGATTAACCTTCATCTTTAAAAGCATGTTATGTAATACAGTTTGCTACAAGTCTGAGCTGAATTTTAATTCATTTTTGTTCTTCAAGTGCAACAGGGGTTCTACAAAGTAGTGAATACTTTCAGGTTTGAAACAAATATTTGATTTCTGAGTAGAAATTAAAACCAAAAAGAAAAACTAAAAGATGACACTTCTGTGCCTCCTGTACAAACAGAAACCAAAGCATTAACGTACAGCTCTAAAAATCCACTATATCCAACAGTAACACCTAGAAAAAGTCTAGGAAGCATCCTCAGGACTTCATTCCACTGAGCCCCTTAAAAAAATAAGTGCTGTCTCTGATATGCACAATATAAACCTAAGAACACAGATCTGGAAGGCAAACTACTATTTTTTCTACTCTGTTATAAAATATCCATAGCATATATAAAAATCCTGAAGTAAGCACATTCTTGTTTGCAGCATCTAAGATCAGTAGTCGAAAAACGGACCAAAGATCTCTCCCAACTTCATCACATCGAGGCAATTTTGTATCATAAGTTTATTGGTGAAAATATGAATTTGGATTTCCTCCCGTTTTTAAAAGATTGTACAGACTAAAAATGATCATAGCAGCCTTCTAGACTTGCTGAAGAGGCAAGATCAGAAAGCGATACACAGCAATGGTCTCCATTAATCTCCCACATTACCCCATGCTTTATCCTTCGCTCCTGCTTCACTCATCCTTCTGCTCCCAGAGGTGATGACTCAGCCGAGTTTGCGTTCTTTGTGAAAAACTGCTCCCCCTCTGACTAACCAAGCATCAGACTTTTATTCCAATCTTTATACATAGCGCACAGGAAATTCCATCCCATTTTCAGCAGAAATAGCTGTGTGGCTATCATAAATACACTTCCATCAGCACTGCAGCTCAGATCAGAAGTGCATACGGATGCAGATTTACCCCGTTCCTGTGCTGTGATTTCCTCCACAACACAGTTTCAGGGCACAAATGTGATTTCTTTTGGATGAAACTCAAGTGGAAGGTGCGCTCCACACGTACCCAGCACACCCCACAGCCCACAGGCATCCCTAAATAGGACTAGAGCAGGGCAAAATGAAAACCTTTGCAATGCAGAGGTGGGGCCTCAGCTCCAGCTGCTGTGCTGCCAACCAGCTCCTTTGGGTCCTGCCTGCTTGCTGACACATGGACAGATGGCGTGCCATGACCTAAGGGGAGCACTGGAGCAGTCTGTGACTCTCCTTGGGGCTGGCCTTCTACATGTCCCAGCCCTGCAGACACCTTGCTTTTACTGCATATTCATACTCTATACACAACCTGAAAAAATATTTTCTCTGAATGGCCAACATTCAGCCCCTACACAGCATGAACGGCGTTTTGCTCCCATTCAGGAGACACTCCTTTGAGGAGCTTTGAGGCAGACCATGTAAGAGCAGTCTTTCAGATTTCACTTCCTTCTGTAGCTCTGGCAGAGGTCACTTTTTACTGTCTGACATTGCCACCAAAATCATCTGTCATTAGTTTAAGTTCTCAAAATGAGTATCATTTCAGCGTCTTTTCAGCCGACACTCTCCTTCCTACTTCACTGGATATTCACAAGATAAAGAATAGTTATCAAAATCCAGTCACACACTTGTAAATGAAATACCTCTGGAACAAGAGTGGACTATTTGCTATGAAAAAAACACTCCTTATGAGAATCAGAGCGTGCATTTGTGTGTGTACAAGTGCACATTCTAAAAAGACAGTAACTTCTCAAAAACAGTAACATTCTCTGCAGAACACACTCTAGCATTGTTTTCTGATAGCTAGCTACCTTGCAAAATAAATTGTTTTTCAGGGTTGTTGACCATATGCTCGTGTTTTTCTTTTGCCAGCAAGCGATAGGTTAGAATTGTTTCCAGAAAGATTGTGAATCCAAAGACACAGTAATTAAAAGAAAGGTTGCTAAACCAACACTTTTAAGGAAAAAAAATAAAACGGATGAACCAGATCTACCCCTTTTATGCAAGAAAATTTAATTACCTTAAATCCCTTGTTTTTACTCCTTCCAAAATTATTTTGGTTATTTTGATAACAAGGACCATTGGTTATCTCTTTTCACATTACAACTGCAGTAATATACGTCAGATCTTTTCTATAGACACTAAATAAGTGAAGGCTTGTATCCACAGCAGAAGATCTCACCTGGGCACCCCTGTCCAAGGCCTGGTTTTTTCAACAAACAGGGAAAAAACCATCTATATTTTTAGTTCTCTGAACACCCTGTTTGCACTGGATATGAGAATTTGAGGTATGCAGGTTTGAAAGCTGGAATTTTAGGAGATGATATTATGCTATCTTAAGAAGACTGACGTCCTGAGAACTAACTTATGGATTATAAGCATCCACTATAAGAGAGAAAGGAATTTTTCTTTTTCAATTTGACAATTTATTCTTCAACAAAGAAAGGTAAAGATCACTGAAATCTTTCTTTATACATAAAAATCAGACAAAATTTTGAAAGAAAAATGTTACTGTCTACCGCAACAGTCGAAAAGCCATCCTTTCCAAACATCAGTTCCAGGAGAACTGGAGCCACCGGGCTCCCTGGTGTCACCTTCTCAAGCATGCTCCCTGCATCTGTCCTTGTCCAGCCCTCCTCTAGACCCACCATCACTCCCCAATTTTGGAAGCTGCCCCGCTGCTCCAGCTTTGCCTTAGCCAACTGTTTAAGAAATCTGGAAGTCTTCTGGAAAGGAAGATACTCATGTCACACATCTGATGTATGCTGCATACATTTTATAGTCAAACACTCTCAGCTCCTGAGAGCCCAACACTCTCAATAACAACACCAGGACAGTTTCATTCATCTAAAGATAATTATATTCCAGGACAGAGTGCACTGCCTCACATTTGCCTCACAAAATGCCACTTCACGCTGTTGCCAGGCTACCCTCCGCCACGTTCAGGCACAGTGCTCTTTCTGCCCCTTAAATGTACTAATTACTTACTGCTGTAATTACAACACACTAGTTTAAAGGTTTTATCATTACTTTGGATAGATTAACATGTTGTTGTAAGAGCACTTCAGAGCCTTTGGTCTGCAATTTCCATCATTAATCGGGCTAATGTTTCTGTGGAAATTCAATATTTACATTCCCAGTAACAGCATATGTACTTATGGGCATCTGTGTTCATAAGTGACACGTAAAATACTAGTAAACCAGCACTCACTGGGTGAGCAATCCATTTTCCTTCTGCGTGGGAAGTACTGGATGCTTGATGAGGCTCTGGTCTGCCTGTCACGGGACCAAGCCAAGGCAGGGCAGGACCTGCAGGAGAGCCACTCAGGGAGAGCTCATCCTGCTGGGACACCTGACTGCACTTCCACTGGAGCTGATGGGATTCCCCAGCCAGGCCGAGCCTATTTGTATGCTGCAGGCTGGCACACCAGGAGACAAAGCTCTAGGTGCCTGCAGAAGAAAGGGACCCCTTGGTCCTTCCGCCAGCCTCAGCCTGCTGCAGCAGGCAGCTAGCACTCGCAGAGCTGAAGCCCGATCTGCCTGACCACCAGGCACCCTTCTGACAGGGAAATCCCATCGCTCCCCCTGCTACGTCCCTATGTACAGACGAGTTCTGTAGGAAGACACATTATGCTCAGAGACAGGGAAGAAGATGAAGCAAATAATTTGTAGTGTTAGTGAAGAACACTTAACTCTAAATCTTTTAATTGTGTTCCACACAGCTTGTGGCATGGATTTATTACAGTGTGTCCTGCCTGGCTTTTAGAGCAACAGATGTTTTCCTTCTGCTTAGGTTACGCAGGTAACAGAAGCAAGTATCTAGATTTCATCTACTGACTTCTCTGGATGGATTTTCAATCTAAAGCAACAACTGACACGTCATTTACTTAATTACTTGTTTTGTTCTTGATGTGTTATGAAGTTCGAGCATCTGTAAGATGTCAGTGCTGTAATCAAAGCACCTGAGCTCTGGGTTGCAAACATGGAAAAGGTGGAAGACTAGTGCTTCAGTCTGCAGGTGGACAAAGAATCTATAGCAAGAGCAACAACATGATTACATCAAGGTTACTTAACTGGATGGTGTTAAAGTGTGCTCCAGGAACTTTAAATAGTACTGGTAGTCATGCCAGTCCAGCATCAAGCAATGACAAGAAGGATGTGGAGCTGTTGGAGCAGGTCCAGAGGAGGCCACAAAGATGCTCAGAGGGCTGGAGCACCTCCCCTACGAGGACAGGCTGAGAGAGTTGGGGCTGTTCAGCCTGGAGAAGAG